>LPNX010060187.1:202392-212392 GCA_001517045.1 Pseudotsuga menziesii | reverse complement strand
TACAAGTGCCTCTCAACCATCCACATGGACCTTGAGTGCATAGGTCCACACAACTCAATTTCCTCAACTTGGTGTATGAGGTAGTGTTCCTGTGCATTGAAAAATGTCGAAGGTAGATGCTTCTGCTTTTCACACATGAGACGAGGAATTTCTCTCCTCCAATACTTTATATCTTCTTTATGTATTTCTTTAGATGTCAACCATCTACAAGTGATGCAAACCAATAACGATCTTTAACAAAAAAAAGCATTAGATTACATATCATGAAATAGTGCACAAAAAAAAATATAAATTATATGGAGAATTAAAGAAACACTAATCACTTGCAAGTAATCGCTAGTTACCTCATGTATTTACCAATATTATATATAACTTGTTTGACATTGTTGTCAAAGTTTTCTGGGAGAGAGAGAGGTATAACATACTGTATCAATATACAAACCATGCCATTTATTAAACAAAGAGTATACAAACAAGAAAAAAAATATACGCAATAAAATGGAAAAAAAAATTATATGGACATAACAATAATAATTACCTTGATGAAGACGTGCCAATCATGTGTTTTGACCCTCGTAAAATCACCTTTTTTGTTATGATATTCTTCAAGTTCACACAAAATCCAGTGGGAAATTTAATTTTCCATATTACTTCTTTGATAACATTGCTTTGTTGCTCCGTAAAAATCCATGGGATTGAGTTTATATTAACTTGGTCTTCGTTGCTATGAAATTGGATGACGTCATTCATTGCATGGTTGCTTTCTTGAATGTATTTGCAAGCTTTCACAACTTTATCTTTCTCCATCCTTAGCTCCAGTAGTCTCCATAATGTTTCATTAACATTCTTTCCAATATGCATTGTATCAAATAAATGAGAAATTTGTAGGTGCTCATAGTAGGGAAAATTGCTGAATTGTATAGGATAACTTTTCATTCCTCGTGGAATCCTATTAATGCGTACACGATCAAAATGGACATCATGAATATTAGTTTATAAATAAATTACATCATAAATCAAATATGGCCACTACAGTAAACAACTCACAATAAAAATTAAAATACATAACAATTCATATACGATGATCCATATGTACCATGATGACGATTTTTATTGTATTTCATCTTCCAAATGTGAGGTGTCATTCTCCGTGGTTTTAATGCAGTCTCCTGCTTCCCATTGAAAAGGTTTTTTTCAGTTGTTCTATACCTGTGATTCTTAGAGAGGAAATGCCTATACTCATCAAACACCTCCTTTCTTAATCTTTTTGAGCGACGATATTTTATCTTAGGACCACAAACTGGACATGCAAATTTACCCTTTGTATGAAGACCTACAAAATATAGATATGGAATATATATGTCAATTATAATTATATATAAACTATATTAACTACTCCATATAATTAAATGAAATTAAAGTGGAACTTAAAAATACAAACCAAAAAATGAAGTTAACCCAGGGGAATCGTGTATTGCCATACAACCATTGCATGGAATTGAAATTACCTTTGTCGTATTGGTCTAGATACATTATACATAGTGATGCCATTCCATAAATTCAGTAACTCATCTATAAGAGGTTCGATATATACATTCATATCTTTTACTTGGAACTTACCTGATTGATTTGAATTACATATAAAATATATCATTATGAGAACCATTAAGATATATAAAAAATGCACAAGAGTAAAATAAAAAATATATATATGAAATTAGGAAAGATAATATGACAAATGAGATGCCACAACTACATTAGAAATAAAACAGTTGTAGACAAAAAATACCTGGAATAATCATCGACAACATTATGTGCTCCCTCTTTATTGACAACCATGGAGGAATGTTATTATTGACAACAAAAATAGACCACACCGTGTAAATGGATTTCATATGTGAAAATGGATTAAGACCACTGTTGCCAAAGAAATCCTAAGATTACGTGGTTATTCTTTAAAGTGAGGCGACTTTTCCTCCATATCTCTAAAAGCGGAACCATCTGTAGGCATTCGGATAACATCATCTTGAATTCTGTTCCTAGCATGGTAATCCATAAATTGCACAATGTTTTTGCACCTAAATAGTCGTTGCAAACGTGGAATGATGGGAATATAACAAAGAACCTTCTGAGGCTCCTTTTTTGTTACTTTATCTATTCGATATCTACTTATATGACATTCCAGACATTCTGTTGCAAATTCATGCTAATTATAATATATAACATGGTCATCAGGGCATGCATGAATTGCTTCATAATGCATTCCAATCTCTTTCATGATGGAAGATAAATATCGATATGTGGGAGGTAAAATATTTGATGGTGGTAACAAAAATTCAGTTACCAATCTACAACAAAAAAATAAAAATATAGTTAATGTAATAAATAAATAATATTAAGGAAACACACTTCATCCGTACGTTGATCAATAATTAGTTAACAATACAATTATTAGAGGAATATAGATAAAATTTATCATGATCCTATATATGTGATGGATTATTTTACATACCTTAGCATTTGTGTGATTGCTATGTTTGAAAGACCATTCATAACCTTCAAGTTCGTTATCAACAATACAACAGAGCGAATATTTGTTTTAGAGCCTTCATAAAGGGTTTCATATGCCTTATCGAGAAGAGGTATATCGTGAACATCATCAAAGTCATCATCATTTTCATTATCATCGTCATCGTCATCATCCATTCTAACATTAAATGAATCATGGATCAATGTATTTGTACCATCATCTTCAACTACGTTATCAGTATGATCATCTTGTTCAATATGATCATTCACTTGTTCTCCATTAAACATAGACGCTCCATGATCCTAATCGATAACTTGTTCTAAAAGCACTTCCTTTGGACGATATACCGTAGGGTGTCTTTCCTTTATAAATACATGGAAACATCAATAGATATACATTAATATAGGAAATATTAAACTAATACATACATTTACCAAAGCAAAGAATATAAAAGACTTTATAATGCTAAACCTACAAATGGATGATATTCATTCGCCCCTCAGCGTGTCCATGTTCTATACAATGTTTTGTGGATGTTGAGATCAAAATTATTCTCCTCCTAAATCCCCTGCAATGAGTACATGGACAATAACATTTTCCATCACCCCTTCGTTTCGCTACATCCCATAGTCTAGCAAGCAATTGTCGATTTTTTTGGGTTTGGATCAAGAATATTTCTATTTGACATTTTGTCACAAACTTAGTGAATGAATACTATTGAAAATATTAAAAAATCAAGTTGCACGCATCACAATTTTCTCAAACAGAGGTTTGTCTAAGAATAAAAAAATTCCCGCAAATTGTCTATCGAAGAAAAAATTTCCTGCAATTGCTCGTTGAAGAATAAAACAATTCCTGAAACTGTCCGTTGAGGAATAAATAATTTCCACAAACTGTCCATCGCTTCTAAGAAAACATGTCAGAATGTTTAAAAATGTTTTAATTTATAATTGCACAGTCGTCGAATATCCGACGATGTGAACATAGTTTCCATTGGAAATATGGGTCAAACTATTTGAAATATGTCATCATATTATTTCAAAAAATAGCCCAAACACGTCGAAAATACGACACTCTGTTGTTGGATCTCTGACGACAGCCTCATCACATTTTTGACACCATAGTGTCGGATATCCGATGATAGCACTCGTCGCAAATTCAACATGTCACCGTTGCATAACCGACGACTTTACCTCTGTTGAAAAACCTACTCTAACGACGTTGGAAATTTGACGGTGGTAAAATAATTCAAAAGGTACAAAAATTTTCATCATTGCATTTTGACACATCTGTACATTACATCAGATGTCGTTGGATTCTGTCGTAGGATTTTGGGTTCAAATCCTGTTGTGATATTTTCTTGCTCAGATCCTATATCTGGTTCGCTAGACACTTTGTCTCTTGCATAAAGATAATAGTCAGATTTGTATTCTTGATCTTTTGATAAAGAATCTTGATTTTTTGAGGGTTGTTTAAGCCCCTAATATTCTAGGAAAATATATTCATTGGGAAAGTTATAAACCAATCACAACTTTAATGGTAAGGCACTGTCCTGATTCTACCAAGCGCTTACCTACACCTACAACCCTCTATTTGTTTGTTTTCCTTCCTGTCTTCTTTGGTGGTTCTTGATGTTTTTTCTTTGTTTCCTTATGAGATATAGAGCTCATCCCAAATTGGTTATCCAAATGAGCTTTGAGGATAGATTCTTTTAATAGGATTACTTGTTGCGGTGAGACATAAGCTTTCCATTTATCCGCACAATATTTTTCTATTTCTTCTAGATCTAGATATCCTATGTCCATGTCCTAATCCTCATATCCTGAGTCAGGTTTATCCTTTTCATGGCCCCTTCCTTCCTCAGTTTCCTCCTCCATTAGTGAGGCATATGAAATAGTTCCTTCTTGAGGTAGGATACCTTGATTGGAGGTTAGCATGTTTTCTAAGCTTTACTCCTCATGACCTTCCAGAGCTTCAAACTTGTTTGAGACAACTACCTTCTTATGCACTTCTTGGTTGTCTTGTTTTCGGTTTCCTCTTTTCCACGATAGAGCTCTTGTAAACCCTTGTTTAATTTGCAGCTGATCCTTCTCCACGGTTATCTTTAGGTTATTCAGTGGACAATCCTGAAATAAGTGGCCATATTCATGACATATAAGTCATCAAAATGGGATCTATTTATAATGTAGGGTTTGCATCCAATATTCATCCTCCCATTTCATCTAGATTACTTCTGGTAATTCTTTTGTCAGATCCATATAAATGCAGATGCTCGCATAAGATTTGTAGAATTGGATTCACGTTTGCTCTGAGATCTTGATGAATTTTTCGAGATAGTTCCCCAAATCCTCCAATATTTTTTGATCCCAATATTCCCATAGAAGGTAATACAAACTAATCCATATTGGAGCGAATTTCATATCCTCCTTTTCTGGGAAATTTTTTTCTTTCCATGGGTATAAGAAAAGGATTTCCAAATAAAAGAAATAACCCCCCCCATACAAAACTTGATTTCTATCCTCCAAACTGATAAAAGATATGGTGAAGAACCCTTTGGATCCTAGATGTAGATCATAATGACCCTTAGGTTTCCAGGTCATATTTATCCACAATATTAGGGATTTTTGTGAGGGTTGCATACCCATGAAATTCCCTATCAACGCATTATCTAGCATAAACTAGATCCATTATATGGTGTTCTAAGAATGCACAGTCATGGATGGAATCAGGGTTGCTTTCGACATGCAATGCCATGTTTTCCTAACCATTGAATATTTTGTTTGGTTCCAGCCATGGGCCAAATCGATTGGAATATCTCCAATATTAAGACCCTATGAATCAGAAATCAAGGAGGCTAGCCCACCTCCCCCTCTGTCATCCACCATATTCTGTCAAGCCGACCCCCTCCAGCAAACCTCCACCAATTCTTTTTCCTCTGCTCCACTAAGATCCGCTGTAAAAGTATAAATATACTTATAAATGAAGATAATAACATAATATAAAACTGAATAGTAAGGTAAATATCAACATAATGCCCCCAACATTAAGGAGAATCCTTGGGAAAGCCCCATTACCAATATGATATATTTAGCATATCGATGATTGTATTGATATGAGAGATGGTCATGGGAATCCTCTTGCTCCTGCCAGGATTGCTTGTCGTTCTGCTGGTTCAACTATTATTGCCAAAAATAATGAATGATATCGGTTTGGCTGATGATGGTTATGCTACTAGAAATGCAAGGAATTATGAGGCCGACTAAACTGGTGTTGCTGGTATTTAACCTGGGATTGCTTGTGTTGGGTCCACTGGTGACGCTGGAAATTCTGTTCCTAAGATTTGCATTAAAGTAGCTAATATATTTAATCATTAGTTAATGAATTGCAATTTTTCAAAGAATTTGAAATGATCGGAAACACATTGAATTTCCAATTCAATTTGCTTGATCTTGTTAATTGATTGGATTATATTCTTTACAACAGTAATAATTAGTCTCTTTACTACAAAGTTTAAATAAGGTATTGTGGGAAGTCATTTTGGTAAGATTTTGGTATAATCCGAATGAAATCACCCTAATAATTTATATTCCTGTGTCTCTTTCCTATTGATGATTACTAGGATTAAATTGTCATTTTTTTCCTCTATGAATTTAAAATGGAAAAATTATTACCAGACATTTTCGAATTGGAAGTACTCTTCCCCAAATTTTCAATATATGATTCCACTCAATGATGTGATGGATTTGAACCAAGTGAACATTGGTCATCATAATATTTATGATGCTAATTATGCATTTGTCACTATTGAATCTTGTCAGATATCCTTAGTATTACATAAGTTATTGAGTCGAAATTTAATATGGGTAGGGATATGTATTGAATCAAAGGAATAGATGGAGGTATGAATGTACTAAAAACTATAAAGGAGAAGACAGATGTCAACCTACTCTCCACTTGTCCATGTCCCTTTGTTTCAGTAGAATAATGTGCTACAGTTGGATGTTTATGATGGTTTGACACGTTGTGCACAATATTCAACTCATGGGCTCTCCCATAAGCGCTCTTCTTCCTTTGCTTCAGTCGATTAATGTGATCCAATTGGATGCTTACTCTGGTTTGACACGTTGTGCACAATAGTCGACTCGTGGGCTCTCCCAGAGGCGCTCTTCATGGTGAAATTGAATGTTATGTTTAAGATATTTCCTGGGAATTGGCATTCAACCTGGGAAATAAGCATGGAAATAAGACAAAAAACCCTTATAAAACTTAATATCAGTAGCACACTTGAAATATGATGGCTTCAACTACAATTTTTACTGATTTTCATTAATTTTGAGCCCCTTCATAAAACATTGAATGAATCAATTGTCAATATATTTTTCGTTATTATGTATATATCATGATGGGAAGGACATTTCTTGAAAATTGCAGACATATGTATATTATAAATGCTTGTACACATTTGTTTTAATGAGAATCAAGAGAAGAAGAAAACCCTGCTAGATATTATTATTGAAGATAAGATTTACACTAGCTAGCTACTTTGTGCATAAGAGAAAGGACTGAAACCATTGAGCATTCCCAACAGATACTAGTAAAAATATAGTTCACTACAACAAAACCTTGTGATTATCGTCTCTTTTAGCTTCCTTTTTAGCGTCCACTATAATTTTTAGAGTATTTTCACCATTTTTTGGACAAAGGGGACTCATTTCCATGATATGACGCTTTTAATGGCTTCATTTGTGTCACTTTTTAAAAGTTGGCGCTATTTTAGACGCTAATTAATGTCCTTATTAGCATCTCAATTAGCATCCTTATTAGTGTCCCAATTAGAGTCCCAATTAGCATCCCAATTAGCATTTCAATTAGCATTCCAATTAGTGTCCCTTTTTAAAATTTGGCACTTTTTTGACGCTAATTAGCATCCCAATTAGCGTCCCAATTAGCATCCCCATTAGAATCCCAATTAGTGTTCCAATTAGCATCCCAAATAGCGTCAATTTTTAAAATTTGGTGCTATTTTGGATTCTATTTAGCATCACAATTAACGACCCAATTAGCATCCCAATTAGCATCCCATTTAGCGTCCCATTTAGCATCCCAATTAGCATCCCAATTATCATCCCTTTTTAAAAGTTGGCTCTATTTTGGGCGATAATTAGCATCCCAATTAACGTCCCAAGTAGCGTCCCAATTAGCATCACACTAATCATCCCAATTAGAATCCCCATTAACATCCCAATTAGTGTCCACAAAAGAATCCCATATAACACCAAGAATAACCTCCAAAACAACGTCTTGAACAACATAGCACCATATATTAATCCAGGGTTAGCGACAGGAATTGCGCCATGAATTTCGACAGGAAAAACATTCAACATGGTGCCAAGTATAGAGGCAGGAATTGCTCATAGAAAAAAATCCAACATAGTGCCAGGTATAGATCTAGGTATAGCACCTGGAATAATGCCAAAAATTTCGAAAGGAGTCACATTAGGAATTGCACTAGGTTTAGAGCTAGGAATTGTTTTCCGAAAACGTCCGACATAATGTCAGATATATCAATGTCTATGTCAATGATCATGATTCATGTGATAGTACTTTTGGATCTTGATTTATCATAGTGGCACCTAAATGATCATAATCATGGAACTTTTGGATCTTGATTAATCCTAATGAGGGGTAAATTACCTTAATGTCACTTAAATTTCTCTAATGGCATTTGAGTGTCCCCAGCAACATTTGATAGACCGTAATGGCATATGATTGGCCCTAACAACATGATGATTATGCATTACGATAATTATGATGGAGCGTATGGATATGATTTGATAAGTATAAGACTATATCATCCATCCTTGTGAGGTAGTATGGCTCTTTTCTCATTATTATCATAATTATATTGATGATGACTACAACGATGACAAGGATGTTGATTTATTGTATGATGATGATGATGGTGTGTATGTCAATGGTGATTATGCATGTGGTATCACTTTTGGATCCTAATTGATTCTAATGGCACCTAAATGTATATAACGGCATCTAAACAACCCTATCATCATCGAATTGACTGTAATGACATATAAATGACCTTAACAATTACATGACATGAATACTAATGTCGAGGAGTGATTAAGAACACTAATGGCATATGCATGACCATAATGACAATGATGACTATGATTTTGTTGATGATGTACTTAATGTTGCTGATGATGATGATAATTAGGATGATTATCAAGATGATGTTGATGTACCATATGGCATTGATGATGATGATGATGACAACGCCAATGCCCATGATGATGATACATGCCATAATACTTCTGAATACTGCAAAACTTGAGATATTGGAGTTAATAACAAGTAATAAATGTTGTGAGGTTTTGACCATAAAAATATTGTTAGCCCTTAGTTTTTACATTGACTGATATGGCCATTGGGTTTAATAGTTCTCCCACCCCTTACCCCCCAACCCCCCCTACAGCCCCCTTGCAGAAAGGTAGTACAATACCACGTATCATGGTTCTACCAAAATGTCACCCTACAAGGTTGTTTTAGACAAGACCCCCATCCATACCCTCGTTTTTACCAAGAACATACAAGGAACAAGAAGTGGATATCAATATTAACAAAAAATTTAACTTTATTTGTACTCATAAGGACATGTTGGTCTTGGTTTAAAATGGAATGAAGCAACACACATTTCAATAATACTCAAAGTGTTACTTTGAATAAGTGGATCAAATTGTTTTACATATTTGGACTTATAAGCGGACATATCTCAAGGAAAAAAGCAATTAGTTGCTCAAGTTTTATGGACCCTATCAAATATTCCAACATTATGCTACACTATTGACCAATGTTTGATTCCCATGGGATTTATCTTACATAGTAAAAGAGTGATTGAAGACATAGAGGTAAATTCCCAACTTATAATACTAGAATATGGGCATTCACATTGATACACACACACACACACACACACACACACACACACACACACACACACATTGCATATCTAAGCTTATCTCTATGTACTCTTCGAGAGTGACTTTTACTTGGCACTTTAAGTTAGTCACAAAGGTATTTAGAGATATGAGTTGAACTTATAACACTAAGACACAATGACTTGTATAACTATATTACAAGCCTAGGGTCACCTCTATATTCTATTTAGGTCTACCATTTTAATCTGTAGGGACCACTTTTTGTTTACAATATTCAAATATGAACTAATATGATTTTATCATTCACCCCCACGGCCTACTCTTTGTCTACAATATTCAAAGATGAAATAATCCATCATATATTAATCCTTAAAATTATGCACATATATCTTTCTTATGTAAAACTTCAGGGCCCATGTGGTGGTCAAATTCTCTATCCATGAGTCATAATTAATAGTTATATACTAATTGAGGATTTGTGGACAGTTTTATAAACCCCTCACAATATATGTTT
>LPNX010060187.1:162106-202291 GCA_001517045.1 Pseudotsuga menziesii | reverse complement strand
TTTCAAGTATGTTCTCAATATCCATCCTCTTGAAGAGTACTGAAATTTACCACTAATTACCCTATAATTGACCCCTAATTAACCTCATAATTGACCCCTAATTATTACGCATAGTTAACCACTAATTGCACCTAAATGACCCCTACTTGAACACTAATTAGCCCTAAATAATCCATGCTTACCATTAATTAACCCTTGATACCCTCTAAATGGTCCCTACTTTTTTAGAAGGAAAACCTCATGGAGAAACCCAATGAATGCTTCTAAACATTCATATATGGAATATTCCCTAGTAAAGCCATTGATGTAGACTAGTGTGCCTCACACACAAGGATTTGAAATGGGCATATGCCTTTATGAACCTAACTAAATTCCCAACATCATTGGAGACCTTGGTTTAGCTAAGCCCTTGGGATAAATGGACCCTATGTACCCATAATTACTCCTAGTTAACTCATAATTGACCCCTAATTGCCACTTATTATCCCCTAACTACCCCCTAATTACCACTAATTATACCCTAAATACCCCCTAATTGACCCCGTATTAACCCCTAATTACCACATCTCATTACCTAATAATTACCCCTAAATGACCCTTAATTACCCATAATTGACCACAAATTACCCTTCAATGATCACTAATCAACCCTTAGTTACCCTTCATTTACCCATAATCTCCCATAAATGACCCTTAGCTCTGCGCAAGGCTCAAGTCCATCACATTGGATTTACAGAGGGAATCTTTTGGATTGTGAGTGGGATATTATGGACATTTTGGGATGTATAACACCATGAATAATTTTTTACTACTAGGCCATGGTTTGGGATCAACCTCTAGGGCCTAAGTTCATCATGAGACTTCAAGTTTTTGGTGACTCTTTATTGATCATTAACTGGATGAAATATCACATACCACCGACGAATATATATCTTAGGCCTATTTCTGAAGATTTGATCATAATTGTCTTTAAATTTTGGGAAATCTCCTTCCAACATATTTTCAAAGAGATGAATCAAATTGCAGATCATTTATTAAAGGATGGTATCTTATTGGGTGATGGTGAATGGAAAAAATGGGAATGCCAAAATGACACCATCATGGAGGATGATGCAACTCCCATCTTTGTCTAAACTATGCAACCCTAATTGCTAACATTATCTATGATATGTGGGGATTATTAATTTCTATTGTTATCCATGAATAACATATTTTGTAGTGGTTTTTTATGGGTGTTGTAAGCACAAATAAAATGACTATTGAAAAATGTAAGGCATGTAGGATAGAGTTTCTCTTGTTTTTTTATACTCACAAACTATCAATAGGTGAAGATATATATGAGGTCTATATGACTGTAAATAATTTTATTTCCATTTTATATTGAATTGCGATATTTTTTCCTTGGAAAAAAAAAATCTGACTACAGATTTCAAGACAAATTCCCTTTCTTTCTCTGGCATTCAATCTAGCCAACCCTTTAATTGGGTATTGATGGGGTATTTAACACCATTACACGCGATGTTGCAATGGATGATACTATGGTTGGATACCTTTCCCAATCTAAATAATTTGATTTATGTCACCTCTTCCCTTTCCCATGAGAGTCTTATGACATTGAAACCCATACAAGAGAAGTTTCCTTGAGAATGATGACCATATTAGTGTCTCCACCGTGTCTATGCCAATATGAAATAATATTAGTGACCAAATTTTTTGATGTAGGTAATGTTGAAGTCATCTTGGGTTCCACCCAATGGAGTCCCATATTTGAATAATTCCATTGGGAAGGATTATTGTATTTCCCTTTGGTAGGATGTTAAGATTTTTCCATTGGACACAAGGCCACCACATGCATGTGTTCAAAAATAAATTTGTAAGGGAAAACAATGATTTCATAGTCCAAAATATTGTGTCCAACTTTTGTCTATGCTCTTTGATGCAATTTGGAAAGAATGTCTCGTCATGAATTAATGCAAAAATATATCCAAGCACATGTATTAGAAATATTACTGTTAATTTTTGCAGTGATGGTAATGAACCTACTCAATTAATTTCCAATGGCTCCAAGAGTCTCAATATCGCAATATTATAAAATTAAACTAGCCAAATAAACCCATATCAAGGCCTCCACCAATAATTTTATATGTGGATTAAATTTAGGGTACCATCACTTCTAAAGAGATTTGCACCCTCTATAACTAGGGTGCTTTGATTAAAACTCTTATATTTTTCATCCTCTTAAACAAATTATAAGATGAATAAACATTTTCACAATTTGGTGGATGATCATTGTGTCTAACATGAGGGATCCCCAATTCAACTCTATATATAATTGGATTGTTTTTCAACAAGGGCCAAAGACTATAGAAGTTGCAAATCAAAGCATGTGGCAATAAATACGTTCCTTCCTCATTGATTACTTGTTACATATACATGAACATTACAAACATAAGGGTGTCAATGATGAAAATCTTGAACCTTATTGAAATTAATATCAACACTTCACCTTCACTAACCCAAAATTAACACATATGAAAAAATTCCAATTTATTTTTTATCTTTAAATTTGTATAATAAAATAACCTTAAATTCATTAATTCTTTATAAGTTAAATTTAGTTTTTCATAAAAATAGAGAAACAGATAATCAATGTACATGTTTTGATTGCGTTGAAAAGTCCACATGAGTTGGCTTGAACATGTTCTAATTTTGAACCCATGTTATGTGTACTTTTCCATGAAAATTTCATGGAAGTGAAAAAATTAAATTATAAAATGAGAGATTAAAGAGGTGCAACGTCAATACAACACTTTACCAACCACGACCGACTAAAATAACAAGTTTGGTTTACTATAGGCCACTTCGATTTGATTAGGGGGACAACTTGATTCAAAAAAGCTAAAATATATTAAAAAAACTTAAATAATTTTTAAAGTTTTAATTTTATTAAATATGTAATTTGGATAAATATACTCTATATATCAGGTGGACCATTTGACCATAAATAGTTTTAATACACTCTATATATCATGTGGACCATTTGACCATAAATACTTTTAATACACTCTATATATCAGGTGGACCATTTGACTTGATCCCATGGTCATAATAACCTTTAATAATCAATGATTTCACTTCTAGGTAAGTTGATTTTTAGTGTGCAAACATTTAAAAAACAATAGAAACACTCCAATTTCACCAACTTAACTTGTTTTGTTTATTCTGAATAGAACAATGTTTTATAATAATATTTTTGAATACATTAAGAATATAAGAATTGGAAGAGAACGTTGTAATCAAAAAGTTATAAGCAAGATAATATAAGTGTAATTGTTTTTTATATTTTGTCCATAATAATAATAATATAATTTGTATTTTGTTCCTACATGACATTTGAAGGTAATAATAATAATTTTACTTGGTTTTTAAGGGCGTTCAAATGGAAAGGTTCTATGAGTATATGCATATCAAGATTAAGTTTAGAGGTTCCCATTTAGGTTTATGTCCTAAGGAAAAGGGTGTGAATTCCCCTAATAATTTAGGCATATTTCTTGGTGTATGAGGATGTTCAAAGGGAAAGGTTCCATTTGTATCTAGGAATCTTGCTTGGTGTGTGAGGATGTTAAAAGGGAAAGGTTCCATGAGTATATCTATAGCAAGATTAAGTTTATAGGTTCCCATTTAGGTTTATGTTCTAAGGAAATGATTGTATATTCTCATGACAATTTACGTACGATTTGAGTTGTGGCATCAATGTGTTGGTTACTTAAAAATTTTTTAACATTTGATTAATAAATAAAAATATAAAAAATTACTTCTTCATGAAGAAATATAGGTAATAACTCAAATAAATAAATTAGATTTTTATTATGGCCAACTTAATATTATGAAATATTTAAATGTCGAACATTTCAATTAATAAATCTCAATACTATATATCATGTACTAACATAACAATGACTATAGTCACATCATATCAAGAAAATGAAAATTTAAAACTTCCCTCCTCCCTCAAGCCTAGAATTCATGCTCCTTTTTTTCTCTTATTCTCATCAAACTCTGGAACTCACGATCGTTTTCGTCCAGCCCTAGTTTTCACCTTTGCTTTTTTGGAATCAAGCACTCATTGGAATGATTTCACCTCCATATTTTTTGAGGGTTTGATGAAATGATTTTATCCACATTGATAAAGACCATAGCAAAGCGTTGGAGGGAAGCTGCACTGATGAAGAGCATAGAAAGGCGTTGAATGTAAGGTAGAAGACTATTTCTAGATAAGCTTACAATTGTTTTTTTATTTATTTTTCTGAAAGTGGCTATTGATTCCATGGATGTTTGCATAATTTTGTAGATTTAGTCAATGTATTTGTAGTTTGTTTTGTTATTTGATGAGCTGCAATCTCATTTATCAGCTCTGTTTTTTTAATGGAAGAAGGGTGCTCTATTTTTTAATGGAAGAAGGGTGTTAATGTTTCATGCTACTGTCAAAATATTTTTTTCTTGGAATATTTTTGGGGAAAGAAGACACTTTTGTTACAACAATAACCACTAGATTTAATATTTTCAAAAAGGGCCAGATTTACATCTGTAATTCCTTGGCCCAGAGGAGAACAAGGGATAAAAAAAAGTGCAGGCATTTAGGAATTGCCATCACCATTTCCAGTTTTTTTCTTCCTCACAACGTTATTGAATTGATAAAAAAACATTCTAGGTTTTGAAGAAAATCCCGCCAATACAAAATTTGAAAATGCATTAAACCATCGCAACACAAGCTCCTTCCTGCTGAATTAATTAGGTGTTTGGGCAATTAAAGGACACTGAACTTTTAAACGAGCCTCCAACTAGAAAATATTCAAACACAATGATACCACTTACTAACGATTGAGAGACTAGGGTTTGTGGGTAGGTTTGGAGAAATGCAGGTCCTTTTAAATTAAATGGTCAATAAATCATTCCTTAGGAATGAAGGGATTTTCATCTCTATATTTAAGTGTTATTTCCAGGATCATATGTTGGATGAAGCCCTCAAGTTCTTGGAAACTTATGCTAGCTTTATCAACTATCCGAACATGGTACTGCTCATATAACCTATCTCGATTCTCTTCCCACCAGTGTTCAGCTTGCCTCTCACTAAACCTATTTCGAATGAAAATAAATTAACACCGATGTGATTGTTACAATTATAGGTCATATCCATATCTTATTTTGTTGTGAGCTTTATCAGTTATTCCCTATACACTATCTTTGGGAAATCATTTGAACAATGATACTCTGACTATATGCAGATTCTATAGTTGAAGAGTTAGAAGCAACAGTTTCACCTATGAAGAAAGTAGAGGCAATATACTGAATGCCAGATTCGAAACACATAAGGCATCGTAACCGTCGCAGTCATACCCTAATCAAAGGCTCTTGTTACTCATCAGTCGAAGGCCTAGAAAAGACCATTGTAGATTTTATTTATTTGATTTATCCATTTGAAAAACCATCCCTGTTATATGATATACAGTAGATCCTTTCATGGAAATGTGTCCCAGACTAGCTGCTGCCTTCTTGGGTGGAAAAAGACCCTGAGTGGGGATTCCTTCTCTCCCATACGAATCAAATGAATGAATAGGAGTAGCCGAACAATGAATGAATGGTTAATGAAATTTTTAAGTTAACGAATGAACAATATATGGAAAGATAAGGAGATAGATGGAGGAACCCTACGTCTTCACCTTTCTAATGTCAGGTGAGCCCAACTTTATAGCATAAAATATATTATATATCCCCCTCGATGTTTGGATTTTGATAAACAAGGATACAATCTGTGTTTTTCAAACTTCTTATTTTCTAACAAATCGATGAATATATGTTGAATGATCATCTGACGGGAAACATTTCAACTTACAATGGAAAAGTGAAACGTAGATATGTAAGTTTGGTATGCAGAAGCTGTTCACTGCATTCCTCTAATATTAATTAAAACTGGTTGGGATTCTCGACAAGGCCTCCTAGCTACGAGTGGCTATTTTGGATGCTGATTGTGTGAGTCTGCGACAACCACATCCTATTAATGATTTATGGGTATTGTTTTTTTTGGAAAGTCCAACTGTGATGTTTAATTTCCCCTATCGTTTGAAGGATTGCATGCGAAGAATTAAAGCTCTGGAGAAGACAAAATTTGCACTAGACAATAATCCAACTGTAAAAAGTGTTTCACGCTGGTGCCATTAAGCGCCTCTAATCAAGATTTCGTCTCAATACTACTCTTATTATATGTAAGCCTTATATCTCTCTACTTTTATTTTAATTTCTGTATAACACCCATTTTAACTTGATCCGCTCCTTCTAACTCCGATCCCACTATTTTACCGATCCGACTATCCTACTATTTGTAACCTAACCCATTAGATAATTTTTTTTTTGTTCTGGTTGTGATAAGTCGTATAGGGAAGGCAAGTTTCAAGTGGTTGATTCCAGCTTGATTACCCAGCAGGAATTATTCCACTTTAGGTCTCTAGACGTGGTATTGCCACTCACCCGACGGAAAAATGAGGTTATATTATGACAAAAGAAAATACATGACAAAGAATGCGATCTCCTGTGTTTTTATTACAATTGTCAAAGATGCCCAACTGTTTGAAATAGATAGAAACATGCTTCCAGGTTATAGTTTTCCTCTGTTTTTTTATTACACTAATCAAATTTCAGAATTATATGATCCTTCAGTTTATTTATTTTGTATTCTACACATATTTGAGAAGATTTTTCTCACTACCTATGCTTTTCTTTGGGGATATAACCTTACAAAACATACCTAATACCAACCCATTATTGGTGAGGAACTCCTAGCTTGTGAATTCATCAAGAAGTTAAGAAAATATCATCAATGAAGAACATGGGAGCCTCTTCTTAAGGGATTTTAAATCATTTGTATTCAAACTAAATTTTATAGAACCCTTTTCCACCTCAATACCAACCCCATTTTGAAATTACATATTTCAAGAATACAAACCATTTTTCGAAAGCCCAGGTTGGAAATAATAATCCGTTGAACTTCCTTTCTTAAACTTCTTTCCTAGAAATGCATAAAGAGATACTGTATTTCATCAATAGGAAATTCTACAACAATATATTTGTGTTTCATCATAATTTCCCTGGTAGCCATCAGAATTCCTAGAGGCTAGATGTCACCTCTTGCGGTATTTAACCAGGAAAAAGAATTATGCATAGATCTTGAAAAGTTCAGTTGTTGCTAAGTTTGACAACCACAAATTCTTTTTGGTTTACTAAATTTTACATGGTTTTTGCAAATTCAATCCCTTTAGTTTCCTTTCTCACACATTGGTGGCTTGATCATTACCCGTGGTCCATCCTCTTCAACCTAACCACATGGGAAAGGAATTTATTGAGTATTCACAAGCCCTTGCATGCAAAATCATGCACAAAGAATTCATTAAATGGGGAATTGGTGGAATCACAAGATATTCCTTTTTGTGGGAAAGTGAGGTTTTCTTACATGGTTTTTTTATATTAGATTTTTTAAACCCTAAATCCAAAAAGAACAAAAATAAATGTATATATTTCACAATATTGTTGAACCCTAAAACCAAAAATAACAAATATAAATGTAGTTCATCGCTCTCTTAGAGATATCTATACTACCAAAATTTTGCACCAAGCCTTCTCTCTTCAAAAATCATGCCATGCAGGTGGGAAAACCACATCAAGAATGGTACCCTAGTGCATGACTTAACAATCCCTCAACTTCACGAATGAATCCATGCCAATTGGAACCTTTGGCTAAAACTTAACGTGTTTAGATGTGTTTTATCACAACCCCAAAGCTTCATGCTCATAACATTCAACACTGCCCAAATTTGGATACAGAGGCTTGGACACACAAGATTACTTGTCGATAGATTACGTCTCTTCACCTAGAGATTTCCCATACCTCCACTCTAAGATAGATGTCGGTAGACTACGTCGCTTCACCTAAAGATTTCCCATAGCTCCACTCTAAGCTACACTTTGCTGAGACCAATGGCACCTAACAATCTTCACATGACATAAAATTAGTCAATGTGTTATCTTACGTAAGCCAAGTGATACTTATCCATTATACAATTAACACAATGGAAACAAGCCACAACCACAAAACAAGTTTCCTATTTCCTATATATAATTACATATATAAAGAAAATTTGGTCTCCTCTCTTATGAAAATTTGCTTGCAAATGATAACAATTATGGGATATTTACCATACAATGTATAGCTTGGAAAGGTACATGCGGATGGATGCCGCAACACGACAAGCATTAAATGTTCTTGAAAGTAAGATAGATGCGAACACAAATTCTATCTTGTTTGGACTGATCAAAAGGACTTGTACTACTGGCATGGGAAAGACGTTCTTGAATAGGTGGCTCAAACTGACTCTGTTAGATGTAGATGAGATAAAGCCTAGGTCAGATGTGGTTCCAACATTTGTTGAGGACACAACATTACACCAAGATTTAAGACAACATCTGAAAAGAATTACAGATATTGAGTGACTTGTGCAGAAACTAGAGAAGAGGAATGTTAATCTACAAGATATTGTAAAGTTGTATCACATGGATATTTTATTTTTTAATTTATCTATTTTTCCATCATATGCATGTGCAACTATGCATAAATTATGTTAATCACTTCAAAAAATATTCATCTAATATGTTATTATGAGGTACAAAGTGACCATTGCCGTGAAAGTGACCATGTCATATGTAATATGTTCTTTTTCCACTCCCAAAATCGAGATTTGTACCTATTTCCCCTCTCCTCTCTTTCCCATTAGTCCTCCACTTACACCCAACTAGACCTTTTAGATTCATAGTACATCTATGTTGTGTAGAAAAATAGATACATTTTATGCAACTGGTCTTCACTACGTGCCTCGATTTGTTAATACGAAGTTATCATAAACTCGTTATTTGTTTGTCTATCCACATTGCTGATAATATCTTACTTTATAGGTTTAGCTAAACTTAGATTGCATACCCTAATAACATCTTATTGCAATATTTAGCTAAAATTTAGATCGCACATCTTAATAACATCTTATTTTAAACATTCATCTAAATTTAGCTTGCATGCCCTACTAAGATATCAGTTTAATGTTTTAGCTAAAATTTTACCTTGCATACCCTAATTACATCTTTATATTTAAGGATTTGGTTATTTTTTAGATTTCATGCCTTAATATGTTCATAATTTAAAGATTTAGGTAATAAGATAGCCTATAGATCCTAATAGTATCTCATTTTAAAGATTTGGTTAAATTTACCCTACACACTCTAATAAGATAGTATTTTAAAAATGTAGCTAAAATTTTAGCTTGCATATCCTAATAACATCTTATTTAATGAAATTATATTGTTTGTGTGCTTCGGTTTGTATTTTTTTTGTGCTCAGTACTGATATAATATCCATTCATGGCTTCCCCAAGGATGCAGAAGTACCCCCCTCCCAATCCACTCCTTTGAAGAAGTTTGTTGCAGCCTTAGAAAAGGAGGGCAAGGCTACATATTTAAACTAGTCAAGGTTTGTGAAAATATGGAAAAGTGCCAAAACTCAAGGCTTATGTGGATGCTCCAAAGAAGAGAGTTTTACTCTATGTTGGGAAAGTACCATTGGAAAAAAATAAACTTTACAAGGGCCTGATCCAATAAAAAAACCCTAGAGGGTATGATATAGAAATAGTGGAATCCCCATATCAAAGTTGTATTCCACTTCTATTTCGGTGGAAGAGGTTATTTTTCCTTTCATTTTCAGCTAAACAACAACTAGGACTGTGTATTTCACAATGGACCATGGTTTATGAGCATCTGTGGAATTTATCTCAATAGTTGGTCTCTGTATTTAGATCCAAAAGAGGAATTCCAACAAATATAACCATTTAGGTCCACCTCCCCCATATTCCTCTCATCACCTCGGACCCCAAAACCTTGGAGGCAATTGCAAACTCTAAAGGGAATTGTTTTCACAGGGTCGAGACTAAGGCTAGTATGTATGTTAGTTCTTGTATTTCAGTTCAAGGGATTCTAGAAGAGTTTGTGTTGTAGGTAGATATCAAGGCCCATGTTCAAAATTTATTTTATGATCATATTCCATTTAAATGTATGGGTTTCCACGAATATAGGTATTTTGCAGAAGACTTCCCATTGAATATGGAAATTTTGCAAAAGACTACCCACTATGGTGGTAAACAGAGTACGGTGGATAGAAATAAGGATTAAACCACTTTAGAGTTGTTCCAATCAAGTCAGTCAAAATCCCATATCAATATTAGATTAATGCTATGGATGCAACAATGGATTAGTTTTATCAATTAAACAGGGTTTACCATGTATGTCTTTTCGCCCACGTTGTTGTGTTATATGCATTTTTTTTCCATCTAATACACATTTTCATTGTTTGAAAAGCCATAATGATGGATGATATTTTGTAGGACGACACATAATCAGAACATTTCCATGAAAATTATGTAAGCATTCCATATTGAATTAATTTTAGGATTTAGAGATGACTTGCCCATTATTCTTAATGGTTTGTTGTTTGTATTTATCCTAGCACAACCTTTTGATATAGAAGACAAATTTTATTTCTTTCCATTTCTCGTTGATTTAGATGATACCATGACCTCAAATTTCTCTAAATTCCTTAATGAAAGGTTTGTGAGATGATGATTTAGGTTGGTTATGGTATTCCTGTAGCATTGCTTCATGAACCATTCTTTCAAATTTGTTTTTAGCTTATTTTCCTTTATTATCTTGTTAGGATGATAATCTATTTATATATTTATTTTATGTCCTAATTTTGTGATCAATCCAATTTTAGATACAAAACAAGCAACTTTGGAAGTGACTGTATGTAGGGAAGTATGCAAACATAATCTATGTTTTTGCAAGGGTTAGAAGGTCCACTAACATTTTAGAATACAAACTAATATTCAAAAGGAGGGTATATTTAGTCATCATTGTTGTCTCCTTGAGGATATTTAGTGCAGTGAAAGTTGGACATTAGCATCGAACACTCATGAAAGAGAAGAGATGTAGAAATACATATTAATTGAGTTAATTGATACAATTTGCTAGCATCTTTTCATTGTGGCTTAATTACTTACTCTACATGACCATCCCTAACTACTAATACTAAATGTTATTCATTAACTTGATTGGTCACTAACACTCATGATATTTATTACACATCAATACATATTATATCATGGATCCTAATATATTATTGAGTGCCACTTATTCTAGCACCTCGTCTTAACACGAAATACAATTCTTTTAACTCCCCTCAATATAAAATCCATAACAACTTACTCAGTAACTAATAATAATTACAAAAGTTGAAGGAAATTCTTGTTTAATATTCAATAATGAAACACTTCTCTCATTCTTAATATATAAACACTACATTTTGCGGTATGATGCAGGTTGTGTTGGTAAAGAAATGTATACAATGTCATATAAACCAAGTTTTGCATTGGGACATCAAAGGTAATTTCTTGATTTTATCAATATTTTTTCTTGTCTTTCTTTCATTATGAGATATGATTATTGAAACAAGTGTTTGAACATGGCATTTTATGCTTTAAATATGATATTATCTGCCAATTGATAATAATGGGATTCTAAAGATTATGGATTTTTTCATGACAAGATTTTTCTGTAGTGACCAAAATGGAAACCTCACCAATAGAGTAATCACATTGTGATATAGGTAAGTGAAATATGACCTATTTTATGATCACAGTAAAATTTGTCTATATTATGAATGCTTCCTTGTTTAGAATGCAAAATATAGATGGAACTTCTTAAGGATGTTGATTTTATGTTCTAATGTTATGTGTCTACCCCTGGAGCTTCCATTTATGGATTCTTTGTTTCTTTATGTTAGAAACAATAATCTCACTGCCATCGAGTATTCCTCTGACATGGAAGGTTTTGCATTCATATTTAAATGGATTTTTTTGATAGTCCTTAGGCAATTATACCCATTTCCAACATCTGCACAATGACTATAGAGTAGAGTCCTATGCCCTGTCATGATTGTAGTTTGTTAAGTATATCTGATTCTATTCCTTCTCCCAGTGTTTCAAATCATGCCTAGTTTTCCAAAGAAAAGGATAAAAGGACAACCTCATCCTATAATATATGGCCCCGTGAATATGCTTATATCCAATGCTATTGGGGATCATGTAGACCTCCCAGTGCAAGCACTGCAACATCACGTCGGGAAGCGAATAAACATTACCAATTGGCATCACAATATATCCTAACCATTTGTCCTTGTGGATACTCATTAGCTTGATGGAAGAAGGAACTTTGCTCATCCCATGGTGGATAGGATCCATGTGAAGCACCAACTATTGGGCTGATAATCCTCTTTTGATTTTCCTTATTGCTCCACTTATACATGGCTCTAGGATAATCATTATTCTCTAATATATCCTTGGAATCCACACTAAGATAATTGTTGTTGATAGGTCTCATATAGTGCTACAGTTACGGTTGCTAGGGAATAGTGATTTTTGAAATCCCGTTAATCCCATTTCTTGAGTTTTGTTCAAAATTCATAGAAAAGGTTTATGGATTTCATAACCTGCTTGATCATATATTTTGAAATTATACAATCTATCATCATTTTCTGACCATTAGATACTCAAATTTGTGTATTGATCCTTTTTACCATTATAGAGGACTCTGCAAATTAGGTTCCCAAATTTTTATAGGGTGCTAGCTCAATGGAAGAGCGCTTTCTTTACAAGTAGGAGTTTGGTGGTTCAATTCCTCCTTGCCCTAATGCTATTATAATATCAGCTAAAAACAACTAAATTAGTAACCAAAAAATAAGAGGTAAGTGACCAAACAGTGAGAGATAAGTGACCAAACAAAATGACCAAAATTCGTATATAAAATTACTAAAAGCGACTAAATTATTGACCAAAAAATTAGATATGCGAAACTAGGCATTAAAAAGGATGCAACACATGGCACTAATGATGAAGCCAAACATGAAGTTGGTATGGTAGAAAAATAAGATATTACTTTGGATTCAAAACATGGTGCTACATTGGAACCAAAATATGGCATCATTTTGGTAGCAAAACACGATGCAAAAAAGGAAGCAAGAATTGGTGCAAGTTTGGAAGCAAAAATTGGCACATATTTGGAAGTAAAACATGGTGAAAAATGGAATGCTAAAGTGGTAGAAAAAATGGATGCAATATTGGATGCTAACATGGTGCTATTAAGGATGCAAATATGGCGCTAACGGGGATTCCATTTAAGAAGAAAAAGAGAACACTCACTAGGAAGAAAAATATGGCGTTATTTAAGAAGAAAACCTCGATGTTGTTTAGGAAGCAAAGTTGGACGCTATTCTGGAAGCAAAACACTAGATGCTATTTTGGACATCATAAAGGATGCTATCTAGGAAGCAAAAAAAGATGTTTTTTGAGATGCTTTAAGTTTTGTCCATGACGCATCCCATGTAGAGTCTAATTTGACCACTCAATGTAAAAAACATTTACACTAAAAGGGGCGCTAATTATAGGATTTGTTGTANATATATAATGAATTTGGAAGAAATAAATATATGGAAAGTAGAATCCGAAAGAAATAATAGTGGTAGAGGATTATAACCGAAGGCCCCTGCCCTCCTGTTGTCCTAACTTCTTCAGATTTTCCCAGTGCCCTTTTAAGCATTTTCGAAGGTCTCATAGTGCTTTCAACCGAGTACGGGATTTCACAAAGACTCGACATTTCCATACAGAAACTGACAGACGTTATGGGAGTTGGAAATCAAACTTTCCGTGTCAGGCTCATGCTCAGGGAGCAGGTAAATCCATTTTTAAATTGCTACAGAGAACAACCACATCTATTAGGTTACAGTTTGATGTGAAAATAATGTATTGATTTTGTTTCTATAATTTGTTCTTGATTTTCCTAATGCAAGAGAATCTTACATTAAGTTAGGTTTCGAAGGAAAAATTATGTGTTGGGCTCCACTATTTAAGGAAAAGCTAGATTGAATAGTATCCCAGGGAATTTTTTTCTAAGGTACAACATGTATGGAGGGTGCTCTTACCGTTACCTCTATTCAGTACAAAATGATGGTAATTTCATTGAAATATTTACTGAATAATTTTTTATGGACAAATATACAAGGGGTTGCAAGATTTGATATGCTTGTACTTAAGATGAAAACACTTTCATGGTTGAATGTCTGTTTTGTCTAATTGTTTTTAATATCCTTTGACACCTAACCTGGTCAACATGACCTCTTTAGCAGAGCCGAAATCAAATTTAATGAGTAAAATAGTCTAGGTTGTTGGGTTTTTAGGATCTTGTTTCTGTGGTTGAACAACTCATTTATGAAATCTCCCGTGTCATTTTTTTTTAATTTATGAGAATTGGTGGGATTTATTTATTGAATGAAGGATTTTGTTTTTGTTTTTTGGTGCAGAAATGGAAGGAACGAATGCGAAAGAAAGGAAGAAGAAAAAATTGGAGGGTTCAAACACCCCTGAACTCAAAGAAGAAGTTGCGGCTAAGATATTGGCCCCTTTAACTAAAGAGAAATTTGTTGATATCCTAAAACCAAATATTACTAAGAATTTTGATGTTCTTGACGTGGTAAGAAAACTTTCTCATAAGAACGACTCTTTAAGAAATATTTTTTTTAGAGGGCTAGCTTTTGAGACCACCATAGAGACATTCAAATCAGTGTTCATCCAACATGGAGAAATCAAAGATGCAGTCATTGTCATGGACAATGCCACTGTGGAAGTATTTTTATTACAAATCCCAACCCTATTTGGTTGATGGAGAATTAAGGATTTTTTTGTTTTGTAATTAAAATCAAAATGAAATTCAAAACTCGCGTGGAAATATCTACACTTTAAAATAGAAAAAATGGAGGTTTTGAAGAAATTTCCCAGGAATTGTGTTTAAGAAATTTCTTAAAAATTACTTCCTTACCTTACCCATGAAAGGGAGAACCCTGCAATAGAACGTTAAGAGCAATGTATCCTTCCATAGAGATCGAACAACGTAGCCTTCCATAGAGATATTCTTCCACACTCTCCTACTATCATGCGACTTGTAATATGACTTTAAAAAGTTTAATATGAGCTTATGAGGAGTGTATGATCAACTATACATAAGTCAACGATTCCGGGCTACAAGAGTGAGGCTATTAATAGTTATGCAGAGTTCCGGGAAAGAATATAAGGATATTCCCCTAAGGATATTATTATTGGATATGATTAGAGAGGGAGAGGAGAGCCTACCCCAACTGTTCTACATTATTTCTTCCTTCTTCCTTTTGTCCTTTTATATTTGCTACAAAATCTGTTATGCCTTGAAATCTGCAATTGCATCTTAAATGTGATGATTTCTTGTTACAACCAAGTTTCGACATATTCTAAGGAGAAGTAATGGTAAGGAAATTGTCATCTAAAAATTGGTCAAGGAAGGATGCTTCAACATGACATGCAAGGCACGATACATGTTTCCATGTGCATGCCACACAATTGGCTAAGGATTTCAAGCGGTGAAGCAAACAACGTGTCTAAGAATGGATTGTATAATAACATCAAAGAATCATGTATTGTATAATAACATTAACTGTTAGAGGTAATTCTAGGACACATTCCTAGCATTACTTTCCTTTGTTAAAAATTTATTCAACAACCTTATTTTTAAGCAAAGAATTAGAGAAAGAATGCATAGTCCGCCTCGAGATGAGGACAAATAAGAAGAGGAATGGTTTGATTGGTGAAACAAACAGTTGTTGCATATTGATTGGTGGAATAAAAAGATTTAATTCATACTTTTCAAAACAACTTAGACAAGTTAGGACAAATGCTTAGAAATTGTTTTGGTTTTCACGCATTATAATCAAAATGGTGGCAAGCCAATTCATAGAGTCCCTTCTAGACCGAGGGCAGGGACTAATAAGACATGGTCCCTAACAAGTGATCAAATTTTTTTATAGATACATGAATGAAATACACCAAGAATTAATAATTTATTATTAATTTCTACTAAGATATTTTATTGTATTGTTTTGAATGTTTTTGACAGAAAGTAAAAAATAAGACAAGTACAATGAATTATTCTTTTATTTATTTAAGATACTGAATGGGACAGAGACCACATAACTATTGAAGAGTGTTCGTTGACCCATAAGAGGAAAAGACAAGTGGCTGTAGCTGTTGAGTGAGAGATCAAGGTGTAGTAGGCATCTTCCCCAAAATAAGGTCACAACTCTTTGTTGAGTGCTAAAGAGAAGGAGTCTCATAAATGACCAAGTCCTAGGAAAAATGATATATAATAATATGTCCATTAGCAAGTAGGAGGCTAGCACTGGACAAGGATTGAATCTGATAATGCAAGAGATGGAGCATTAGTGGATTTTTCTCTTGTGGTTCAGTGAACAAGCTTGGGGGTTCTAGAGCAAGTGAATTGGATTCTCTAGGAGTTGGTTGTGAGGAATGACTATTCCATTTTTTTTTCCCAGCATTGGTGCCAGGTTCTTATTCTATTTCTTATTTTTATATCTAGTAATAGTAGGATAATTTCCATTCTTAACCTATAATCACAATTAATTATGTAGCAGAAAATATTATGCATTCGAAGTAAATATCGATCCGTTAGGTATGTGATTTAAGCATTGATCTAGTTTTCATCTAAATATAATGTAATTTGTTGCGCATTAGTTCAGTAACCATTCCTGTTATGTTATTTTTCTTTTAAACATATTATGTTAAGTACAATAATTGCATCTTCTTTCCTGTTATTGCATTCAAGCCTGTAAAATGTTAGATTGACTATTTATGCATCCATATCATGCATCCATACTTGATCAATTAAAGATTGCTAGTAACGGGTACTATTGTAATGATTATTAATTTATGAGCATAATCATTTTTACTCATGTTATGGATTCGAATCTCATCACTCTCTTCCTTTAATTAGTTAATTTACTGTAAAATATTCCTTCTAAAACTGTTCTCAAAATGTTAATTAAGGGATAAACTACTGTTTTAAATAGATCAACATTTATTTTAGAATCTGGTCGATTGCTGAAAGGTAAGAGAAATTTAAAAAATACATCCTATTCAAAGAAATCTGTTATGAATCCATATTTTACAGATCTAAAATGATGGATCACGATCATTTGGATATGATTCAAATATCAAAGGATAATATAGTCATTAAAATTATCAATCTATATATTCTAACAACACACGATTTCCATCTATTCAGATACAAATTCACAAATGTCCTATCTAATTTATTAAAACTATCAGTCAACGACTAAAATCAAGGCAACCACCATTATCAAAGCTACAACTTTGAAATCAAAACTCCTAACTAATCACAACAGGAAATATTTCCAAAACTAATGCACAACAATAAGTCCATCCCAGATAGAAACTAAGTGTCTCTAAACATAAGCATTCAGATCTAAAAAGGATTTTGACTTGAAACGCATACAATTAATTCATAGCCACGATCATTTTCAATTGATGAATACATGATTAAATATTTCCTCTCATATATCTTAAAGACCCAATGGGTCGTAGCAAGAATAAAAAATTTATACCTTATCAAAAACCAAAATACAAGATCTTAAAAAGCTAAGATCATTGTGGAAAAGGTTTGTAGAAGGATATTTTGGAAAAAGTTGAAAAATGGTTCCACAATTCGCAATCCACAATTATGGAAGGAAGAAGTTTCACAAATTACAGAAAAGGTTTGCGGAAGGATATTTTGGAAAAAGTTGAAAAACAGTTCTGCAATATGCATCACACAATTGCGGAAGGAAGGAGTTCCACAAATTACAGAAAATATTTGCAGAAGGATATTTCAGAAAAAGTTGAAAAATAGTTCCGCATCCACAACCCACAATTGTGGAAGGAAATAGTTTTTGCAAAAATTGCGTATGAATAAATGTGAAATGTTAATTTTCAAAAGTTGAAAATTAGTTCAACAATTCGCAATCTACAACTGCAGAAGGAAAGAGTCCCCACAAAAATTGCAGAAGGATAAATGCGGAAAGTTAATTGTGAAAAGTTGAAAAATAGTTTTCAATCCGCAACGTGCAATTCTGGAAGGAAAGAGTTTATGGAAAAATTGTCGAAGGATAAAAGTGGAAGGTTAATTTAGAAAAGTTGAAAAACAGTTTCACAAATTGAAACCGACAAATTTGCGGAATGATCGTTGTGAAAAGGGTTTGCAGAAGCCTCGTTTGGAAAAATTGAAAGACATCCCCCACAACCCGCAACTCACAATTTTGGAAGTATCATTGTGGAAGGTTATTTGCATAAATATCAGTGCGGAAAGATAAACCGTGGAAAGAATAAATGGTGGGAAGATTAATAACTTAGAGGTTCAGTATTGAACATTTAAATTATTTGGAGCCTAATTTTTAGAGATGAGTTCAACGATTAACACAACGACACGGTTACTTGAAGAACAAGATACTTTAATACAAAACATCACGTGTAGTTTGAAGAACACCTGATGATATTGTTCCCTTAGTAAAAATATGTGTTGCACAACCTATCATGTAGTAGTAAATCATGAACAAAAACTATGACAAATGTATTTTGGCAGCATGTAGGAACTTCATTGAAGTGTCTATATATATATATATATATATATGGATTTTTTGAGGTTTGTGACAGAATGGTATCAGAGCATGGTTATAACACTAGGCTTGAATCGGGTCAACACTAAAACTGTGAATTGAACCAGAAGACCAATTTTGCTTTATTTTTGGTTTGATTCTCTTACATTCCGGAAGAGAAGGATAATTTTGTTTTTGTAGGAAAAATATGATAGAAGTAGGGATGTTTGTAGAAGAAGAGTCTCACCCTAGAAATCCTATAAACAATGAAGAGGGTAATCCAAGGGATGGTGAAATATGGGTAAACCTTAATGAGAGTCAAACTAATAACCCATCTGAACTACAAAGAACTGTTAAAGAACTAAGGTTTGAGTTAAAAAGGGTTAGGGAGGATAATGAACGAATCTTGAAATCTCAAGAGGAACTGAATAATATTTTACTAGCCAAAATACATAATGAGACAAAGAGAAAAATAAAGAACCTGAACATATTATGCCAAAAAATACATCTTACAAACGTAAGGGAAGAAAACTGGAATTTTCCAGTCATGGGGATGAAACTTCTAGTGATGAATTAGTTAAACACCACACATAAAAACTACAAGATTCTAGTGAAAATAGTGATGACTAAAACAAAAAGAAGTACAAACTGTATGAAGAAATCTATGGAGAATTTAAAAATATTAAACCACCGATGTTTAATGGTGATATTGAAAAAGGAGAAGAGGTAGAAGCCTAGTTGTCAGGGATGAAGAAATACTTCCAAATCTATAATTACTCCGACGAACTAAAAGCTAAAATGACCATATATAATTTAACCGGATTAAAAGTGGATATATGGTGGCAGGATATAAAGAAAGTAAAATGAACAAAGGAAATATACGTAACCTGAAAAACTTTTAAAAATCATTATAAACGAAAATACCTCTCAGAATAATACTATGAATAGAATGCTAAGGAATTTTATAAGTTACGACTAGGAGCTATGACCATGAAAGAGATCTGTAGTGAATTCCTGAGCATACTTCGTTACGTACCATACATAATAGATGAACAAACAAAGATATAACAGTTTCTCATCTATATTCCTATCATTTTTAAAGAGCGGATTGAGTATGATAATCTAAAGACGCTGCGAGAAGCGACGAGAAAAGATATTTTCTGTTATGACCAAAATAAAAATAAAAGAGAAAGTGTACCTAATTGGAGGACTAAAAGACAAGATAAATTTGATCCAAGAAAGAAGAATAATAAATTCCATAAAAATAAAGGGAATAATTACAAAGGATATCAAGGCAGTAATTATAAAAATTTTAAACCAAAGAATCTAGTAGCAAAAGAAAGAGAACCTCCCACTACTTTTAATAATAACACTGCACATAGGGAACCCTTAAAATGTTGGGAATGTAGTGAGCCACATTATTTTAAAGATTGTCAAATAAGAAAGAATTTTTTTAATGTTCACTCCATTAAGGAATCTGTTATAGTTGGATACATGGCGAGGAGTATGCCCAAAATCAGCATTGCGTTGGAAAATCGTTAAACATACCATCAAACTTCAATGGTCGAGATTGAAGGTATGATAAAAAGTCAACCCATTTCCATCTTAATTGATCCAGGTGTAAGTTTGACTTATGTATCACCTAGGATTGTTGAATTATGCAAATTAGTACCAGAAAATTTTGATAAGCCATAGTGGTACAGTTAGCCACAGGTACTAAATGTAAAGTCACTAGTTATGTTAAAGGCTGTGAAATATTAATGAATGATTTCAATAGGCATGTTGATTTGAATATATTACCATTAAGTTCCTATGATATGTTGATAGGAATGGATTGGATAGAAAAACACAGAGTAACACTAAACTTTTTGACAAAACCTTTACATGCATAAATGATACTGGAAACACCATTAAAGTGAAAGTAATTCCCAGAAAAGTTATGATCTGAGAGATATCTGCTCTACAAATGAAAATATCTGTACGGAAGGGATGCAAAGTATTTGATGTTTATGTAATAGATGATAAAAATAATGATAATAAACTTAAAATAGAATATATACCTATCTTAAAGGAGTTTAAAGACATCTTTCTGGAAGAAGTCCCTAGACTACCTCCGAAAAGAGATATAGAATTTACAATCGATATGATACACAGAGCGATACCAACATCAAAATATACTTCCCGAATGAACATAATAGAGCTTATAGAACTCAAATCAAAATTACAAGAATTAATTGATAGGAAGTATATTCGACCTAGTGTTTCCCCTTGGGGAGCACTGGTCTTATTTGTAAAGAAGTAAGATACATTGTGTACAGACTATCGACAACTAAATAAAATGACTATTAAAAATTGATATCCTTTACCCCAGATAGACGAGCTATTCAATCAATTCCACGGGTAAACAATATTCTCTAAAATAGATCTAAGGTCTGGATACCATCATCCCCAGAATGTTATGGAGAAGCAATGCAGGTAGAAACCAGTTTTGCAGATGTGTGTTTTGGAGATGTGTGTTTTCCAATAGTTGTCCTGGAATGTGTGTTTTCCAACTTCACTGTATTATTTTTATCAGGATATGGAAAACTTCACTATATTATTTACACATTATTTATTGATGACTGATTCTGGTGAACCAGAATGTTATGAAGAAGCAATGCAGGTAGAAACTAGAAAGAAGTGGGAGCAAGGCATGGATGAGGAGATGGACTCATTGGTAAGAAACTAGACTTGGGATCTGGTTAAGTTTCCTGTAGAAAAAAGGACATTGCAGAATAAATGGGTTTACAGGTTGAAGGAAGAAGATGGAGGCAAGAAGCTGTACAAGGCTAGACTTTTTGTAAAGGGGTTTGCACAAAAGAAAGGTATAGACTTTGATGAATTATTTTCTCCTGTTGTTAAGATGACTTCAATTAGAACTATTTTAAGTCTAGTGGTGGTAGAAGATTTGCATCTTGAACAATTATATGTAAAAACAACTTTTCTCCATGGGGATTTGGAGGAAGAGATTTATATGCAGCAGCCACAGGGGTATGAGGTAAAAGGTAAGGAGAATTTGGTTTGCAGGTTGAAGAAGAGCTTGTATGGCCTGAAGCAAGCTCCAAGGCAGTGGTATTTAAAATTTGATAAGTTTATGACAGAACAAGGTTATGATAGATGTCATTTTGACCGCTGTGCTTTTTTTAAGAGGCTAGATAATGGAAGATATATTATCTTGTTATTGGATGTGGATGACATGCTTATTGCAGGGTCTAACATGTAGGATATAAATGTGCTCAAAATAAATCTAGCTAATTCATTTGCGATGAAGGATTTGGGTGCTGCAAAGCAAATCCTTGGTATGAGAATAACAAGAGACAGGAAAAATCACAAATTGATGTTGTCTCAAGGTGACTACATAGAAAAGGTGTTGCCGAGGTTTAGAATGCATAATGAAAAAATAGTTAGTACACCTTTAGCCATCCATTTCAAACTAAGTAAGGAGATGTGTCTAGAGACACAAGAAGAAATAGATTACATATCCAAGATTCCCTATTCATCAGCGGTTGGAAGCTTGATGTATTCCATGGTGTGCACAAGACCAGATATTGCATATGCAGTGGGAGTTGTGAGCAGGTATATGAATAATCCAGGTAAAGAGCATTGGAAAGAAAGACAGTGGATTATCAGGTATTTGAGAGGTACCACTTCACATGCATTATGTTTTGGAGGTTTAGACACTGTTCTACAAGGATATGTTGATGCAGATATGGCTGGTGATTAAAATGACAGGAGAAGAAACACAGGGTATGTGTTTACCGTGGGTGGAACAACAGTAAGTTGGATTTCAAAACTGCAACAGGTTGTTGCACTTTCAACAACGGAAGTAGATCATGTTGTTGCAATAGAGGCTAGTAAGGAAATGATTTGGTTGTAGAGGTTCATGGAAGAATTGGGTAAGAAGCAGGAGAATAGTAGTTTGTACAGTGACAACCAGAGTGCCATTCATCTTGCAAAGAACTCAACCTTTCATTTGAAGACTAAACATATACATCTCAAATACCACTTCATAAGATCTGTTCTAGATGAAGGACTGTTTAAACTAGAAAAGATACATACTAGCTAGAATCCTACAGACATGTTAACAAAGGGAGTAACCGGAGAGAAACTGAGTTCTTGCTCAGTTTCTGTTGGCCTTCAAGCATGAAGGTGAAAATAATAAAATTTCCAAGTCCAAGGTCCACAGCATAGTCCAACAAATGCATTAGCGGTGGAGTTGCTGTGATCAGTCTCCAAGTGGGATGTTGTTGTTTGTGGAGGCTAATATTCTAGATCCAGAGATATTATTCAGTTGTGTTTGCACGCCAGGTGTATTGTACACTAATCCCCCCTACCATGCTATTGGGTTAAATGTAGTATTTTCCCATGGTATTTCCCCTATAAAAGAAAGCATTGTAACACGATTGTGTATGGTATTATTTTGTATTGGAAGAGAGACTATGAGAGCGTGAAGAGGAAGTGCAGCGGTTTTGCTGCAGGTTGTATCCCTTCATCTTTCTGGACTGTAATAAAAGGTTTGGCAACTTCTTTATGGATGTAGCCCATCGTTTGGGTGAACCATGTTATATCTATGTCTCTCTGTAATGTTTTAATGTGCTTTGCATCTTGTTTAATGATTTAACTGTATATGTGTTATTGCTCTGTGGTCCTGTTTTCTAACAGGATTAAATATGAAGAAATATTTAATACTTCTTTTAGGACCTGTTATGGTCATTACGATTTTGTCATAATGCCTTTTGGGTTGACAAACACACCTGCAACATTTATGTTCTTAGTGAATAACATTCTAAGTAATTATATGGATAAATTTGTAGTCGTCTTCATCAACAACACACTGATTTACTCAAAGAATAAACCAGAACATGAAGAACATCTAAAGATAATTTTACAATTATTAAGAAAACAACAGTTGTATACTAAGTTTAGAAAATGTGACTTCTTTAAAGATATGATTCAATATCTAGGACACATAGTGTCCAATGATGGAATCTCTGTCAACCTCGCCAAAATTAAGGCTATCACTAGATGGTCAGTTCCTTAAAATGTAGCATACATAAGATCATTCATGGGGATTGTCGGTTATTGTTTAAAGTTCATAGAAGGATTTTCTAAGGTGGCCTACCGCAAAAATTCACTACAAAAGAGAGGTAAAAAGTTTGAATGGACTAAAAATTATATGGAAAGTTTTAATAAATTAAAACACCTGTTAACTACCGCCCCTATCCTAAAAATTGTTGACCCTTTTAAATATTTTGTCGTATGTATCAATGCTTGCAAGGAAGGATTAGGAGCAGTGTTAATACAAGAAAATTAGGTCGTGGCTTATGAATCTAGAAAACTATAATAGCATGAAAAGAATTACGCTATGCACTACTTAGAACTTGCTGCAACTATACATGCTTTAAATATGTGGTGACACTACTTCGTCGAAATAAAATTTCTGTTATTGTTAGATAATATAAGTTAAAAATATTTATTTGACCAAAAAAATATAAATGCTATATAGGCCAGGTGGTTGTCTTTCTTAAGTGAATACGACTTTTAAATAAAACACATAAAGAAAAAATAAAATAAAGTTGCAGATGCTTTGAGTCGTCACATAAACTTACTATTTGCAAGTAGTAGTTACGAATAAGATCTAGAAAATTAGATCTTAAATGCAGAAAATTTTGATAAAGAACACCAAAATTGAAAAGAAAAGACTATTGAAAATGAAAAGAACCAAATAAAAACATATTTTAGCCTAAATGGAATAGGATTACTACTGCATAAAACAGGCTTTACATACCAAATATAACAGAAATAAAATTAAAAGTAATGAATGTTTTACATAAATGACCTTATTCAGGACATCCGGGATACCAGAAGATGATCACCATGATTAGAAAGGAATTATTTTGGCCTAACATGAATAAAGAGGTAGCAGAGTACTTAACTTGCTGCATCGAATGCCAACAACTAAAATCTGAACAACAACATCCTACAGGATTATTGCAAGCGCTACTCATTCCATAATGGAAGTGGGAAATAATTAGCATGTATTTTATAACCGGTCTACCTAAAAATTTCAGGTAACATGAATCAATTATGGTTGTAGTCGATAAGTTAATTAAAGAAACTCATTTTATTCCTGTAAAATCTACTTATAAGGCTGTTAACATTGCAAATATTTTTTGGGGCAACAGATGCAAGTGGGATTATCTATGATCTCGGAGGAAATATAATTTCAACATACGCCTGGGGAATAGGTCACAGATCCAATAATGAAGTGGAGTGGCTAGCGCTTCTCTTTGGGATGGATTTGGTACGAAAAAACAGGATCACAAATGTCATAGTTCCGAGAGACTAAAAACAAGTCATTCAAAAGATGACTTCAGGATACAGTCATGGTGCTGTTAAAATCAGAAGAATCTATGAGCGTGTTTGACAAATCTCCACAAATATTCAAATCACTTTTATCATATCCTTAGAAGAAAAAACTCCGAAGTTGACAAATTAGCTAACCAAGGAGCTAAGTTGAAAATCGGTTTAGCAATAATCAAGGGTCAAATTAAAAAATTTCACTATCTCCCTTGTCCCTATATCTACTTACATGAGGAAGAGGGTCCTTTCCTCTCATCCTTCTTGTTTTCGACATCTCCCTAGATATTCAATGACCAGCTATTCACCAACGCGCATAGGTGGCGACCTAGCCCAAGTGAAGGGTATAAAATATAGGCCAGGAAACCTTCCCCTTGGTTTGTTTGATTAGATCTCCCATACGAGCCATGGATGAAGGATTCGACATGAAGAATTCTCTCAATCATTTTGCTCCCTATTGTGTTTTTGAAGAAAAGTATGAGGTCATTTATTCCATGAAGATGATCCACGAACATACCTCCTTTGGCCTTCTCTACCTTGACGATATCAAACATTGGCTCGGACTCAAGCCAACTCATCCCATTCCCTCTGTGCAGTTGGTGTTGTTCCTCTCCCGGTCTCCAATGGTGAATAATGACATGGATGTGACCTTGAATGATTTACACGAAACTCTGTAGGACATAAAGAAACATATGTGATGACTTTACGAGCTTATGAGCATGGGTGTTAAGGAAGGACATGAGCTCATGGGGATTGTTGAGATCATAAAGGAAGAAGTGCAGAATTTGTTTAATATGAACCAGTGTATCCATTTCCAAGACTCTCCTGGAAGAGACCACCCAATGGAGAAGACTTCTGTAATGCAACCTGTCCATGAACCAGTTGAAGAGAAGAAGAAGTAATTAAAATATGATATAGTTTTTTTTATGTTTTTTCTGTATATTAGTCCTAGGTCAGTTCGTTTGTATATACCCTATGAAGGGAGTCATTTGTCTCTTTTGGCATAGAAGCAATTTTTTGCTCAATGTATTTAGCATAAACAACTCAGTTTTTGTCTTGATAAATTGTTTGAAAAGAAGGTTCTCCCCCCTTTTTTTGTAAGCATGGTTGTCAATATCCTTTTTAATTAAATACAATAGGTTCTTTGATCTCTGTTAAAAAAAACATTGCACATATTTTTATGAAAGATATATTCAGGTTACATGGTGTACCAAAGGTAATAATCTCAAATAGAGAGGTAAAATTTACTAGAAATTTCTAGAAGGATTTGTTTAAAGGGTTAGGAACTTAGTTGAACTTCAGTACTACGTATCATACGCAAATGGATGGGAAGACTGGAAGAGTAAACCAAGTCCTAGAAGACATGATAAGAATGCATGTAATGGACAAACCAGGTAAATGGGAAGACTACTTACACTTAGTCGAATTTGCTTACAATAATAATTTTCAAGTATCAATAGGTACGAGTCCTTTTGAAATTATGTATGGACACAAATGTACTACTCCAATTTCTTGGAGCAGTCCAGTAGATTGGTTAACGTTAGGACCCGAATTCTTAAAGGATATTGAACTAACCATGAAACAGGTACAACAAAACTTGAAGGGGACATAAATGAGACTTCATTCATGGGGTACATAAATTAGACTTCATTCATGGGGGGTGGGACTTCATTCATAGCCATATATTTGGGCATCAAGTAAAATTTTAGGGACAAAATTTAGTCCATGGGCTATTTTTCCATATTTTTTTCCATAAAAGATTTTCCAATTTACATTGTTTTGAAGCCCTGTTTCACCCAATTTTGATAGGGTAAAAAATGTTCACTCTAAAAATTGCCAAATTATTATATAAACTATGTAAAATTATTATAGATTGATTTGTTTTAGAAAAATATCGCCAAATATTTTATAGTTGACATTTTAAGAGCTGTAAGAATCACCAGCATTTATACACTTTTAAATAAGTATGGATCCTTAAAATAATCCATGTTGGGAATGTAGGGGGTCCAAGACATTGCTTATAACCACTTCCATTTAGTTTCTACTTGTGTTTGTGTTCTCTTTTCTTGGACAAAACATGGGTGGAGCGACCTGGAATTCCACAACCTTTGCTTCTTTTTCTTGGGTGTTGTCATGTATTTTAACATGTTTCTTGTTTTATTTATCCTATTACTATATATGGCTTTTAATTTATAAATAAATCACCAAAGCTTCACAAGATTTTATAATTTAGAAAAAGGTTTGTCAAGGCTTCACAAGGTTTTATAATTGAGTGAAATATTCACCAAGATTTCACAAGATTATATAATTCATTGAGATATTCACCAAAAATATTATATATACATAATATAACATTGATAAAATATCATTCGTATTTTCCTATATATCACGGGGATTCACCTATTTATTATACATTGAAATTTAGGGGGGGGGGGGGTTTCTTAAAATTTTCCCTGCCTTGGTCAAAATAGTTTTAGAATCTATTCCTCTATACACGCACCTATTAAATCACATTCTCTTAATGTTTGAGCAAAATCAAGGATGCTTGAACTTCAAAACTTTTATCAACCAATTTCAACACTTTATGAAACTTTAAATAATCCACATAAGAAACTTTATATCATCCACATATGAATCTTTAAGAATAAATAAGCCACATAAAACAATCACCATAAGAGAAAGATATACCCTGGGAAAACCCTCAAAAAATGGAGGATGAAAAACCCAACAATTCATTGAGTATGGTAGATAGATTTCAAGAGAATGGTTTACAACACATCAACATATTGCTAGTAAGAGAGATCCAAAGAAACCTTGCAAAAACATCTGAATGCAAACTGTATTGAACTTACCATATTCCTTGCATATTAATAACAAGCCAAAAAAAACCTAGAATGTATAAGGGGGCGAATTGGAGGTTCAATAAACACGCTAAGATCATACAAGGCATGTTCACTAAGAGTAGCATGCACTAGAAATCCTCTCATACAATAATTGGCACCCTCCTAAGCTCCGGTGTCAATCTAAAACTTTAGTTACCCTTGCATGCCCAAGAAATGTGCCCTCCCTCTTTAGTTAGCTTTAAGTGGATGCTAACTAACTTGAACTGAATATAATCTTCTTTAACTGAATGTGAACTGAATGAACTAAACTTAATATTTAACTGAATGTTAGGAGACTAATTGAAAGTATTTGGTACTTCACAATCAATTTCACCCATGCATGAAAAATTTTCATGAATTAAGGAGACGTTCCTTCTTTAACTGACACATTCTTTATTTATAACTTAGGATTAACTGAGGCCTTTATAATTCGAGTTCACTTGAGGCATACATAGGCAATTCAAATTCTCTTTATTTCTATATGATTTATCTTATTATCATTAATTAAATACTACATGGTTCACATTAATTCATTAACCATCTTATCATATCATACTTAGAATAATTGTTCCATACTAATGATCCTATGTATTACCCTGGGTCATATGGTCATATGCTAAAGTTATTCACTCTAGGGGTAGCTAATCCCTAAAGGAGACTTATAAAACCTAGTGACCATGACTATAAATACATCATATATTATATCCATATGAATTGATACAACACAAGTCTACAGTCTTGATAAAACACAAGAACAATCTTGATACAACACAAGACTCTAATCTTAATACAACACACGATTTTGTTCTTGATACAACACAAGACTCCAATATTTATACAACATAATATTCTGATATTGACACAACAAAATATCACAATACATGTATGAAAATATTATTCACATCAATATATAGGAGCTAAATGAATCGTCACAACTCAAGATATTCACAAATTATGCAGAAACACAGTGAAAAGAGAAAAACAAACATTTAGGAATGGTGTCAATAACTAAGTTTATTATCACTGTCCAGCATGTCAATATGTCTATAATATCATTATCATACAATAGGATAAAATAATTATCCTTTGGAGGAAAATTGGATGCATACATGCGGCGGGCTTAGATTGGACCTCAAAGCCCCCTTAGGTGGACCAATGAGCTCCCAAACCACCTCAAGTAGTCACAAATTCCTATGTGAACATGGATGGAGAAAGGTAGGACATAAATGAGGGTATTCTAGGCATGGTGGAGTGAATGGGTGAGTGGGAGAGGCTCTAGGAATCAATAAATGGTCCAAAAGAGCCAAAAACACCCAAATACCATGCATGTGCGCTTCTTATCAACCAATTCCCTGTTTCATGGAGTGGGAGCACACCAAAGAATAAAGAGTCATAAATGAGGGTGCATGTGTAACCATAATGATTAAATATGGGCGCATGGGTGCATTAATGAGTCCAAAACACCAAGAAGACCTTGCTTGACCAACGCAACCTAGTTTTGGACCATATAGTGTAAGTACAAAACAAATTGAAATGTGTCCTAGGTGTATGTGACCATGGTACTAGGTTTTATAATGTTCTAACACCCCCCTTATCCTGAATTAGTGTAAATACATAAAAAAATATTGAGGCCTTGGCAACTAAGGCTCAAGTCACCTCTTACAAAAGTTTATTTGTCCATATATCCAAGGTAAGGAGGAAAACCACATGGGAAAAAAACCTCCCCTAAAAAATGGACATGGAGATAAATCTAATAGTGAATATTAGTAATCACCATGTGTCACCCACTCCAATAAGTGATCTCATATAGGTGAATTTCTTCTTTGTGAAGATATTGGTGAAGATGTCAGCAGTTTTCTCTGTAGATGGGCAATACTGGAACGATATAACCTACTCATGCACTAAGCTCCTGATGTAGTGAATGTGTATCTATATGTGCTTGGTCCTATGTATTTGTACTAGATCAGTGGAAATATTGATTTCACTTTTATTTTCACACCAAATGATTGTGGGTAAATCAAATGCAAATCCAAGTTCTCCAAGAATGCCTTGCAACCACACACATTGTGTAGTTGTGTTCATTGCTCCTCTGTACTTGGCCTCAACTGATGAAATGGATGTAGTGTGCTGTTTCATATTTGAAAAACATATGGGACAATTTTCAAGCATTAATACATAACTTGAAGTGGAATTTCTATCAATGGAATCTCCATCCCAATTGAAATCAGTAAATCCAAGTAGTTCTAGTGGAGAACTAGCAACATAGTGTACCCCAAAGTGTTTGGTTACTTGCACATAATGCAAGATCATGTTTTCATCCTTCCAATGGATCTCATGAGTCTCCTACATATATCTTGAAACAACACCTACTACATAATCCAAATCATGTCTAGAGTGTGTGAGATACAACAAGCTCCCAACTAGTTTCCTATACAGTGAGTTATCCACCAATGGAGATGAACCAAATTCACCTAGTTTTAATCATGAAAGGAATGGACACTTGGATGCATTAAATTCATAGATAATGAAATTAAATAAAATGTTTGCAGCATATTTTTATTGGCTGACCTCGATCCCTGCATAATATTTCTCAATTTCCAAGCCAAGAAATTGTTACAACAATCCAAGGCCAGTCATAGAAAACTCACTATGCAAAGATGACTTTATTGAGCCTATGGAATCAATGAAACTTCCAGTGATCAACATACATCAATATTACCTACAATAAATCACCAACATGATACAAATATACATTAGTATCAGATTTGCATCGCTCAAATCCTAGTGAAAGAAGAAAGTTGTCCATCTTGGCATACCAAGCCCTAGGGGCTTGCTTGAGGCCATAGAGAGACTTCTTCAACCTGCAAAAAAGTGAAGGATCATGAATGAAATATTCAGGATGTTGCATATAAATCTCCTCATGAATATCACCATGGATAAAATAACTCTTCATATCCATGTGGTGAACCTCCCATCGCTTAGATGCAGCAATGGCCAAAACTAATATGATATAATCCATCTTTGCAACCGGTGTGAATGTCTATGTATAGTCCAATCCTTGGAATTGAGAGAAGAATTTTTCAAACAACCTATCCTTTTAATTTATATATGAACCATTTTAATCCACCTTGGTCCTATCTACCCCCTTAAATTGCACTAGTTTCCTCTTGGAAGGTAAAGGAACCAACTCCCAAGTTTCATTGTCTTGCAAAGACTTGAACTCTTCTTGCATGTATTTTCTCCATATTGGGTCAAGTGATGCTTCCTGATATGTCTGAGTATTATATGGAGAAATTATGGGCCTAAAATTATATCCAACCATCATAAAGCATATCTCTGAAATATTAAGTCACAAGTGGATAAAGCATTGTGAAATTGAGATCTAGTCTTCCTAGAGTCTAGTTGATCTCCGGGAAGATCACCAGCTACTTGTATGGTTTTCTCATCCCAATTTGGCCTTATGGGTGATTCATGATATGAATTAATTTCATAATAATAATAATTAACATCATAATTAGAAAAATAAGACAAATAATCATACTTACATCATCATGGAGTGGAGGGTGTGAGCATTCCCCCTTGACTAGTTTGATCTCCTGCGTGGTCTCTTCTTTGAGCTATACACTCCTTTAAATGAATATTTTCTGAGATGAGGGATAAAAGAGATTGTATCCCTTTGAATATTAATCATTTAGAACCATAATTTACTCCTTTATTTGAGGTTTCAAGGCCTTTCTCTTTTCGGGAAGAATTCTAGGCCAAGCCTTTGAGCCAAAAACCCTGAACTGAGAAACATTGGGCTTGTGAACACTCCAAGACTCAAATGGAGTTTTTACTTCCAATTATTTGTGTGGAACTATGTTATGAACATATGAAACACAATTAATGGCTTAAACCCATATCTTAGGTGACAAATCCTTTTCCTCCTTAATGCACGTTTCCATCTCTTCCAGAGCTCTATTATTGTGCTCTGTAACACCATTTTGTTGTGGCGTGTAGGGAACATAATGTTGAATATGAATTCCAATTTAATGAAATAGATGTTATAAGTTATTGATGACATACTCATTTAAATTTTCAGTCCTAAGAACCTTGATTTTATTCCCACTCATGTTCTCAACTAAATCCTTGAACACTTTGAAATTTCAAAAACTTCGTATTTTTGTTTGAGAAAATACACCCAACAATACCTTGAGAAATCATCTATGAAAGTCAAAACATAACTTGAATTCCCACATGAGGGTGCGGGAAGAGGCCCTATAAGATATGAATGGATAGTATCAAGCACTTTGACATCCTTCCTTGAGTTACCTTTATCAAATTTGCGCTCAACATGTTTCCCCACTATACACCATTTGCAAGTGCCTTTGGAAAACTCGATGGTAGGAAGCCCTTCAACAATGATTTCCTTGCTTAGTTCTTGGAGGTACCTATAGTTAAGGTGTCCATACCTCTCATGCCACAAATTTCTGGTATCATTGGCATGCAACATGATCACATTCCCTTTGGAATAATTGAGGAAGTGAGAGAACTTAGACATTCTCGAATCATGGTCAACAAAACCCACTGCAACAACTTGGCCTGTAGATATTTCTAAGATCTCCACATCATATTGAGTAAATGTTACTGTCTTTTTTGTACCTATGTGTGTCATTTTATAGACATATATTAGGTTTGTTTCAATATCAGGCACAAACAACACATTGTTGAATTACCCATATTCTAGATCGATCCTTCAAATCCCTTTGGCTTGGATCTCAGAGTCATCACCCATGAGGATTAATGGACCACTGTAAGGATATATGGATGATAAGGAATATTGAATGGAATCCATATGCCTTGAGGAACCTGAATCTATGATGAGGGAAGAAGAGCTTGAAGATCCAGCAACCAAAGCATGGCATCTATCTTTTTTTCTGAGCTTGAACCTCCCTCTTTCTTCCTTGTGCCTTCTGGAAGTGGGATGTTGTTCTTATCAAGGATTTGTTCCATCATGTCAATCATTTTCTTCATGCATTCATTCTCTAGATTCCAACCTTTGTGACAATAAGTGCATTTGGTATTCTCTTGCTTCTTCTTCTCTTTGTCCTTGCTAGGATTCGAACCCCGATCTAAAGATTTGGGTTTGTCATGTTTCTTCTTCTCTTGCTGATTAGAATATTTGGATTTATTCTTTCCTTTGGCTTGATTCAAAACTCCTGCAGTAAGGGATTGGTCCTTGGTGGATTTGATGGTACCCATTTTCACTAATTTTTCTTGTTCTTGAGTCAAAGACTCCATGAAGTTTGGTAGTGGAGGCATTCTCCAATTTTGAATTGTCATCTTACCTGAGTGGAATATGGAGATAAACACTGAGTACTCAGGACCTAGAGTCGAAAGAATGGACAAGATCAACTGCTTCTCTTTCTTTTAAATTCCACATTGTTTCAGCTGAAGCACCAACGATTTGAACTTTTCGAATAAATCATGGATCGTCTCAAAGTGAGTTGGGATCAATGAGATCAACTCATTTTTGAGTTGTTGTCCCCTCATCTCATTAGTATTCCAAAAGAGTGGCTCTATCTTGATCTAGAATTTGTTGGGTGTGGTAATACTGTTTACATGAAAGAGATGATCCCTCGAGGTACTGAGACAAAGCGTCCCGAATGCCTCATCCAATCTGGTGAAGTACTTCGATTTTTCCACAACAGAGTTGGGCTCATTCTTAGTCCCCATCGTGACTCTGTAGAGGCATTTCAACCTCAGCTGGATCACCATTTTGGAATTCCATTTAAAATTTTTGAATGGGGTAAACATGAAATGAATCTGCTCCATTTCTACTTGCCACGGGGGATTCACTTGTTGGCCAATATCCTATCACGTTAGTTCATATTGTGGGTTTTAAAATTATCAAAAATTGAACCAATATATTGCAGGTATTGGGGGGGTGAGGGGTTTAAGGTGGGGGTGGGTAGGGTGGTTTATAAGGATTGAGGTATAAAAAGGGGTGGGGAGGAGGTTTTAAGTATTGGGAGGGGGTTTCAACAAAAATCGTTTGGGTCAATATCTCTAGAAATTAAGGGTATTCTTTAATATCCCACGATCGCACGTGCTATGTGAGAGGATCACTAAGTGAAGTCCCCGTGCTACTTGCACACTGAGTGACAAAAACACTGGAACTACCTCCAATGGAAACACTCGATTTTTTCTGGAAGAAACCCTAGATAGAAACTCAAATGATTTGGATTTTATTAGCATCTCCAAAGAGCTCTAATACCATGTGAAAATATGATTCACATCAAGATCTAGGAGCTAAAGGAATCCTCACAACTCAATATATTCACAAATTATGTAGAAACTAAGTGCAAAGGACAAAAGTAACACATAGGAATGGGGCCAATAACTGAGTTTATTATCACTGTCCAAAATTTCAATATTTTTGGAACATCGTTATTATAAAATAGGAGAAAATTGTTAGCATTTGGAGGTAAATTGGATGCATACACGTGGTAGGCTTAGATTAGACCTCAAAACCCCATTAGGTGGACCAATGAGCTCCCAAACCACCTAAACCGGTCATGAATTCCTGTGTGAACAAGGTTGGAGCATGATAGGACATAAATGAGGGTAGGATAGGTGTGGTGGAGTGCATAGGTAAGTGGGAGAGTCTCTAGGCAGCAATAAATGGTCCAAAAGAGCCCAAAACACCTAAATACAATGCATGGGCACCTCTGGTGAACCAGTTTCCCTATTTTATGGAGTGGGAGTGAACCAAGGACCAAACAATCATAAATGAGGGTGAAGCTGTAACTAGAATGATCAAATATGGGTGCCTGGTTGCATTAATGAGTCTAAAACACCAAAACTATCTTGCTTGACCAACACAACCTAGTTTTGGACCATATATCATAAGTACAAAACACATGAAAATGTGTCCTGGGTGTATGTGACCATGGTACTAGGTGTTATAATGCTCTAACAACATGCATATTTCATGAATAGGAATCGATACAACACAATTTCCTAACTTGATACAATTCAAGCTTCCTTCACTTAATACAACATAAGTTCCAGACTTGATACAACACAAGTCCCTTAACTTGATACAACACAAGTTCCTAACTTGATATCCTGACATGTGATTGGATGCACCACTCTCAATCAACCATGTATCATCATTTATGCTAATGGATCCTGATAGTTCTGAGACAAGATAATAATCTCTCCTTCTCTGTTTCTCTTCGGGTGCATCTTTCTTGGAAGTTTTTTCTACAACGATAGAAGCATGTACTATTTCTTCTCTTCTTTTCCTTGCATTGGATCGAATTTTGAAAATAATAGCATAGAATCTTTTATTTCTCAATTTTTTTATTAATCTCTTTCTTTTTTGCATGAAATAACTTCTTGGGAGTGAATGGATTCCTCCATTTCTTCATTCTTGTAGTGAGGGAAAGATTCTCTTATTTAGTGCATGGTGTCTTTCTTTGGATGCTCCCCTCTTCTTGAATTCAATCATTCCATAATCTCTTGAAGATGGGTGACTTTTCTCTTCCATTTAATAATACTAAGAAAGTCTCCCATGAGGAAGGGAGACCACCGATGGCGGTTTGAAGAAGGCGATCTTCACCCATCACCACATCGATGCTTGCTAGTTGATCTTTCACTTGTGAAATGTTTGAGAAGAAGGATGCTATAGTATCATCATTTCCATCTTTATGTTGCACAACTTTTTCTTCAAAACCATCTTTTTAGTGGGAGCTTTCTTCTCATACAAGTTTGTAAGTGTTTCAAAACACTAGTTTTTTGTCTTCAATGGTGTGATCACCAACATGAGATTGTCCTTCGTCGAGTCATATATAATCATATTTTATTTTGATTGATTCTTCTTGTAATTTATTCTTGCTACATTAGTGGTAGGATCCTCTACCACAAAAGTCACGAATGAATCTAGATCACGCTCCTCTAGAAGATTAAACACTCTTTCCAGTGTTGAAGCTGGAAGTATCTTCAAGGAGAATTCAAATAGAAATAAATGTCATGGCTACAATATTTTGCTCGAGTATTCAAGATCTATAGAGGCTTAGCTTGCTGCACAAAACTAAGATCTTTCACACCATATGGTCTGGTACCATGTTAATGTTTTAGCAAAATCAGGGTTACTTGAACTTCAAAATTTTTATCAAACAATATCACCACTTTATGAAAATTTAAATCAACCACATAAGAAATTTATATCAACCACATATGAATCTTCAATAATAAATCAACCACATAAAAAAATCAACATAAGAGACAAGATATACCCTAGGAAAACCATCCAAACATGGAGGAAGAAAAACCCAACAATTATTTGAGTATGATAGATAGATTTGCAAAGAATGATTTACAACACATCAATAGATTGCTCAATAAGAGATGCCACCACAACAATAGTAAAGAGATATCCAAAGCAACCTTGTAAAAACAACTGAATGGAAACTGTATTGAACTTGCCATATGCCTTTCATATAAATAACAAGCCAAAACAACCTAGCATGCAGAAGGGGGTGAATCGGAGGCTCAGCAAACACACTGAGATCATACAAGGCACATTCACCAAGAGTAGCATGCACTAGAACTCCTCTCATGTAGTCAATGGCACCCTCCTAAGCTCCAGTGTCAATCTAACACTTTAGTTACCCTTGCATGCACAAGATATGCACCCTCCTTCTTTAATTAGCTTTATCTGGATGCTAACTGACTTGAACATAATGTAATCTTCTTGAAATGAATGTGAACTGAATGAACTTAATGAATTGAATGTGAACTAACTAAACTAAGCTTAATCTTTAACTGAATGTTAGGAGACTGAATGAAATCCTTTGGTACTTAACAATCAGTGTCACCCATGCACAAACACTTTGCATGAATTGAGGATATGTTCCATCTTTATTTGACACATTCTTTATTTACAACTTAGGCTTAATTGAGGCCTTCATAATTTGAGTTCACTTGAGTCATACATAGGCAATTCAAATTATATTTCTTTCTCAATGCTTTATCTCATTATCATTAATTAAATATTGCATGGTCCATATGTGTATTAATTAATTAACAATCATATCATATCATACTCAGAATAATTGTTCCATACTAATGATCATATGTATTACCCTGGGTCATATAGTCATATGGTAAAGTAATTCACTATAGGGGTAGCTAATCCCTAAAGGAGACTTATAGCACCTAGTGACCATGACTAGCAATACATCACATAGTATATGCACATGACTTGATACAACACAAGTCTATACTTTGATACACCACAAGTCTATAGTCTCGACACAACAAAATATTGGTCTTGATACAACACAAGACTCCAATCTTGATATAACACAAGATTTAGATCTTGATGCAACACAAGACTCCAATCTTGATAGAACACAAGATTTTGATCTTGATACAACACAAACTCAAGTTACATACATCTTTCATGAATAGGACTTGATACAACACAATGTCCTAACTTGAGACAACACAAGTGTTAGGATTATTAATCCTCCCTTGTCCAAATTTGGTCATATGTCTAAATCGGGAGTCATGTCTAAATCGGGAGTCCATCCAGTCTATTTATAGTCATTAGTACCATTGGTTAAACTTGACCTAATTGGGGAACATGTTTCAGTTACCAAAGTGCGGGGAACACTAGTTGAGGCTCATTGCCACTTATTGCACTTGATTGCATAAGTTTAGGAGTCTTCTAGATCAATCCCTACAATTTATGAAGAAACTGGGAGTGCCGAAACCAACCAAGGTCAGTTCACTTCAGTTAATGACTAGTCAAGCCAAGTTAGGAGTCAGTTACATTCAATTCTAGCTCTCTACATTCAGTTAAATAATGGTTTAATTAATTGCACACATGTGGGACATTTTTCTCACCTACCACAGTCAGTTAACCATTATTTAATACTAAATGTAACACTTGGTTGTGTTTTTAGAACTCCGGTTATGATTTAGACAAGGACAGTTAACTACTGGGTCTAGGAGTCAGTTACATTCAGTTCTAGCCCTCTACATTTAGTTAAATAATGGTTTAATTAATTGCACACATGTGGGGTGCTTTTCTCACCTACCACGGTCAGTTAACCATTATTTAATACTAAATGTAACACTTGGTTGTGTTTTTAGAACTCCGGTTATGATTTAGACAAGGACAGTTAACTACTGGATCCTCCAATGGTGATTTAGACAATGTCTTGGTTACCTACAGTCAAGTAGAGTCATCAATTCGAACGTCCTCATGTGGATTCAAATTTCTTGTGGCTATTAAAGCCATTTTACATCATTGTAATTATTATCTGGATTACTTTTTTTATTAATGAAAGCATTCACAGCTGCAAGCCTTTTGCACTGTTTCATTCTTCAATGGCTGAGTAAATTATGAGATATTCTTTGTGAGTTGTGTGTTTGTCTACAGATCTATATGCTCAAATTTAACATGGTATTAGAGCCTCGACGGACAAGGCACTTCTCCTCCTCGGATCTCCTACGGGATCATTTTTTTTGTTTTGCAGGTACAACTTCGAAATGAATTCATCAGTTCCTCTTCTCACCCGATCCTCAGACTATTTTGAATGGAGGTTGAAGATGAATATATGTATGAGAAGACAAAAACTCTTTTCGGTGTCTATTGGATTAGGTAGAAATTCTTTTGAGAGTGATAATGATTGGCTAAAAGCAAAGGATAAAGCTTTTGAAATAATGGAACTGGCTCTTTCTCCTAGCATGCGCTATCACAGTAGATCTATTAAAGATCCACTGGAACTCTGGATAAGATTGGAAAGAACCTTTGGAATTGATAGCGGATGGTGCATCTCCAGTACCATAAGCATCCTTGATCCAAAAATCTCGGCCTCCACTCTCTTTGATGAAGTTGTTCAAGATGAAGAAGAAGTAGAAGCTTCTACACAATCGATTCGAATTGAAGACAGTCTCCATGCAGTGACTCCTTCTCCTGATGCTCTGGAAGTTCATGAGATCTCTGATATATCATCTTCTCATATTGCTGAAATAGAATAAGAAATTTGAATCTCTGATATTGAAGAAAAACTCTGCTGCACTTCCATGCAAACATTCACCAGTGATTTTCCTTTAAATTCTGTGCAAAATTTACTAGTAATTGCTTCCGAAAGTGAAGAGAAATTTGATTTTTCTCCCTCTAATGTTGCTTCTGGTGTGCAAATATGTGATACCTTGGATATTTTGGAAGAAATATCAGATTACCAGAGTAATCCATTCGCTCCCCATGATCTATATTTTCCAGCAAATTCCTGCAGGATTGCATGCACCAAAATTCAGAATTTTGAGGAAGAAGAAAGCCGTGCACCCACCGTCTCGGTTAACCATTTATTTGAATTTGATATTAACCTTATTGGATCTGATATGATCTTATTTAGATTTGATCTGATATTTCTTGGTTTAATATATCAAATTCATAATCTTTCAGTACCGCTTGTAGCTGTTCTCTTCAACGGTGTGAAGAAACAAGTACCGCAAGTCTCGTACAAAACTACTGCTGGGGATTTGATTCCATTTCACAGTTTTGGATGTTTTTTGAACCTGTTTAGATCTGATTTAATTTCTGATCTGATATTATTTGGTTCATATTTTAAAATTCAAAAGCATTCAGTCATGCTTGTAGCTGCTCTCACCAATTCCGGTGTGAAAAATCAAGTACTGCACTTTCTCTTCAAAACTGTTGATGGGGATTTGGTGTTAGTTTCCTCATATGAGGTTGCTGATATTTTATTATGTGATTCATTATCTATTTCAGAAGCTATATCAGACTACGGAGCTCCAACATTCGCTCTCAAATGTCCCAGTGCTTCTCTACCATTGATCACATGCTCATCTTCTCACAGAACTAGTAAAGAGGAAGATTTTCTGCATCCGCCTGGACACTTGCTCCTAACACTTGGGGCTGTTCTTACCACTCATGGTTTTATGTTCATGGCTGCAACATATCAGTTTCTTGAGTGTTCTTCAAATTCTCTGAATTCTCAAGAACCTTTCCTCACTTTTCAGTTGACTTCAGTTGCTCTACATGGGTCCAGTCTTCATCCGGCAGCTGTCTATGTTTCTGATTTAGTTGAGCATATCATTCTTCTTCCAAAGAGGAATATTCCTCCAGACATATCATGGAGAGGTTCACATGCCAGGCCCCAGGATACCTGTGCACAGAAGAACCATATTGATCCTGATTCTACCTGA
>LPNX010060187.1:51606-161882 GCA_001517045.1 Pseudotsuga menziesii | reverse complement strand
CAGTTAATGACTAGTCAAGCCAAGTTAGGAGTCAGTTACATTCAGTTCTAGCTCTCTACATTCAGTTAAATAATGGTTTAATTAATTGTACACATGTGGGACATTTTTCTCACCTACCACAGTCAGTTAACCATTATTTAATACTAAATGTAACACTTGGTTGTGTTTTTAGAACTCCAGTTATGATTTAGACAAGGACAGTTAACTACTGGGTCTAGGAGTCAGTTACATTCAGTTCTAGCCCTCTACATTCAGTTAAATAATGGTTTAATTAATTTCACACATGTGGGGTGCTTTTCTCACCTACCACAGTCAGTTAACCATTATTTAATACTAAATGTAACACTTGGTTGTGTTTTTAGAACTCCGGTTATGATTTAGACAAGGACAGTTAACTACTGGGTCCTCCAATAGTGATTTAGACAATGTCTTGGTTACCTACAGTCAAGTAGAGTCATCAATTTGAACTTCCTCATGTGGATTCGAATTGCTTGTGGCTATTAAAGCCATTTTACATCATTGTAATTATTATCTGGATTACTTTTTTGATTAATGAAAGCATTCACAGCTGCAAGCCTTTTGCACTGTTTCATTCTTCAATGGATGAGTAAATTGTGAGATATTCTTTGTGAGTTGTGTGTTTGTCTACAGATCTATATGCTAATCCCTAAAGGATACTTATAGCACCTAGTGACCATGACTAGCAATACATCACATAGTATATTCACATGACTTGATACAACACAAGTCTATACTTTGATACACCACAAGTCTATAGTCTCGACACAACAAAAGATTGGTCTTGATACAACACAAGAATCCAATCTTGATATAACACAAGATTTCGATCTTGATGCAACACAAGACTCCAATCTTGATAGAACACAAGATTTTGATCTTGATACAACACAAACTCAAGTTACATACATCTTTCATGAATAGGACTTGATACAACACAATGTCCTAACTTGAGACAACACAAGTTCCCTTACCTTAATACAACATAAGTTTATTACTTGATACAACACAAGTCCCTTAAATTTATACAACACAAGTTTCTGAACTTGATATAACACATGTTGCTAACTTGATACAACACAAGTCTCTTGGAGAATGACTCATGATTCTGTACATTTAACACATTCCAAAATGTATGTTATAGAAAAATTGTAGAATTTTCTCTAACTTCATTTGGAAAGGGAAAAGTGGCAAAGTGGTTTTTCATTTAGCTAGATGACATCTTATTTCCAAGCCCAAATTTGAAGGGGGAGGGGGGCGAAAGAGATCTACTTTGGAAATTCTTTGGCCACCAAATTTTTATGGAAGTTGACCACCAAAAGGGTTTATGGAATTTTTTTATCACATAGAGATATTTAGCTAAAGGTATTCACTTTTTTTACATAATAGATAACTCTAATATATTCCTTCCCAATTATTGGAAACCACTTGGCATGGATGGTCCCTGGGGAATTAGATCTAAATAAGGGTGTATTCCATCGTAGGTTGTGATAATTGTTTATTACTTCATGAGGTATTGATTCAACATTTATAAGGAATATTCAATGCCACACTTAATCAAATTGATGATGATGGTAAGTGTAACTAGTTCAAACCCACCCAACCTTAACCGTAACATAACTTTTACTATTCTAATAAGATATAAGGAGTAAAAAGACTACAACTCAAGATATTGTATTCCTCTTTGTACTTAATTTAAGATGGATCTATGATGGTTTTATTTATTTTTAATTTATGAGCTAAAATGATTTTTTTTAATTACTTTTTATTTTTGGTAACTTATTAGCCAATATAAATTCTTTAGACAATTTATTTTTATTTTTTATTTTTGTAACATCATATTACATAATATTACGTGACATCTTCCCATGCTAGACTATAAGCCACTTGGATACTCTTGGTGTAATAATATTACATATTTTAATAAAATAAGATAAGTAATCACAATATTATATCAATATTCGAACATAATAATAAAGAATAGTAATTGATATTAATTTGTACAGGATAATAATATATATACAACTATACAATAAACTATACTAATTAATTATTTTCTAATATATATATTTTACTATGTTGCAATATGTATTAATAATATGAATGTATTGGTAGAGCTATAAGTGTATATCTTTAATATATTAATAATATTATTTTTATAAAATAATACTTTATAGATTAATATTCTCAATATGGTTGTTGTGATTATGATGTTGGAGATTTATAATAATTGTAATTATTAACATCTAATTATTATAAAAATTTGATGTTATTTATTATTATTATAATTTAATATTAATAAAAAAAGATAAAAAATTTCTTCGACTACCAGAGAATCACTTATTACAACGAGAATAACTTGTAAACCAGTAAGGATAAGATACCATGTAAGGTTTTCCGTTACACCAAAACTTGCAGATGTTGGTGAAAATTTGAAACCCAACATAAGGCCCAATCACTAGGAGTGGCGGTTAGTCCACTTGTTTTATATTCCCAGAGGTGTGGCGGTTATACCCATGAGGAGGTTACACTTATACTCGAACACCCCTCCTCCGACGTATCTCGGGGGAATTGAACTTGAGACCTATGCTCTAATACCATGTAAGGTTTTCCATTACACCAAAACCTGCAGATGTTGATGAACATTTGAAACCCAACACAAGGCCCTATCACCAGGAGTGGCGGTTATTCCACTTGTTTTATATTCCCAGAGGTGCGACGATTATACCATGTTGAGGTACCCAATACTCCATCACCCCACCTTTGGTGTAGCTTAGAGGAATTGAACTTGAGACCTCTGCTATGATACCATTTTAAGGTACATAGGGTACTCCCAAAAGACCGAACACCAAGAGCAGCCACTCACACAACAGATCACAGATCAATACACCAATGTTTGTCATGTGGTTAAAACCCTTGAGAGGGAAACAATCCATGGCCCCATCCAAATAGCTACTTGGAGCAATTTATTATGCAAAACAAAGAAATTTACATGAGCTTCTCATAATCAATCAACTAGCCAAGGACCCTCCATTCTCTTTAAATAGCGATCATGGACCAATCGGGTGTTAAGCCATAGATCAATGGTAGGTATGATCTAAGAGAAGTTGAACCATTGGATCACTTTATTTCTATAACATATCGTGACCATCGGATTAGAATATTTACAAATTCATACTAATGCATATTAAAGAAACACACTTTACCTAACAGATATATTACACAAGTTGATCTTAACTAACTCCTAAGTGTCTAAATATCCTAACATCCCCCCTTAAGAACAACTTGGGATATGATTGAAGGATTTACAAAAGTGACACTATTAGGAGAAGGAAGGAGGCATTAGAGCCTATCCCCCCTTAAGGACACATTCTTGAAATCCTAATAGAGATCGAAGTTTATAAAACCTCGCTTCTGTAAGAGATTTCGTGAAGATGTCTGCAACTTGATCATCTGTAGGGAAATAGAGAATTTCAAGAACATGATCATGAACAAGATTTCTGATGAAGTACATGTGTAGCTCAATGTGTTTTCTGCGTTGATGTAGAACTAGATCTTTGGCAAGCTTGATGGTACTTTGATTGTCGCACCAAAGTGGAGTAGGCTGATTTTGCTCAAATCCAAAGTCTGAAAGGATCTGTCGAAGCCATAAAGCTTCCTGACTGGCATTAACTATGGCTTGATATTCTTCTTCTGCTAAAGAAAGAGCAAGAGCTTGTTGTTTCTTACAATCCCAAGTGACAGGTCCAGATCCCAAACTAAAAACATAACCTATAGTAGACTTTTGATCATCAGGATCATCGGCCCAATTTGAATCAGTGAAACCAGCCAACAAAGGTTTCCCTCCTGTATTGTAATGAATCCCAAACTGAATTGTACCTTGAATATATCGAAGTATTATTTTTGCTGCTTTCTAGTGACTTTCATGAGGTGTTTGCATATAATGGGAAACATGACCAATGGAAAAGGAAAGGTTAGGATGGGAATGAGTCAAGTATAAGAGACTACTAACAAGCTGACGATACAAGGTGGCATGTACTTCAGGGGAAGTACAAGTGGAAATTTTTTTGACTCCAGACTGGAAGGGAGAACGGGTTGGTTTACAATCGTCCATGTGAAAGTGATGAAGAAGGTCACAAGCATAATTAGACTGGGAAATAAAGATGCCTTCTTTGGTTTGCAAGACTTGGAGACCAAGAAAATAATGCAAATTTCCTAATTCTAACATTTCAAAATTTTGCATAAGACTGGATTTCACATGGGTTAAAGGTTTAGGGTCACTACCAGTAAGGATAAGATCATCAACATAAAAAACAAGTATGATGAGATGGTTTCCTACTTTCTTGGTATAGAAATTGGGGTCAGAATGACATCTAGAAAACCCAGTGTCAAGGAGAAAGCTATCCATTTTAGCATACCAAGCTCTAGGAGCTTGCTTAAGGCCATATAAGGATTTCTTAAGGTGACAGACAAGCTAGAGTTATTCTAAACATATCCAGGAGGTTGTTCCATGTAAATTTACTCCTGTAAATCACCATGTAAGAAGGAATACTTGACATCCATTTGATGGATTTCCTAGTTATGTAAGGCTACAAGGAAAAGAACAAGGTGGATGGAGTTCATTTTTGTGACAGGGGCAAAGGTTTCATTGTAGTCAATCCCTTCAACTTGGGAAAAAACTTTGGCAACTAACCTTGCATTAAGTCTTTCAAAACTTCCATCTGATGTATACTTAGTTCTGTAGATCCATTTACATCTGACAAGTTTGCTTCCTTCTGGAAGAGGAACAAGATCCCAAGTATCGTTAGCCATTAAGGAACGATATTCTTCATCCATAGCTATATCCCAATCTGGATTTTCTGAAGCTTCTGCAAAAGCTTCTGGATCATGATTCTCAGAAACTTGAGCCAAAAGAGAAGAGGCTCATTGAAACTGAGAATGTGTTCGACGTTGACTCTAGGATCACCGACAAGATCACCAGTTGCTTCACATGTTGAACTGACCCATCGAGGAAGCATTGGTGCTGGTGCAACTGGAGGAACATGAGCAGGAGGAGGTGGATTTTCATCCTCACTATCATCATCAGAAACTGGAGTTGAAAACCTGTCAAGGAAGTTGGAAGAAGAAGAAGAAGGCACAATCGTCGAATCAGGCTTGCAGGTCAAATATGGAACACCCTCCAAGTTAGGCTTGCAGGCCAAGATATTTTCATCAAATTTAAGATCTCTTCTAATGATTATATCATGAGAATGTGGTTGAAGAAGTCTATAACCTTTTACATCTTCAGAATATCCAACAAATATGCACTTTTCACTTTTAGGTTGTAATGATTTCTGTTTTTTCATTCGGAATGTGAGCCCATGCTTCACAACCAAACACACAGAAATGACTTACATATGGTTTAATTTTACTCCATACTTCTTCCGGTGTTATACCTTGTAAAAATTTATTAGGTGTGCGATTAACTATGTAATTTGCACAATTTATGGCCTCAACCTAGTATTGAAGACTTAGTCCCTTAGATTGGATCATACAATTAGCCATTTCTTTTAAAGTGCGGTTCTTTCGTTCAGCTACACAACTTTGTTGTGGTGTATATGGAACAATGTGTTGTTGTTGGATTCCTTATTCAGTGCAGAAAGTAGTTCCTTCATCAACATAAAAGCCAAATTCACAATTTTCCTCAATAGAAATCACATTTTCAAATAGATCTTAACTTAATAATTTGATGACCAGATTGTTTTTTAACAAGGGCCTTGTAGGCCAAGAACATGTTAAATACTTCGCTCTTAAGTTTTAGGAAGTAAACCCAAGTGCATCTGGAGTAGTCATCAATGAAAGTTAAGAAATATTTGAAACCAAAAAAGGAAGCAAATTGAAGAGGACCACACAAGTCACTATGCACAAGCTCCAAGGGAACTAAGGCATGCCAAGAGGCACGTTTTTCAAAACTGTCCCGATGATGTTTTTTGAGTACACAACCGGAACAAACACCATCCTTGCAAGATACCATCAGAATACTAGTCACCATATTATCTTTACATAGTTGTTGTAGTGAGCGATAATTTAAGTGACCAAATCGCTCATGCCAAAGTTTGCTCAAGTTATCACTGTGAGTAACAAAAACTAAAGGAAAAGGTGATGACCTAAAGTTGTTAAATTTGTACAACCTGGTAATATCATCAACAATTTCGGTAGCTGGGACATGTTGAGGATATTTAAAATCCTTGATTACAACTTGGAGAGGTGTAAATGTTACAGTTTTATCTTCACCAGAATGAGTGATTTGAGAGATTGACAACAAATTGCAAGAAATTCTTGGAACACATACTACATCACTAAAATGACCATTTTCTACTGGAACTGTTCCAGATCCTACAACACTTAGATAACTATCATCACCAACAAATATTTGTTTGGTGTTAGATTCATTCATAGTAGAAAAGTTGGCTTGATCCTTAGCCATATGATAAGATGCTCCAGAATCAATGAGCCATTCATTTGAAGTAGAAGAAGAAGATGTAGTATAAGAGTAACCAGAAGAACAAAGTGCATGTCCATGAGAGGTAGATTCTGAAGATGAATCTAGGATGATGTGGTGCTTCTTCATTACTACTTCCAAGGCTGCCATCTTCTTGAAACACTTAGATTCATCATGATTATCTTTCCCACAAGAATTGCAATGACGCTCAGTCTTATTTCCTTTTGGCTTGGAGCCTTTGTCATTTTTTAAAGAAGGAGATGACTGAGAGGGTTTGGGACCCTTGTTTGGCTTATTATTGTGAAAATTTTGTTTCTTGGGAGGCTTGGACTTGTCTTTCTATTGGGACAATAAGGCTTTCCCAGATGTATCTGCATTGTTAATTATTCCAAGATGAATGAGCTGATCTTGCTCTCTAATTAAGGAATCACAAAAGGATTCAAGACTAGGCTCTTGATAGCTAGTTGCATTCAAGGACTCTTTTATGGAGTAAAATGTAGATACAAAAACATAATATGCAGGTCCAAGTTTGGAAAGAATATGATAAATACATTGTTTGTCTTCTTTCTTAATCTTGCATTCTTCACATAAGAGTCTAAGAGTTTTATACTTAAATAAATAGTCTTGAATGCATGAGAAATCACTTGGATTCAAATAAATCAACTCATTCTCAAGTTGATGACCTCGAATTTCATTGTGTTTACCAAACACAGATTCCAACTTTTCCCTAGATTTATCAGGTTCATTAATTTCAGATATGTGGAATCGCAAATCAGTAGAGATTGAAATCCCAATCAATCCACGAGATTCATCACATCTATTTTCCCATTTTATTTTCTTATCATCGTCAGTGGGTTCTGTTTCTTTCCCTGAGGTAATTCTGAAAAGTCCTCTACTTCTTAGAACATCCTCCATATGAGATTTCCATGAGAAATAGTTAGAATTGGTAAGTATAATATCACAAGGAACGACCATACTTGAAAATAATGGCTAAAAGAATAGAAACCGCCTGCCTGGATGCAAATAGCTCGAAAAATTAGGCTATTTTAGGAAAAAGCGGCACTAAAAACTGATTCTGAATGATGAAGTTATTCTTGATCAAAGAAAATGTTGAAGGTGTCCCCAATAGTGACGTGGCAGATATTAACTTGACCAACTAAAAAAAAAGAACCACCCTCTTCTCAAGATCAACCTTTGACAATCACTTTACAATAAAGTTGCTTTTAAGTGAATCACTTTTGTAGAATAAGTGAGGTTCACTTTTACAATAATGTTAGACTTAAGTGACTCACTTTTTATTTTATTTTATTTAAGTGTGATGCACTTTTACAATAAAGTAACTTGAAAATAGAAATTGCATGCACTAAAAGGTGGCTTAATAAGACTTGAACTCAAGACCTATTAAGGAATAAAGCAACTTTGGACCAAGAGAGCTAAGTTTAAAAGGTACGTAAAAGAATGGAAAGAGGAAGGTTTTTTTTTTTACTCTTCTCTCTTGTTCTTCGTGCTTGCCTTTTTTATCTACAAATAAAAAAAAAACGAAAAACAAAAACAATTTTTTTTCCACACTACGGGGTTAGATCTTGGTTAGCTTACCCAGAAAGTCTATGTTTTCAAGATTTCTCACTATTTCTGATTCGCCGTAATCACACAAGGTGCACGACAAAGAGCATACGTAGTCGAGAAGACAAGAAAAAAACTTTCCTTTTCTGTTTCTGATTTGCTGCGATCGCGCAAGGTGCATGGCAAAGAGCATACACAGCCAAGGAAGGCAATGGTCCGAGACTAAAACATTAAAGATCTAATAATAAAACTGAAAAAATATGAAATATTTAAAAAAAATAAAACAAATCCGTCACTGTAACATTATACCTTCAGATTTGCCGAAATGGGTGTTTCTGGAACAAACGGAAGCGGCTCTTCATAAACGCTTTGATACTATGTTCGGTACACAGGGTACTCCCAAAATACCAAACACCAAGAGAAACCACTCACACAATAGATCATAGATCAATACACCAATGTTTGTCACGTGGTTAAAACCCTCGAGAGGGAAACAGTCCATGGCCCCAGCCAAATACCTACTTGGAGCAATTTATTATGCAAAAGAAAGAAAGTTACATGAGCTTCTCATAATCGATCAACTAGCCAAGGACCCTCCATGCTCTTTAAATAGAGATCATGGACCAATCGGGTGTTAAGCCATGGATCAATGATAGGTATGATCTAAGAGAAGTTGAACCGTCATATCACTTTATGTCTATAACATATCATGACCATCGGATTATAATATTTACAAATGCATACTAATACATACTAAAGAAACACACAGACCTATATTTGTTTGTAGTTAGTAACTGATCCAATCCACTTGCTCTAATTCAGTACAACTGAGTACTTTAGCATAAAGTACATGTGAGTAATCCACATTTATTGAATTGCTGGGACATAGTGGGAGATCCACTTTTGAATTGTTGGTGATATGTAACCTGATCGACATATGCCCTAATTGGTGATCTATCTTTGAATTGATGACATTATGTGATCCTATCAACATGTGACCTAGTGGCATTTCCCTTGGATCTATCCTGCTATTGGTCATAGCAAAATTGGAAAGACTTGGTTGGGCCCTCAATCAACACAATGTGAGGAATTAATCATGATAGAGATCCGGGTCTCATCACTTGCCCGATCCAATGTGTGCTCTGGAAAATGGTTAATCAACCTCTCATTGCATAACTACTTTTTTGGTCTTACCGAAATACATTGGGAAGACTCGACCAAGACAAAATGGCCAAAAAAGGTTATCACTTCCTTAAAATAACTTTTAAAAAGTACAACAAGGCATCTGACCAAAAAATATGGATTACAGGTTCACCTTCCTTGTGACAAGTAAAATAGTAGACCCCAATGCCCTTCCCTTTCTAAATTAATATTGTTGGTGCCCATCCTTACTCAATATGACTTTGTGGTCATTTGTTGGACATTAGGAAAATTATATTCTCGTATCTTATCTCATTGCATTGATTATATTCATTATTTCATATAGATTACATTCAAGCTCAGCATATCTTTTTTAAAGTATTTATGCTTAATGATGAAGTGTTTGTCCCTAGTTCGAACTTGAAGTAGAAAGTTTTGAAGAGAGCTCATGATTCTCCTCTAGCAGGCCACCCTCCTTTCTTCAAAACATAAAGAATGTTGATAGAAATATTCTCTTGTAAAGGGATGAAGAGTGATGTCCTAAAATATGTTAATGAATGCCCAACATGTCAGCAAAACAAATTGGAGGACAATCATCCGGCTGGTCTCTTGCACCCCTTGATTATACCAGAACAAAAAGTGGGAGAGAATTTCCATGAATTTCATCACTGGTTTACCTGGAGTACTTGATAAGGATTTCATATTTGTAGTGGTGAATAGACTCACTAAATTTTCTCATTTCCTTGTTATTAGTACAACTTTCATCGCTGCACAAATGGCTGAGTTATTCTTTAGAGAAGTTTTTAGATTGCATGGGATTCCCAAGAGCATTGTTAGTGATAGAGATAACATATTTTTTAATGCATTTTGGCAAGAACTCTTCCAAATTGTGGGAAAAAGTTTGACTCCTAGAAAAATCTATTATCCACAAATTGATGGCAAAATAGAGAGGGTGAATCAACAGTTGGAGGGCTACATGAGGAACTATGTTAGTGGGCAACAAAAATCATGGAAAATGGTTGCATTTGGGTGAGTTTTTCTATAATACTACTTTTTATATGTCCATTGGCATGCCTCATTTCAAAGAACTTTATGGTTATGACACATCCACTTTTATTGACCACATCTTTGGTGACGGTAGAGATACAAAAGATAAGGATTGGATTGAAGAAAGTCAAGAGATTTTCAAGGTTTTCAAAGATAACTTGCAGGTTTTCCAAATAAAAAAAATCAATATGCATATAAACATATAGTGGAGAAACATTTACAAGTGAATGACTTATTTTATCTAAGGTTTCAACCCTACAAACAAACCTCCTTAAAAGGAAAAGGTTCAAAAAATCTCAAACCAAGGTTTTATGGTCCCTACAAAGTGGTTCGAAAAGTTGGAGAAGTGGCATATGAATTGCAACTTCCAGTAGGAAGTAATATCCATAATGTATTTCATGTTTCATGTCTAAAAAAGGTGATAGGGAAACATATTTCAGTTTCAAAAACATTAACTCCCTTGGATGATGAAGGACAACTCATTCTCATTCCAAAAATTATAGTGAAGACCAGGGAAAGGAAGTTAATAAGCAGAACTATAAAGGAATACTTGGTACAATGGAAGGATTTTCCTAGTGAGGAAGCCACTTGGGAAGAGGAAAATTTTTTGTAGCATCCAAACTTGGAATTTATTGAGGATAAGAAACCTTGGGTGGGGTGGACTATAATGTCCCCATCCAAATAAGACTACTAGCACACAATGTTTCACCAACTTACTAGTTCCCTAGGTTGAGGTGAAGGCATACAATTTTGTAATAAGGGAGCTATGAGATCCAAAAGAACCATAGTTTACCATATCCACATTAAATGGGTTCATATAAATAATAAATTTGAAGAAAATAATGTGGCATTGGTTCATGGAGACACATGGAGTCTCATGGAGTCCTTGGGTGGATAGATTCCCCCCTACACTTGGCACGACCTTCATCCAAATTCGAATCCATGGGGAATGAAATGTTCTTGGGAGGTGAATAGGTGTCAATTAGAATATCATGAGACAAGGATTTTGAATTGGTAAGGGGAATTAACTCCCATGAAAGAGGAAGAGGCTAGAAGACAATGAGTTCCACTTGGAATGAGATTCCATGCACTCTATGACAACAATTGATGAAAGATTCTATGACAAGTATGCCAAATTTAGACCACATTCAGACCTTATTACATACATATGACAAATATGACATGGCAAGGCTAAAAATAGCCACCAAGAGGTTGATTTTGGGAGTCATAGGTAGCAACTCGAATTGGGTAAAGAATTTGATCATGAAGAGGAAGACAAGTGTCATAGGAGTTACTGAACCACTAAGATGAGTTGGGGGAAGCTCATGGATGAAAATTCGACCTTAGGAGGCCTCATGAAGCTAATTAAATGATCTCACAAGGAAGGAAAATGGATTTTGATCATTTTATAATTTTCCTTTGGAATTTTGGAGAGATCTTGCTTGTCCATTGCTCTGTGAGTGTTCACTATCCCTGCTTATGAACCAATTTCAAGGGAGTTGGATTCCTTTCCAAGTTGGTTGATGGAGAGGCTAGATAGACCTCTAATTTGGAGCTGAATGAATTGTTTCAGTTGCATATTGAAGGCTGGTACAGTTCAAGGCTTATCTATTCCCCCCTTCTCTCATTCCTATTTCACCATTCCCCATGATTTCATGTGATGGTGTGCTTGTTGGAGTTGTGATAGCACTTGGCTGAGCCTATTTGATGCCCAATATTGGGTATATGGTGGTTTTCTTTGTAATATTATGTCCCTATTTTCTGTAATTCAAAATATCATAAATACACACTACAACAAAACCCTATGATTAGCATCCCTCTTTGCTTTCTTTTTTTGCGTCTAAACCCCCTTTTAACGTATTTTCTTCATTTCCTTGGCCAATTTGGTGCAATTTATTGGGTTGGTGCTATTTTAGGCATTTTTTGCGTCCTTTTTCTAAACTCAAAGCTAAACTCGACACAAAATTTGTTAGGTTCACATCATTTTTTGTGCCATATTTAGCGTCAAGTTTTTTGCCTAATTTTGCATTTGGTTTTTTTTCCTACTCTTGTTGCACCTCTTTTTGTGTCCATGTTTGCCTTTACTTTTATGCCAATGATTGCATCGACTTTTGCATCCATTTTTACATCCTATTTTGCATCCACTTATGCTTCATTTTTTGCATCCATTTTTGCATCCCCTTTTGTGCCATGTTTTGCATCAGGGATTATGTCCCATTTTATCTCTAGTTTTACATCTACTTTTGCATCCACTTTTCCATCTACTTTTTCACCCATGTTTGCATCATTTTTTTCATCTCATTTTGCATCCATGTTTGCATCCTTTTTTTCATCTATTGTTGCATCTAATTTTTGTAGAAATAACAGATCAATGCTATGAGCAATAATTTTAAGAATAAGCACAGGAAATAGATCTTGCTACTAGGAATTCTCACAAGCATACACAGGAAAAATAGAGAGAAAAAAAGAGACTAAATCACATGAATGAAGAGATGAATATTGGTGTGTATCCTTCCATTGAATAATGATGAATAATAGTGTACATAAATATTACATCCCTTATAGGAAAATCGAGTTGTATGGAGACAACTCATAAAGCTCAAAAAGGACTACTTACCAAAATATAGCAAACCCCGATAGGTGGCTAAAGCACTTCCCAAATCTATCAAGGACCTCGCAAATTGGAAAAATCATGAGTGAGTTTTCAAGGACATGGAAAACACATGCTAATACTAGAAAATGGAGGAAAAGTCATGAAGGATGGGTTGGCAACAAAAGCACCAAGTTTCCTAGTTTGACTAGCTTTACCTTATCCACAGAAAAGAAGGAAAAGAAGAATAAAGCATAATCTGCTGTAAAGTGTTGTATACTAATTCTGGATGGTCAAAAGGTGGTCAAGATCAACCCTAGAATTATAAATAAATCATTCCTAGGATATATATGGCATGTGTTGACTTTAAGGTGCAAGTGGATGCCAACTAATTAAGCTAGTGGGTGAATAATTAATCAAATAATGATTAATTATTTTATCCTAAGTTATGAGTGGGTTTAATATATTCCAACACCCCCTATAAATCTAAATTTATAATGGTATGTCAAAAAATATAGATGCATATAGGGCCCAACAACAAGGATATGGTCACCCTTTAACAATTATTATGTCCAGAAAAGTGAGGAAAGAGGCAAAACCACATGGGGAAAATCCTCCCTCGAGAAAGGACAAGGCACAAAATTTTGAAAATATTTCTTCAACATATCCGTATCTTCACTTGAATGAGCTGAGTGAACTGCTTCTGGATGGAAGACTTGTTGAAGAAATCATGAACTCCATGATCATGCACTAGAGTGCAGAACCTGCAAGAAGGAAGAGGAGAGACTCCTTGTATCTCACCATCTGATGAAGTAGGAGAATTATCTGAATGCTTCTTGCTACTGTGAAAATATGATTTGCAAATATAATTTTAAATTGAAAATAGATCTGTGCGTACTCTTTCCCAAGGAGTACAAAAATTAAGACAAGTTATTTCACACCCAATTCCCTAAATAGCTTCAAAATTGTGATGTGAATCACATGTCAATATTCCAATCTGATGTAGCACCTGTATATATATGATATGAGGATGATAAAACTATGATATATCAGAAATATTATCATATGGAATAGAAAATATAAAGGCTTCAGTGGCTCCATGAGGATATAGGGCTAGACTAGGAAAATTATGAGCAATTGGGGAAAACTGATAGGTGTAAAAATCTGAATGTTGGATGGGCATAAGATCTGAACCATAAGTGTTTAAAAAAGATCCAAAAATGTTTAATATCAGTCCAAATATGAATAAGGACATGGATAACTGGCCACTTAAATATAGGAAATACTTCAAACCATGTAAGATAAATATCACTGCATAATATACCAATGAGGAATCAACTAGTGAACTTGGGATTTGTATAGTCTTAGGATTATTCAAAGGTATGGTAGGTGGTATGGATGGTGGTATGATATGTGTCATGATATGCATATAATCCTGAAAACAATCTTCTAAATCAGAATATACAAGCTTGTGAGGAAGAGTTTCTCAAAGACAAGTCAATATCCAGTGAAAAATCACAATTTTTGGGAGATGAATCTAGTAGACTGAGAGGAGGATTATCAAAGAAAGGATATGATATTTCTAATTCTTATATATCAGATATTAAACATATATCATAGACATGATGAAAGGATAGAACTCTAGCACTCAAAGCATAAGTTAGATCACCTTGGAATTGCGCAGTTTGACATTGTTATGAGGAATCGACACGCTTTTCTAGTTCTTCTGGAACTTCGATCTTGTGCTTCTCAAGAATCTGAGACATGATGTACATATTATTCTTGAAACACTTATTCTCTTAATGAAAATACTTGCTTCAATAATAACACTTGGATGTGCTCCCTTTCTTCTTAACTTTCTTCATTAAATTGTCATAAGAATCTTCATCTTCAATTTCTGACTTTGGCTTCTTCACAATTTGCTTTTCTTTGGATTTGACATTATTTTTTCCTTAAACCAAGAGAGCATGATCCTTGATCTTGGGAGGATCCTTTCTCTTTGGAGAATTAAGGACACCCATATGGATCAATTTATCTTTTTCCTTTGTTAGTGAATCAAGAAAAGAATTTAAAGAAGGCATTTTCCACTTAGGAACAACAAGCCTAGTAACATGAAAAGTAGGCACAAAAATAGAGTAATCAGGAACCGATTTTGAAAGAATGGAAATGATTAATGGATCACATTCTTTCTCAATCCCAAATTTCTTGAGAATTAGAAAAAGTGACTTGAAGTTGGTGAAGAAACCCTCAAGAGATTCGAAATTGCTTGGACTCAGTGAGAATAACTCAATCTCCAATTGATCCGCTCTTAGCTCATCTTGAACTCCAAAGAGAGACTCCAATTGAGTCCATACTTGGTTTGGAGTGGTCAAACCATCTAGATGAAAGATCAGATCAAGAGAAATAGAGAGGAAAAACAATCCATAGGATTCATCCAACCTATTATGCCACTTAGCTTTCTCAATCACAACATTGGGCTCATTCTCCAAAGCTAGACTTTGTACAATCCTTTACTGCGCAATAGAATGGAGATTTTGGATTTTCATTCATGGTAGTTGAAGGGAGTAAGAATTGTTGATGAAGGAGAATACATATTTCTGAATTGATGTGCTCAATAAGAAACTCTTTGCAACCTACAAAAAAAACTAGGAGAAAATATTGTAATCTAGACAAGCTCTTCTTTAGAGAGGGATAGGAGACTGGATGCGCTCCTCAACTCTATAGAACTTGATCAACCTTGCTGCTATGATACCATGTAGAAGATGGCAAGGTTGTGATCCTTGTAGCTCTGATACCATGTATAAATAATAGATCAATGCTATGAGAAATGATGCTATGAGAAGAAGCACAAGAAATAGATCTTGCTACTAAGAATTCTCACAAGCATACACATGAAAAATAGAGAGAAGAAAAGAGACCGAATCACATGAATGAAGAGATGAATATTGGTGTGTATCCTTCCATTGAATAATGATGAACAATAGTGTACATAAATAGTACATCCCTCATAGGAAAATCGATTTGTATGGAGATAAGTCATAAAGCTCAAAAAAGCTGACTTACCAAAATATAGCAAACCCCCATAGGTGGCTAAAGCGCTTCCTAAATATATCAAGGACCTCACAAATTAGAAAAAGCATGAGTGAGTTGTCAAGGAGATGGAAAAAACATGATAATCCTAGAAAATGGAGGAAAATTCATGAAGGATGGGTTGGCAACAAAAGCACCCAATTTCCTAGTTTAACTAGCTTTACCTTATCCATAGAAAAGCAGGAAAAACAAAATAAAGCAGAATCTGTTGTAAAGTGCTATATACTAATTATGGATGGTCAAAAGGTGGTCAAGATCAACCTAGAATTAGAAATAAATCATTCCTAGGATATAGATGGTATGTATTGACTTTAAGGTGCAAGTGGATGCCAACTAATTAAGCTAGTGGATGAATAATTATTCAAATAATGATTAATTATTTTATCCTAAGTTATGAGTGGGTTTAATATATTCCAATAGTACTAACATTGTATATGGTGGACAAGGGAGTCCGACTAGCCAAAATTTTGTTCCGACTATACCAGCAGTAAATACAATGGTTGGGGCGGACATTAAGTTATCAATATTCAATGGAAATGGGTTGGAGGACCCAAAACACCATTGGTTCCTTTGTGAAGTTGTGTGGATTGTGCGACAGATCCAAGATGAGAATATCAAGAAAGAATAGATGATCATGACTCTGCAAGGTTGTGTGCTTGACTGGTACATGAAATTTTCCATAGTGCCAGTAGGAGTTGTCTAGAAAACACTCGACGATATTCGAGTGGGTATGATAGATGAGTATAGGAAGCCAAAGTATGAATCATAGTGCATCACTAAAATGAAATAAATTAAGCAGCTACAAACATAATCTGTCTGGGAACTTGACCAGAGATTTAAGACATTGATGGCCAATGTAAGCTTCCAATTCTTGCATGTATAGAAAAATGAATGGTTTATTGCTGCATTATTACCACATATCATAACCCCGTTGATGCAACAAAAGATAGTGTTGTAGATAGAAGCCATGGAGATAGAAATGAAGTTAGAATCCTTGCCAATTGGAGATACTGGCACAGGAATGATGCGAATTCACTCACAACTGGCCAACCTTATGGTGTAGCTCTAGGACATTAAGAGAGGCAAGGAATTTCAAGAAGAACTATGGTGTACAAGATGTAGAATAGACGGACACCATAAGGACAATTTCTCGGTGCTCATGAAATATGTCGCAACAGGAGCATCGAATATGTTAAATACCAAGGGATTTCTTGGTGTAGAATATGCCAGACTAGGGGTCACAAGTCCAAAGAGTCTATACTTACAAAATATTGTAAGTGCACCAACTAGTTTGTATGGTAAATTTTGTAAGCCAGTAGGTCATGACGAAAAGGACTGAAGAGCAATTTAGGTGCTATAAGAAAAGACGATGGATACCTACTTAATGAAAAATGATGAGTAGATGCAATTTCAATGAGCACAACCTTCGTATCATCCTGCTCAATATCAACAACAGTAGTACCCTCAGCCGTAGTACTAGCAGAATCAATATCCTCAACAACAACAATAAACTCCGCAAAGGCGGGGTGGAAACTTTTGAGGCTAAGGAAAACAACAATGAGGAGGAGGATTTGGTTGTGGAAGAGGCTAAGTCATATGTTATAACTGTCAGCAACCAGGAAATTTTTCCCAAGATTGCCAAAAGTCCTGCAAAAAAATCTACATATTGAAAATCATTTGATCATACTGTTGAACAGTGTCTGCAACTAATTGCGAAATGGAAGGATCGAACTATCATCAACCCTAATCCAATGTAGAATTAGAATCCAAACCCCAACTAGAACATTCAGATGGTTTATTTCGACCCAAGAGAACCTCATATTGCTGTGGTTACAAGAGGAGGTGTTACAACAGGTGCAGACCAGAATACACAACAAAGACAACTGCAGGTAAGACCCGAGGCACAAAAGAAAGACTCACTATATGTCCAAAAGGAGAAATAATTCTTCTTGGATGTGTGACCAAAGTTTGTTGATGCTAATCAACTGTCAACATCTGGAAAAGTCAATACCATGCCCAAATGATTTGAACAACTAATCAGGAAGCAACCAATGAAAAAGGTTAGTAAGGTTAAATAATTTTTCAAAATTTGTTTAGCTCTAATCAATGATAAAGTTGTTGTTGTGGAATTGACAACATTGATAGAAGAAACTCCAAATAAACTGCGACCTAAAAAAAAGAGTTAACCATATTAGGAAGAGGCTAAAAATAGGTCAAGAACTGTGAATGATTGCACATATAGGGGACTATGATATGGATTATATCATATTATATTTGGGCTCTAATGTTAACATATTGAAAAGGAAAACATGGGAGAGAATGGATAAACCATGACTGGACTGGTATCCCATTCAGCTAAGGCTTTCTAACTAGTCGAAGGTTCTACCAATTGGTAGACTAACTCAAGTTCCTGTAGAAGTCAAAGGTTTATGAACATATACTGAATTTGAAGTAATTGACATTGTCGATGACACAAATCTATATCTTGCACCGCTGGGAATTGTTTGGGAAATAGACAAGCAAACCATTATAAACTTCAATAAAAGGATCTTATCATTTGAAGATTCTGAAATAAGGGTGGTTGCACTAATTGATTCGCTCGAAGGACAAAGATATGTTGATCTAGTAAATAGTGAAGGTCAATGCAATTACCTATACAGTTGTATAATATCATGTATTCAAAAGAAGATTATATCAATCCAACATCTGATGGAAAACTAAGTTGGCAGAGTGTAAATTCTTGGACATTTGACTTAGGATGCCTTGGAAAATTGGCAAAACAAGCTACATGAAGTATCCATGAGAAGATGAGAAAGAACCACAAGATCTTTCCGAAGGGTAGGAGTCGAAGAAATCACACTTCCTACATATGAAGGATTACCTAACCTTGGATCTTTTTTGGTGGAATTTGAATAAAAAGTTACAGAATCGCGATGATTGTCCGATTTGGACTATGTGCTGAAAGCTACACCCGCTAGATGGTGGGGTACACACAATCAGTCTATATCTGAATGGCCAAATTGTATAATATTAATGGAGATAAGATTTTGGGAAGAGATCAATTACTCTGATCAAAACTATACATGACTAAAAAATACTGTGGAACATATTGAGCATTGTCGCAAGAAATGGCAAGCATTAGAGGAAATTTCAACTCAAAATGGGCCTCCTAAAATGAACTAATAAAATAATAGTTAAAATAATAAAATAATATTTATTAATTTTGGAGGAAGAAAAGAAAAAAACTACTTTTTTGTTTGTATTTTTGACATATCTCCTTGTGTTTTTACTCAAATTTCGACCATAGAGCTCGTTGGATGCGGAATTAAATTCCACATCCAACGAGTACCCACTCAGCATACTTTTGACGGACCCCGCTACCCCAAAAACAAGAAATACCTGAAAAAATAGAATGATGATGTCATCATTCTATTTTTTCAGGTATTTCTTGTTTTTGAGGTAGCGGGGTCTGTCAAAAGTATGCCAAGTGGGTACTCGTTGGATGCAAAATTTAATTCCGCATCCAACGAGATCTCCCGATCGAAATTTGAGTAAAAACACAGGGAGATATGTCAAAAATACAAACCAAAAAAGTAGTTTTTTTTATGATACCTATCCCCAAATTTATATTAAAAAAGTGTTTAAGACCTATACGGTATTTAAAATTTAAAGCAATTTCATTGGATAACACATGATGACATGGAATTTGAATAAAATTTAAAAGGCCCATTTTGAGTTGAAATTTCCTCTAATGAATATCCACGACAGGAGTGGGTTCATCAATTAATCCACACTTTGGAAATGGTACCAAGAAATTGGTACACATCGGTGGAGCTGCGATAAGGAACTCTCGAATGGGAAAGTTTATTTGTAAGCTTCACCCAGACATTTGAGTTCACAAGTGAACATACGACAATCGATGTTGCGCTAGGAAAAGTTATTTAAATAAATCTTGAGCGCAACCACGAATTTCCATTTATGCACCACGACAGTACACAACTGGACGGAGTGTTACAATATTACAGGAGAATTGAATGATGATGACCCACTCGAGATAAACATAACTGAGTCAGAGGGTATGCGTACAATGGAAGGAGTTGGTATGTCTAGTGACCAATTTCTAAGTCCACTCAAGATCAAGAAAGTAAATATTGGGTCAGCTAAAAACCCAAAGTTTGCTAATATTGGAGATTACTAGAATGATGAGACTGTGGGAAAGATCACTGAATTACTACATGAATTTCAGGATATGTTCCCTACAAAATTTTATGAAATGAAAGGCATAGTCAGGTACCTTGGTGAAATGAATATACCCTTGAGGCCTAATGAAAAACTAGTAAATTAACACATATTTCAATAAATTTGGAAAGATTTTATTACAAGAACAATGCCAGAATTGATTTTTTTTGGTTATTTTGGAATTCTGGATCCACTGTTTAATTCCAAATTTAATGAAATATGTGTTTAAAACATCGGTTGTACAGATTAAACCCGCGCTACAAAGAAAAAGGTAAAACTGAATTGGACCGAACGCTGGAATCAGGTGTGATAGAACCTGTTGAAGAATCACAATGGATCAGTCCAGTTGTAGTACAAGACAAGAAGACTTCAGGGGAAGTGAGAATTTGTGTTTGCCCGAGGAGATTTAATGATTCCTTCTTGCATTATCCATTTTCGACCCCATTCACAGACGAAGTATTGGAGAATGTTGGAGGACAAGAAATGTATTCATTCACTGATGGATTCTCAAGATACCATAAGAGAAGAATTGGAAAGGAGGACTGATACAAGACTACCTTTGTGATGGAGTGGGGATGCAGCCAATACATGGCAATGCCCCTTGGGGTTAAGAATGTGCTTGCAATATTTTCTAGAATCGTAGTTGATGCATTTACATATTTTATACACAAATTTCTTGAAATTTACTTTGACGACTGGACAGTATTTGGTCTTGTAAAATATCACTTAGAGAGTCTTAGAATGATCCTAGAATGATTCCGCCTATATCAAATTTCCCTAAATTTGAGGAAATGTATTTTTTGTGTGCCTTTTGGAGCTATGTTAGGCCATGTGGTATGTTGCGATGGATTTTTGGTTGATACATCCAAAATTGTCATCATCCTCGACTTACCACCACCTACCACGGATAAGCAGCTAAGAGAAACATTAGGACATACGGGATACTACATGAAGTTTATCAGAGGATATGCAAAAGTGAGTGCCTAAATGGAAAGATTGATGAAAAAAGAAACTAAATTTCAGTGGACATATGAATTTCAAGAGATTCTGGACAAGCTGAAAAACAAGATGGCTATTGCGCCAATACTTGTATTTCCATACTGGAAAAAAGAATTTCAAGTTCATGTCGATGCATATTTTATCCCGCTCGGTGTGGTACAAAAATAGCCATGGGAAGGAGCAATTGTTCACACATTGATTTTTCTAGTAGGAAGTTAACAACTGCAGAGAAAAATTACACCACAACAGAGAGGGAAGGGTTAGCGATGGTGTATGCATTGCAAAAAAATAGACATTCTTTGTTGGGTGGACATTTCAAAATGTACACTGACCATTCTATACTGAAATATTTGGTCAATAATCCAGTGTTGGGGGGGGGGGAGATCTATCGGTGGCTTCTCCTCTTCCAAGAATTTAATTTTGAAATCATTGTTAAACTGGGTCGGTTGAATTTGGGACTAGACCACTTGTCCAAAATTGAAAGTGGAGAAGAACCTACTAGTATGGAAGATAACCTTCATGATGCGCAATTGTTTGCGATAACCGTGTTTGATGATTAATATAAATATATCATACACTTTCTGAGTACATGTTTTGCGCCAATTGAATTTACAATGACATTGAAGAAACAGTTCATTACAACAAATCCTGGAATTAGCGTCCCATTTAGTGTAATTTTTTTTTTTACATTGAGTGGTCAAACTAGATGCTAAATGGGACACGTCATGGAAAAAACTTAAAGCGTCTCAAAGAACGTCTTTTTTTTATTCCTAGATAGCATCCTTTATGACATCCAAAATAACGTCTATTTTTTTGCTTCCAGAATAGCGTCCAACTTTTCTTCCTAAACAACGTCGAGGTTTGCTTCCTAAATAACGTCATATTTTGCTTCCTAGCGAGTGTTCTCTTTTTATTCTTAAATTAAATCCCCGTTAGCGCCATATTTTCATCCTTAATAGCACCATGTTGGCATCCAAATTAGAAGTCAATATTGCATCCATTTTGCACCATTTTTTACTTCCAAATATGCACCAAATATGTGTTAATTTTTCGCTTCCAAATTTGCACCAATTTTGATTCCTTTTTTGCATCATGTTTTGCTACCAAAATTACGCCAAATATTTCTTCTATTTTTGCACCATATTTTTCTTCCTATGTAGTGCCATGTTTAGCATCCAAAGTAACGTCTTATTTTTCTACCATATCAACGCCATGTTTGGCTTCATCATTAGCGCCACGTATTGCATCCTTTTTAATGCCTAGTTTTGCATCTCTAATTTTTTGGTCACTAATTTAGTAGTTTTTAGTAGTTTTATATACATATTTTGGTCACTTATCTCTCATTGTTTGGTCACTTATCTCTTATTTTTTCTTACTAATTTCATTGTTTTTAACCTATATTATAATATATTTAGGGCATGGAGGAATCGAACCACCAACCTCTTGCTTGTAAGGCAGGCACTCTTCCATTGAGCTAGAACCCTTTAATCATTTGGGAACCTAAATTACATAGTCCTCTATAATGGTAAAAAGGATCAATACACAACATTGAGTATCTAAATGTCGGCAAAGGATGATATATTGTATAAGTTCACAATATATGACTCAAGATATCAGTTAAAGAATTATAACATTTATGGGTAGTTAAATATTCAACAAAGGCATATCATGATTCTTACAACTTAAAAGATAAATGTACCTTCATCAAATGCAACTATACCGTTATCTTTTCCTGGCAATATTTCACCACAATTAGAAATATTAACTGGAACAATAGGTCTGCCTTGATCTACAGTTGATAACCGCTCAATTGTCTTCATTACATCTATTTCACTAGCTTTATTTAACATGACTAGCAACAGTCCATTTCTTAAGATAACAAGGGACTCCTATATATAGGAATTGGACTCATGTATATACTATGTGCCAAGGATGAAAATAGGTCTCAGAAGGAATGCTCAAGCCAACTATAAAGGTTAGAAAGCTTCCCAAAAGGAAGTCTTCATCCCATGACATAATTAGAAAGACTACTCCATCAAGTCAAAATCTTTTACTCAGGTACATAGTATATTTTCATGGTCATTATTATTCATGCAATCATTTTGGGCATAAAGTCGTAAAATGTAGGGATGATCAAGTTAGAGCTAGAAATGGTTACATGGTTTTATATAATCTTCAATGTTACAAGTGTCATAACTATGGTCGCATAGAAAGAAATTGTAGACGTATAATGCATCACAATGATGAGTGCTTCAAATTTCACAACTATGGACATATTGCACAAAATTGTGGCATGACAAGGTCTCCTAGGCCAAGACTCAAAAGTATGGAAAAGAAAATTTGAAGTACAAAGAAAGAAAGACGAGGAAAATCTCGAACTTGAAGTCAATCCAGCAAATGAAGGAAGAATGTCAAAAGAATAAGGTTGCTCTGTTGCATGCCTATTTTAGACTACTCACATTCATCAGTTGAGATAGTCCTAAGCAATGAAAGAGGTTCTCAAAGATAGAGCATAGTGAAAATATGATCCAAAATAAAAGGAAGCATGAATTGAAATCTAAAAAAGAAGGAAAAAGGCACCAGACCAACAAACACAACATATTAGCTATTATCAATGAGGTGTTTTATTTTTAAAAAGGAATTATACATCAGGACTTAAATTCTCTAAGGATAATAGATGCGACTCACTAGTTTTTGAGGTTCTTTTTGGTTTATATTTTGACCATTTGTGGCCAATTCCAATTCCTATGTTACCAAATAGATCAATATATATTTCTTTCCTTCTTGATACTTTATCGAGTAGAATTTTTTTTACCATCTATTAGAGGATGAGATTGAAACAAAAACATAGATGGTTTGGCCATTTATTTGCTCTTTGGTTTCTTCAAAGTATGGTCCTTTGATCTTACTTGAATTATGTTGTTCTTTATGTTTTGAATATTGACTCTATGTTGCTATCTATAATCTCTATGAGATATTGTTGTCATAGGACCTGTTTATATAAAATTTGATGCATTATGTGCATTCTTCTCTATAAGATTATCTATGGTAGTAATCTTATTCCATGGTGGTTATTTTCTGAATATTATCTTGTGATGCATACAGGTTGACAATGATGAGCTTCAAAGATCTCATGGTACACCAGTTTTTAATGCACCAGAATGTTGTTTAGGTGAAATATCTCAGGTTTTGCTGATTGTATTCAATGCTGAAAGGAGAAAACACTAACCAAGGCCATTCAAATGATCAACTACTTCAAATGGCGGGGATAACATAGGTGTAGAATTTCTCTCTATATTTATTTTTTGTTTTGTTTTAGGATTTCCTACTCTAGTTTTTCCAAATCAGAAGCTACTAGATCTACGAAACAAACCTAGAGTTAATTCTAAAAATTGACATCACAATGTCATTATAGGAAATTTGTAAAGTAAGGTTAATCAAAAAGTTGATTTTCTTCATTTAGTGCTTATGGTTTATGCACAGGTTAACAGAGTTTGAATATGACCATAATTTTTAAGTGGAAGACAATAGTGATTCCCTGGTTAGGTACTTTGCAAAAGCAACCATAGATATCCCTTCGTTGAAATAAATATCATAGATTTACACTATGTTTAAAGGATAATTAGTAATTCCTTATTTCTCATGCAAAAGAGAGAGGGAAAAATGCGTAGACATTGTCCTGAGATAGGAAAACAACCTAAGTGACTCTATGTTTTTGTTTGGAAAACAAAAACAGTTCATGTTTAAAAACATAAGCATTTTAGAGATTTAAACTTTCATAAATTAAACAAAAAGTATCGACAAATAAAATACTTAGATTCAAATCTACAAAATGGGCCCCTCACCTTGACAAAGCCAACACTGAATGTATGAAAATCTCTAGCAGCCCAACAAAATGGTAGGAGACTGTTTTCACGAATGGCACGTAGAATGAAAAACCCGTTTCTTATATTTTTTTCTATTCTAAGTTTTTATTAATATACCGGTTACAAAAATAATTAAAATAGTGGAAAATGAAACAAGTTTCCAAACAGGAAAAATAGCCGAAAGACTAATGTGGAGAGCTTCCATACACTTATACCAAGCTTTTTCTCTTAGCAACATAGTATTATATCAAATGTAGAATAAATGAATCCAATTTCCATGAAATCTACATGTGTTACATCACATAAAGATCATGTTCCTTGTATGAAATTATTAAGCCTACGTCCATTTGTCCTATGAAACTGAAGCCTACTGTGTATTTAAATAAAGAGTTTCCCATGTACATCATAATAATAACACCCCACTCATAAAAATTAAACAAGTAATCATCCCATCAAGTAGCATACAAGCCGTATATGGGAAGTCCAGCACAAAAAACACCCAACAGAAAAAAAATACTGGCAGGTGATGCATACATAACAGATTTTAAACACAACAGTAAAAAATGAAAATTATTCTAGGAACAAGTTCAAAATATCTAACATCAGACTTAATCATCTCAATGAAATCTAAATACAAATAATGATTAGGAAACTATTTAGTTTTAGTGCTCAACATTCCATATAAAAGCCCCATAGTATCCTTCATGTTTTAGCAGTTTTGGAAAACAATGGAATGAATGAAGAGACAACTCATAGATTCTTATTAACCAAAGTGTTGGCTCAACAATTTCTATTTCTAAATGATTTGTATTTTCAATGTCATATTCAAATCAGAAATTTGAATTCCATCAATGCATATTAGTCTAGGAACATAAACACACAGACTCATCATAGTCATCAAGCACTGCTAAATTTAAGGAAGAACCAGAGCACTTGTTCCATTGTCAAATGTGGTTTCATAAAAAACCATTGTACATTATCATCAACAATTCAATCATCAAGCATTCATAAAATTGTCATGCACATAAACAACAGGGATGAACTTCTTTCTTTGTGGATTCTTCTTAAAATAGTTGCAAACAAAGAGGGATTAGGAAAATTCAAGTGTTGGTAGACTCCAAGCTAACCATTGAGTGGGAAAACAACAAAAGTTAGATCGTCCAACATTTTTTTGGCTCCTATAATTCATAGAACCTAGGAGATAACGACTTAGTTTGATTTAATATCATTCACTCAAATATATAGAATTTTCAACTCCAAAGTTGACTCTCTTTCAAAAGCTGCTCTTTCTTTGCAGGAGGGATCCATGATGATTCAAGAATACAGGGGTGCGGACCTCCTATTTGAAAAGATAGCTATAGTTCTTTGGGTATCTTTGACCCATGTTTTGGTGGCAGTTCCTTATAGCCCCTATGTCATGGTCTTTCTTTAATTTAAACTAGAATTTTTGGTTGAATGTAATATGTCCAAGTCTAGTTTGTTTGAGACTATGGGGAACCTTTATGTAGTCCCTGATAGGGTATAAGTCTGTCTATAGAGGTTTATTAGTAAATACTAAGTTTTATTGAATAAAAAAGTGGAAGGTTTTCAAGTCAAGAAAAATAGACAAAAAGAAACTGGAGTCTCTTTGACCCCTGTTTTGGTGGTAGTTCCTGATAGCACCCATGTCCTGGTCTTTCTTCAATTTACACTGAAATTTATGGATGAATGTATTTTGTCAAGTCTAGTCTATTTAAAACTATGGGGAACCGTTATGTAATCCCTGATAGGGTATAAACCTGTCTATGGAGGTTTTTTGGTAGATTTTATTGAATATAACAGTGGCAAGTTTTTAAGTAAAAAAACATTGAAATTTTATAATGCATAGCCTATATATACTTTCTTCATTGTGAAATGTCAACTATAAATTTTTTTCCTTGGGATAAAAACATTGTCAACCCCATCCAAGTAGGGAAATATGGTTAGTAGAAGGGAATGAGGACACAAAATTCCTCCAAAACTATGCAAAGCACCTAAAAAATATCAATAATATATGGGAAATAATAAAAGAGGATGGAATTAAGATCAAAAGATTTCTAGAGATTGTGTAACTTGGGGTAACACACTTTCAGAATATACTTTCCAAGGTTCATTAATCATTATCAAAATGAAGACATCATTGGAGAAGTATCCAAAGAGGAACTAAAACCAGTGTTGGAATCTTTCAGAAGTAAAAAAGTCTAGGTCCAAATGGATGAACAATGGAATTCTATTTGGGTTTTTATGAGATGATGGACGAATATTGACTAAGGGTAGTGGAGGAATCAAGGACTTCTAGGAAATTACCTAGATTCATTAACTCCTCTTTTATATCACTTATTCCAAAGAAGAAAAACACTAAGGTATTTGAGGATTATAGGTCAATTTCCTTATAGGCAACAAGTTGATCAAGTTCTCTACATAAAAGATTAGATAATATTTATAAATTTCCACAAATGACAAATTACCAAAAGGTGGGTCAATTTTCAGTAGTAAAAAACTACAAGACTTCCAAAGCAATTCCTATAAGTAAAGCATAAGATAAAAGAAGTTAAACTACTATATGAGAAAAGTAGACAATAACATAACCTAGATACAACAAAACATTAGGCTACACCCTACACATCATCAAAAGTAGGTGCTGAATGAGGGGGGAAGCCCATGCATTCATATTAGATAGAAATGGATGTAGAAGAAGAGGATGGAAATGTCCCTATAAGATCATCATCGATCAAGAGGGAGCCAAAACACTGTCTAACGATGTACAGAGTAGATTCCATGTCTAAAATGTAAGATATGCGCAAGTGAACCATAGAACCTGATTCCCTTAGTCTAGTCCATGTGAAAAAAATAGAAATATATTTAAGTAACTATGGGCCTTGTAGACGTTGACACATGGAGGGATAAACACATGATAAGCAGTTAAGCCATCATGTTCTAGAGGAGGGGGAACAAGGTGACTATTCCCGTACCGATACCCAAGTTTCCTGGAAACTTAGGTGAATATGGAATGTCAATCATAGTTTTTGAGAAGCATTAGTGTACAACAAAGTACTATTTAAAATACTTGTGCTTGGAGCTATGTATGTGGTGAATTTATGTTGTTCCAAAACATGAAAATCAGGTTGCAATCATCCTAGGTTATACTAGTAAAAGGGTGGGATATATTTCCAACCGAGGAAGCAAATTTCCATTGTCTAAAAAGAAATAGTGACGCAACCAACAATAAATAAATTGACTAACAACTAATAGACAAGAAGGTGTTGAAAATAGAATGCAACATTCAGTTCATAATTCATATTCCTATTGGATGACTATTACATAGCCTATTAAAAAAAACATAGTGCTTCAATCTTATCTAATTCACTTTTATTATCACAAATAAGAAGGTGTTCCTTAACACCTTGTGGTTTTGATGGATCATCCTCCTTTACAACAGCCTTATGTCCTAATAATTGCTCCAAGTTAGCAATGGAACTGGGGTAACTTCCTGACCTCGTAGTCCACATGAAGGATTTGATGATAGTTTGCAGATATAATTGTGATTGTTTGTATTTCGAGGCTAGATCGCCTAAACATGGACAATAAGGGATCCTCACTTTGGAATTTGTGGAGGCATTGGCATATCTAATTCAAGATAATTTATCATGGGTACTAGGAAATGGGAAATCCATAATATATGGGAGGGAAAAATTATGGGAAGAGATCCATTATCTTCTTTACTTGCTTTATCCAATGTAAAAGAATAGATCATTGGCTTCGATATAAACACCTTTTCTGACATGTCGGATTGGGATACTTTAGGAATAGTGATAAAATTTGAAGGGTGGGTCTTACTTTCAATTGGAAGGGTATTTATTTTCTGAGCCCTTCAAAGATGAAGAGAAAAATAATTAATTGTACTTCAATTGACAAGTATAAATTATTTGAACCCTTTCACCAAAAAAATGCAAAAGACAAATATTGTTCATTCAAATTTTTACAATTTTAAACAATTGAGAACTCCTTAATATCTACATGAAAAAATGATATATTTTCAATAAAACTTATTTTGAACACATTAAGTTGTCATATGTGTATCCTTAATTTTACAGTTTAGTAACATAACAACTATTCTATTGTATTTTTTCCAGTTGGAGCACACTTCATTATACAAAGAAACTACATAGACTATGCCATAATCATATTGGGGCATTCATGTGCAATCCAAGCTTGAGAGATGTAAGAATGATAAGGACCGGGCACCTAAGAAACAATAATACAAAACTAAAAAAACATTAAAAAAAAATTCCTACATACCAAGCAAGTTAGCAAAGCTGGCATAACCAGAGTCGGGGAATCGAATTTTTTTGTTCAATACTTGTCGTGAAAGCATACATGTATGGAAGGAAGGGGAAATGGAATCAAGCCTAAGTCAATTGAAACTCACTACATGTATGAGTATCAACAGTCTGCCTTTTAGATTGAACCAAAATACCAAAAGAAGTTTTTTAATGGCTAGATTTGAGAACTTCTAGGTGTGATTAATTAAGGGCTCGAGGCTCTAAAATTTGTTGTGTTTCATACCAGTCCATGATTCACTGACTCAATAGTCATGGGTAGGAATTTAAGTTATTTAATGAAAACAATTAATGTGTATAATCTCTATGTTGAAACCATTTTCCATGCTGATGTAGGACACTACCCTCTTTATTGTCTTACCAAAAGGCATGATAATAAGGAAGAAGACCTAAAATTATGGACTTCACCTTCAAAGAATGCATTGAATCACATCAGTAAGGATTGATAAGAAGCCTTCACAACAATCCAACGTGCCAAATCTCAATTGATAGTGTTAATTAAATACTTATATGGTAAATTTAATATAAGACTTACTTATAGTTGTCTCTTATTCTTTGAGTCAATTCGTATTATAAGGTGAGGATCTACATGCATAATAAGCCTTAGTTATGACTATGAGATGAGGATTTAAAGAGAAGAGGACGTAAATACAAGTAATTTTTACATGTATTTTGGTGGCGCTGAGGAAAAATGTTGTGATAAACCACAAATGTTTGGAATGATGGAGGGAGATTACATCATGATCATGCCACCCATCAAATTGAAGACTATTCTTGAGCTAACAATTGTTTTTTTCATTTCATTAATAACCATTATTTCTCCATATCATGTGCCCAATGACACCTCTCTATAGCAATGCATAAATCGACCTCTCTAGAATTTGTGATCTTAGCTACATGCCATTATTTGTATTTGCTTATAGTTGTCGTGAGTCGATGATATTCATGAAATAAATGAATTATTGTAGAGGAGGACTTATCAAACCAGCCTTTTTAATTTCATTTTGACGAAAAAAGAGTGGAAAATGGTATCGAGGATCACATAGATAGTAGGCACAAAGTTTTGATCTCGTTTTAGGCCTAGTTATACACTGGTAGTTGTTCTTTTTTGTTATAGTCGTAGTTTTTGACACATTGTCACACTTTAGATTGCAGCCCCAAGTGACTTGGTAGTCAGAGTCACATCTCGATGACTGGTGCCTCATAGTCATCAATTATTTTTGGCCATCTTGCACAACTGAGAAGTGAGTGCATGACATGAGTAAGTGAGTGATTAAAATTGATCACATTTCCAATATTTGGAATGATGAGTTGAACTTTATAGCACAGGAATTTCAACATATTGACAAATTTATATGGATGGGTAATTTCAAATGTTTCCCTTCTTTTGAAATGTTGATATAAATTATGCCCCTCTTGATTGGAAGGGTAAAATTCAGATTTTAATTTTTTTTTGAAAGGAAATTTTAACTTTACACTTCTAGAAGGGTTAGAACCCTTTGGAAGGGTTTTGAAGGGTTCAATTTTGAATGCTATTTAGGAATATGGCAAGGATGGAAACGATTGTCTCCACCTGCTCAGATTACAGCTCAAGTTCATTATATGTTCCCCACTCTGCAAGGAGAAACATCTATCAATTTAGTGACCTAGGATAACATATGATGGTGACCAATTACTGCCTCTTATTCAGTCAAAAAAGGATATTGAATTCAACTCAGAAGCCTCCAGCAACTGCCTAGATCATCAACGTGGAAATATATCTAGCACTCAAATGGATTATTAAATTTCACATTTCTTGCTAGACTCTTGTACATGGGAAATTGCTAACAACAAATATGAAATAATTTAAAAAAGTGAGGAATCATCACTGTTGTCTGCATATTTTCATTATAGTGAGAATTTGGAGTGTTGTTTAAAAGGCTGGGCCATCACCATATTTGAACCTGGGAACCCCAAAAAGCGGTGTGGGTGTCCTAGGAGAAATCGCTCATTAGTCAGGTTTGTCAACCATTTCTTGATGAAGCCATGATCCCCCATCAATCCCAGTCAAACGTCCAAGGGTAAAAAAGGATTAGGGACCACAAAGGAGAGGAACCCCCATTAGCCAGGAGCCCAAGGCAAGCGTTGACTGTAGTTGTCCTGCCTCTGGGTTTATAATATTTATTTTCATCTTTCATTTTCGCGTAGTTGGTGTAAGTAAGAATAAGGACGAAGGAGTCTATTATTCAATGAAAGCATCCCAAAGCTAAATGCTACTGAAACTGATTGTACATACTCTTTATGAAAGTTTCCCATTGATTTCCACGTGTTGATCCACTCGAACCAGGAAGGGCTCAAAATTTGTAGTGGCAATTCTAGCATTGTCGGGATTGTTGGCAGCTGGTAGTTTATCTTGTGGTGGCCTTCAACAAGGAAACATTAGCAGTCCTGGACTTTCAGAGACAACCATGACTCAACGTAGTCATCCTGGAAAGTGCGGTTATTGTGATGTCTTGGACCTATTAGGTATTTAATATTAAGGACTTTTTCCTGATAGACAGATGCTCTGCAAAGTGCAAGATGTCATTTAAATCAAAGCATAGGCATGCAAATGAAGGCTCAATTGGTCAAAAATGCAGAGATGGAAGTGAAATTGGAATCCCAGCACCAGAGGATAGACAAAATAGCACTAGATAGATTTGGATATGCACAAAACCATATTATCCTTAAATTTTCATGCAATTCCCAATTTGATTCCATTGATTAGGCCACAGTAGAAGGGCTACATACAAGTTCATTTTGATTGATGGAAAAACAAGAAATAGGTAATATTTATATACTGATTTAGGAAAACTGGTGGTTCCTAGCTTCATTGGTTGTTGTGGTCGGTGACAGAACGCAGTGGACAGGCACAAAAAAACAAGGGTTGAATATGTAGGGGTTTTCTCATAGTAGAGATAAGGAGATGTAGAACCAAATCGATTATGGGCCATCGAAAAAGAGATAAAACGGGATCGAGAAACAGAGGAAGGGATATGGTCTTTTTAAGGTATATTTACATACAAACGTACAAACACATCCATTAGTCGAACACATCAGTCGATGTAGAATTCATACGAGAGACTAATATTTTGTTGCAGAGCAGTAAAATCATATACAATGAAAAGTGGGGGTTCTATTCTAAGGCTTACCTTGCATAGACATTTGAAAATATAATGAGTGGGACAATCTCCAAACCAGGATCAAATTTATTGTCTTTAAAAAAAAATCCTAGATAGCATTCAATTCCTAAGTCCAACAAGAACACCCGTCTTAGCCACAAATCCGTGCAATAGCCCTTGAAAACCTGCAACTCATCAGTTCCAACCAAGCACATGGTCCACGGCCAAATATTATTTCAAAAATGGTTCAACCATATTCTGATGGGAAGTAACTATATATCTCTTTCCAGATGAAATAAAAGCTCTGAAGATTTTAGAATCACAGATATTTAGGTTTTCAAGATAAAATACCTGCTTAGTTGCAGTGATCTACAATCCTCGTAGCTTTCCTAGACCCGTCTGCAGTCATGGATGGTTGATTGAGTTTAAAACCACATAAGAAAAAAAACACAAGATTTGAAAACAAATACTCACATCTTTTTGGCCCGTTTTAGTTATTGTGTATGCCTATCACTATTCAAAAGCCCTTCCTTCAAACTCTTAGCATAATACTTGAAACCCTCCATCCCAATCTCCATGACATACATGGCTGTAAAAAAAATGCAAACACTGGAACCTGTGTGTGGATTGTAGGAAGAAAGAAAAGAATTTCTTTAGAGTTATTATCAAATACAAAATTTCTGGTTCATCATTTTTGGGATTTTTGGTTCATCATTTTTGGCCGTCTATTTATCAATAGCGGCAAAACTTTGGGGGGAAATTGGAGAAATTTTGAAAAGAATTTGAACCTTACTAAAGTTTGTTAAGAATGTTTAAATAAAAATAATTTGTTTGTAGGATTAATTTATGTTTTTAACATTTTTATTTTTATTTTTTAAAATAGAAAAATATAAAATACCAAAACAATTATAAGGAAAATAACATATATTTATTTTAATTAAAGTATATATATATATATATATAATTTAAAAACTCAAATATAAATTTAAAATAATCCTTAAACATTTTAATGATATTTATATTTTTAAGAAGTAATAATAATATTTATATTTTTAAAAAGTATTGAATTTTTTTTTAGTATGGAATAAAAAATTATGTTAAATTTAACACACACACACACACACACACACACACATATATATATATATATATATAATGCTTCGAGATTTATCTATTATAAAATCAATTGTTATAAATTTTAAAAATGATATAAATGTAAAAGAATAACATTCATTTTCCTTAAATTTTTATTTTGCATATTCTATTAGAGTTGTTTATAATCTCTAGCTATCTGCACTCTCGCTAAGGGAACCTATGGTGCCTAGCCATTATAGGCCACACTTTCCCTCTAACTTTTCTCATATCAATCAAGCGACATAGAGATATTGTCCCACTTTTACATCATGTTGTCATATGAAGACACACTAAACACTCTCAAAACTCTTGTCATGTCATATTGAGATCATAGTTTCCACTCTTAGTTGTATATTTCCTCATCTCATTGTTCAACAATTTCTCTATATAGAGTATAATACTTTTGATTCCATTATGTTCATGATTTTAATTAGTTTTAACTACCACACTAGTTTAAAAAAAATATATCACTTAATTTTTTTCATCTTTTTGTATAACAATAATTCAATACTATTTTAAGTTTTAATTGGTCACTTAAATCAACTCATTTATGTCATTTTTTGAGTCCTTAAAAAATTTGTTTTGTTTAAAAACTAATCTTGAATTTAAGTGGCCTTTGCTTCAAAGAAAGGGGTGATTTGGCTATACGCCATCTTTTGCAAACTATTGATAAGATAAAAAGGCATATTGAGTGCTTTTCCCTTGAAAATCAACAATAACCTAAGATAATAATAATGTATCTGAGAAAAACACCCTTCGCAAGTTACATACCGCATGATCAGTTCAAGAAGAGGATGTCATTTCCTTTTAACCAGTCAAGAAGGGAACCCATAATTTGATTGGACCTCTGAGCCAGTCTTAATCAGGAATTTCTTCCATGTTATCCCTTTGATGTGTTTCCCTTTAAACCATCTTTCATTCTCCAATGAAAACTATGTTGCTTGAGAGACAAACTCTTACATCACTGATACGAGCAATATTACCATCAAACGCTAAAGCAAATGCTTTAGTAACTGCGATATTGAAACCAGAAAACTTTTACAGAAAGGGCATCCACCCAGCTTTCATTACAGGCTCCATACCTTCACTATATGCATCAAGATACTCAACTACATCGAGTTGAAATCGAACCACCGATGCCATGAGAGAAAATGAGGGTTTACACTTTGTAGGGAACATACAAAACCCCTCTTCTTTCTGATATCTTCGAATTCATAAAACCCCTCTCCAAGCACTTGTCCATTCTCAGATTCCTCCTCTCCTTGATATTCTTCGTCTTCTTCTTCCTTCTTCTTTTCTTCGTGTTCATGTTCCTCCCCTTCGCTTTCTTTGGTTTCTTCGTCCTCCTCTATTCCCTCTCTTGACCCTCTTCTTGTTTCTCAACTTCATTGAGTTGTTGTTTCCGCTACCCATGCTCCTCCTACTCTTCTAGAATCCTCCTCCACCTACCATTTACACTCTCAAAAACATTTTTGTGTTGATACTTGGCTTTGTCTATCATAACAGCCCCTCAAATTCTTTGACCTTAGGCCCAAAAGAGGGTCTATGTGAGAGATATCATATAAAAAGACCATGACAGTGTCTTAACCAATGTAATGAATTTGTGCGTGGTATTAGACCTTGAGAAACCTCAAAATATGCTCCATATCTACACTTTAAAATATTGTTTTTCTTCACTGGTTATGAAAGGTGTGTTTATATAAAATGCTTACAATAACTAATCTAGTTTAGGTGGTGAAGGTCATTATGATAGTATGGACTATATTATTGTCACATCCTAGTGAAGGTGGTTCCTTGGAATGTTTATTAGTTATTGACCCCCTCGTAAAACTATAGTCCATGTGATAAGGACCTTGCATCATAGTCTTGTTCTTCTTTTGCATCCAGGAAGTGAAAATTTATGTATTGTTAAAAAAATATTTGAAATGTCTTTGATCACATGGCATTGCTTTCATAACAAATCATGGTGAGGGAATGGATTAAAGTCCATAATCTATACTTACCCCATCTCATCTAGAAAAATTGTGCAAGTACAGGTAGGGAGAAATTGACACAAAGGATGATGTGACTAAAGATTGAAGTGTAGAGGTGGAGTGGAAAAATAAACTAGTGATGAAGAAACCAAAGGATATCAAGATAAATATAGATGATAAGGCAAGCATGATGCCATTTATTATGAATGTTCACCATCAATTTATGATAATTCCCTTAAGCATACTCACAACGATATATATATCTCTGCTTAAATTCCTATTAAAATCACAAATTGTTTCAATATTGTGTCAAGGGCATGCCTATAAATCCTTGGATTAGGAAGATATCAAAGCCATGCATATGGTGTTGTCTCAACACCCATAATCCAATTAAAGACATTCTTTTTTCTTTTTTCACTCCTCAAGTAATTGAGCATTATTTCTATCATTCTCGTATGTAATGGACATGAAGCAATGATCTTGTTGTCCTTTTGACCTTAGGTCAAGAACTTCTCTATCAAATACACCACCTAACTTTTTTACCCATGGTGGATTTCATTTCTCAACCTTCCCATGCATTTTATTGTTTACTAAAGCACATTTTTGTAGCTATAGTTGTCTTTATTTATCAAAATCTCGTTCCTCACCCATTACTTTAACCATGGACCCTAAAATGGGTACGGTTGAGAATTAACATGTAAAAGGTCCTTGAAAATTTTTTCTTGACCTCGACAAACCATGCTCCTTAACCTTATGCACAACTAGATAATTAAACCATCAATATAGAGAATATGTTTAGGTAGTATGTAGTAACTCTTGAAACGAGATTCTTCCATGGAATAGATTTAGTTTGATGTCACTGCAATTTATCATCAAACTAAGATTAATTTCCTTAAATATTTAATCATTGGCACGGTTTTGTTTGTGTGTTTTTTATGATTCTAATTTTTAGTTGATTGAAGTCAATCCTCGATCAAACACCCAATGAGAATAACACTTTTATATTACTTCTAGTCTCAACCAAATGACAAAACTTGAGTGCAGCGCAGAGCCCAACACTTTGATTTTCATTCAATTAAATGCTAGCAATCACATTGGAGCATTCTCATAAATAACGTTGCTTCCCTCCATTGTTTTCCAACTAAATGAAAAAGAAACAAGTATGTATCTACTTACAATGAAGGTTGTAATGAATTAACAATTGAATGGGCTAGTTATGTTATTGTAATGGGATATCTATGTAAGTGAATGGTATAGTTATGCATTGTATCATATTCTTGGAAGGATTGATTATAGAACCAGTAACCTCAATCCCTAGTGGATCTAAAATAAGCAAAACGGAACTTCAGAATCCATAAAAGCCCCCAAAATAAGCAAAATTAGAGCTTCTTAATCCATAAATTTTCAATGAAGATGGCAGAAATTTGGTTCCCACATTTTTGTTCTAAAATTTTCAATGAAGATGGCAGAAATTTTTTGCCCACATTTTTGTGAATTTAGTGGAATTGATTTTTTTAATTTTTTAATATAAAGAAATTTTAGTGATGATTTTTTATGATTATAAAAATCACACAACAAGACGAATCTACATAGCAATTTGTCCGAACAATTACATCACGATTGTGAGAAAAGGTACACTATTGTTTGATGAGGCTAAAGGTACACTATTGTGATTGGCTTTACCGTCTAGCTATTCAAGTGAAGATTGCATGGGATCATCCATTGGAAAGTTAAACACATAGATTCCTTGTGAACTAGGATAGGTAATTGACAAGAGTTCCATGTTGCAACAATTTGTTTGAAACTACAAATATCAGTTATGTTTGTATTTCATTGATTTTATAAATACTACAATGTTACAATAAACTTCATGCTATTTATAATGAAGATCCATTTCTTGTATGGGAGTATGAGAGTATGGGAAGTTGGGTCCTTACACAAAATGATATAGATTTGTACTTGTAAGGAATGAATTCCTAAGTAGAGAAATTTTTTAGAAAACTTGGAGCCCTCACCAAAATTATAGTTAGCAAAGGGATCTTGTGTCAAAGTTGTAGCCTGGTCATGAAGAGCTTATTTTCCCTCTGTTACATTAACAGTGGAGTGGTCAAGCTAGTGTGATATTAGTAGTGAAGCATTGGTCAAAATATGGAGCATACATCCATGTCACTTGCCTCACCAAACTACAACATATATTAAGGAAGAATTGGTCCCAACAACCTTAGTTAAAAATGGTCCCAGCAGCCTTAAGAGAATGCCTGCCACAATTCATGGTTTGAGAAGAATCCCCACACCATGGTACCGTCCTACAACTAGTTGGTTTGGATACCTATTCATTATTTGAGTTTGCTTTAAAATTTCTTGAGGAGAAAGATATAGGCCTGCCAAAATAGGGATTTTCACAGGTGGATGTAAAAATGGCTAAGTAACCTCAAAAAGATGCTCACCCTAAATTATGGGTTAGAGTAAATGCCTGCAGCATATGGGGGTCTTGTATATTGGTCTTCGGCCTACCTGACCATGTCTTCATATTGTCTTGAAAGTGGATGAAGAAAAATTTATGGACCTGCCAAAAGGGTGTTTTAGGCAGATTAGACCAAATTGAGAAATTTGTGTAAGTATGGAATTGGTGTTAAATCTGCCCAAGTGGCCTTAAGGAAATGTTTACCATGCCTCATAGGATGAAGTGAAAAATGTATTGAGAATGTGGGTCTCTAGAGTGTTGTATGGATCATACAACCATGTCACTTGCGTCACCAAACTACAACATATATTTAAGGAAGAATTAGTCCCAGCAGCCTTAAGAGAATGCCTGCCATAATTCATGGTTTGAAAATAATTATCGCACCATGCTACCATCCTATATCTAGTTGGTTTGGATACCAATTCATGATTTGAGTTTTCTTTAATATTTCATGAGGAGAAAGATACAGGCCTACCAAAACAGGCTTTTTAGTGGTGAAAAACAAGAAATTCAAGGGGCAGTAGTTGATATCCAAAAGATGGATGCTAGGAATCCTAAAAAACCTGATGTCATTATAAGAAGTTTGAGACAAGCCAAAAAGAAAAAAGTCCTAGATGATCGAAATGCAACATTGTATGCAAAATGGTGAAAGAAACTTATGTTGCAATAAGCATTTCTAGTGATCTTGGCGTATTGGAAATTTATTCTATTGTGCTAACATTTATGTTACCAAATTTTGGAAATGTAACAAATGATGGAAGGAATATTAAATATTTAATTCTTTTTTCAGTAATAAAATTACATTTGTTTTCTGTGTTTTCTTATATTTTGTAAATTTTTGTCTTTTTAGGCCAGTTCTATAGGCATTACAGCTTTGGGTTATTCGTTGAAATTTGGTTGCATGAGTAGAATTGTATGACATTGTTCCAGAATTTGAATTTCAGTTTCATTAGATAAATAAAACTACATAAATACAACAATACATAGCATCCAAATTCTCATAAAGAACTTGAGATTTCTCAATCCATCATCCCCATAATATCCCTATAATATCAACAGTTCCAAGCAAACAGCTAGGATCTACCTATGTCACCAAATATACTGACATCTCATATCCACTAATCACTATCACTATTTTAATTTCTTACAAATTCAAATATATATGCCTATAGTACACAAGTTAAGTTTTCAATTTTGATATTTTTAACTTTTTGGACTGTAATGTACACATATTGAAAATTTAAATTCAAAATTACCATTCACATTAAATGCATCAAAAACATATACAATATTGCCAATAAATACACACACACTATATATATAAATTTATGTATTCAAACTTGAAATGTATTTACACACACAACATATATAAATAATGTTATTCCATAGTTCTAGGCTAGTTTGGAGGTTTAGGCTGCAAGTCCTCCTTTTCTAGAGAAGATAAATTTGTAAATTCTAGTCTCTTGGCTTATCTACAAGCTCCTGGTTCTTTAGAAGCTGCAATAGGTGCATGTTCTAATTTTCGTTCTAATTCTTTCACTTTTGTTGCACATTTGTGCAAACTTTCTCTCAATCTATCGTTATCTTGGATGTACTTCTTCATCAATTCCACATTATTCTTATTTTTCTCTTCATGTTCCTTTTCCTTTTGCTGCAGATGATCATTTGCACGTTTCAACTCAGAGTGAACTTGGGTCAATTTTTTTCTGAGTTGCTCTGTCTCTGTCTCCAACTCTTTTTCCCTCAGTTTTGTATTGTCTGGAGTATACACAATTGGTACTCGTTGAAGCATGTTGTTCTTCTACAGAGTGGCAATTTGGGATTTCATATCTTCTATCTCAGACTTACATCCCAAATGTTGTGATTCTCTATCCTCCAGTATTTACAATCCAAGCTCTTTAATCTCATCATCCCTCTCGACTAGCTTGTTTGCCATTGTTTCTTTTATGGTTGACCATGCAAAGAGATCGGCTCCAACATTCATTGTTGCACTAGCATCCATCAAGTACATTCTCTCTGTTTTATAGGGAACTCTCATACATTATTAAATCCTGTTGGTGTGTTAACATATCATAAATTTCACCAAAAATTAGATGCCTACTCTGTCCCTTAGCAATTTCAAATTATTTTAACTTTTCAACTCCTCTAGTCTGTAGTTTTGCAGTAATCTTTTCAATTTCAACTATTTTCCCTTTCAACTCTTCATCTTTTTTAGCAATTATGTTTTTCATGTTTTCCTCTTTTTTTTCTATATTCATTTATCTCAAGTTGATGTTTATCGTACTCTTCATCAAGGTTGTTTTCAAAGTCAGCCTTCATTATTTCAATTATTTTGTTTAACTTACTGACTTCAGTGGTAATTATTGCTTCCTGGCTGATAAAAGTCCTTAGAGGGGGAATGTCCAAACCCTCCGGTCGATGTTTCAGCTCATCTTCCAGTCTCTTTTTGGTTTCTTCATCTTTCTTCCGAAAAACCATAAATTCTTCTCTACATTTCTCATTTTCTTTCTAAATTCATCCTGAATTTTCTCTAGTTCCTTATTCAAAGACTGAAGAACAGAGTCCTTGCCTGCTATTATCCTTCTCGAACTGTCCACAGTCTTCACAAGGGATCCTTGTAATCTTGCAATTTTCTGTAAACATGGAAAAATTTTAGGAGGCTTCAAAAAATGGAATTTGGCAACTTTTTTTTTTGGAAAAAGGCATTCAAAAATGTCTCCTACCTTAAAGAGGTCCACCATTTGTAAATTTTTAATAGAATATTCCATAGTATCCACATGTTCTATTTCTAACCTTGCAATTACCTGTAAATAGTGAAAATTTTAACAAGGCTTCAAAAAAAGGAATTTGGCAACTATTTCTTTTTGAAAAATAGAATTGAAAAATAGAGCCTACCTTTAAGAGGTCCTGAATTTGCATATGTTTAATCCTACAGAGTTCTACGCTCTGTACTGCGGTAAGATACCAATAGGAATTTTTTTTCTATGAAATTCGGCTTCTTCTTTGAAATGCAACATTTTATCGAACAGTAGCTTAAAAACAATTTTACCATGAAAAAAAAGATTTGGAGAGGAAGTTTTCTCAACTCCCAACTGTGGAGGTGTATATATAACAAGTGGCATTTATGCATGAGCATAAATACCATCATCACTATGATCCTCCTGTTCATTAAACTCAACATCATGCATCTCGTTTACATTTATTTCTCTGCCTTCATGTAATCCGGCCAGAATTGAGACAGCATCAAATTCTTCAAGGTCAATTCCCATACGTTCCGTACATTACTCAAAAGGATATTCAGGGACTTGTACATTGTCCTTTGGATATTGTTGAGGAACTTCCTGGTTAATTTTGTCCAGTTTCGGCCTCTTAATGTATGTATTTTTAAATCTGCTTCCTTCTACAGTGTTGGGTCGATATAAGTCAATAATGTTTTGTAGTGTACCAGGGTAAATGAACTTCACTCTCTTCATTTTGCTCTCCTGCAGTGCAAAATGTAATTTTTTTTCCAATAGATGAGGGACATCTATGGCCAGGTCTTCAACCTAATGAATCACCAACTTATACAATCACTTGAAATATCTTGCTTGTGGTGATTCATAATTGTCCCAAGTACAATTTGAATTAAGGCTTTGTATAGTCCTGGTGGAACATATTGCATCTTTGAACCATTCTGGGCAAGCTTAACCATTTTTCCACGTATTTTGTTTGCCATCTCACCCTTTTCTACTTTGATGGTTTTCTTGGTGGTCAACATTACTCCCCCCCTGCATGGAATTTTCGCTACTCCTGACAACAAATCAGGGTCTAGACAAACTCTCCTCCCAAAAATAATAAATTCCTTGGACTCATCATCATAACTAGAAATGGCATTATCTATCTATTCATTGTTGAAATTTAACTGACCGAAAAGAAAATGATGCACTCCTGCTTTGACCAAGACATTTAGCATACCTTCTAGCTAGTTGGTTCTGTCACTCCATGCCTCAGTGCTCTCTCTAAATTTTCTGATAGTGAACCTCTCAACAAATTCAGAACCCCCTGTTTTAGTTGATGGCATGGAAGATGAGGCTGCTAATTCCATTTTGCAAGATGATGGCACGCTCAGAAAGGAAGAAGGGGATGCACGCACAGGATGCACGCGAATGCACGCACAGGATACCAGCACGTTGACTTTTCCAAACTAAAATAAAAATTACAAATGTGTTCAGATGTTTCCAAACTATAATAAAAGTTACAAATGTGTTATGGCTTTTGAAAACTATAATAAAAATTACAAATGTGTTATGACATTTTTTCAAACTATAATAAAAATTACAAATGTGTTTCAAGTCAACTATACACAACTTACATTTTCAATTTCAATATAGTTAAATTTCTAGCATGATAAGTGTACTTATTTTTCTATCATGTTAAGTATACTTATTGAAAATAATAAAGTAAGAGTAAATAATAGAGTAAAAATTTGTGAGTAATATAATAATAGAGTAATTTTCTTCTCTACATGTTTTGATGTAATCTCAAACCAAACCGTCCTATTAAATGTTTATACTAAATGTTTTTGGAAATTGGATGGATAGATATATTGAGAATACTATCCTTGTGTTAATTTTATATAACCTAACCTCGTATGCTCACAGTTGACCTATGAAAGGTGCAATTTTAACCTTTTTTTTACTATTATGGACACTTGGTGTAAAATGCAAGCTAGGAATGCATAGCAGTTAAATTGAACATGAATGACTAAAATTGCAAGTATCTTGGACAAATTCAAAATTAATGACTGAAATTCCAAGTTGTTACGTAAAAAACAGTGTGTAAATATTCAAAAATGGGCTTAGGAAAATGCATGCCACAATCTGTACAATTGTCATCAATTGAAACTAACACCATGGGGTTGAATATAGATATAATTTTGACAAAAACCTCTTTCAGTTTTTTTGAAATTATGTTTCATTTGTCCAGAGTTAAATTAACAAAATGACAACTTTTGTGTTTTCAACCCAGTTTTACCCAGATCACAAAAATGCCCACCCAACCCTAAGTATTGGGTATTTTTGAGTGATTTTAGTTGGAAATGATATGCTTTATTATTTTCCACATTATCATACATTTATTTTTTCAATTTAGGTTCATAAAGTGGTTGTTGTGCAAAAACACTACATGGTTGTCTTGTATTTATGAAATATCCACCTACATTAATAAAAATGCAAGCCAAACCCTCCTATTAAATGTTTATAGTAAATGGTTTTGGAAATTGGATGGCTAGATATATTTAGAAGACTATCCTTGTGTTAATTTTATATAACCTAACCTCGAATGCTCCCAGTCGACCTATGAAAGGTGCAATTTTAACCTTTTTTTACTGTTATGGACACTTGGTGTAAAATGCAAGCCATAAGCATAAAAATGTAAGCTAGGAATGCATAGCAATCAAATTGAACATGAATGACTAAAATTTCAAGTATCTTGGACAAATTCAAAACTAATGATTGAAATTCTAAGTTGTTACATAAAAAAACAATGTGTAAATATTCAAAACTGGTCTTAGGAAAATGAACGCCACAGTCCGTACAATTGTCATAAGTTGAAAATAACACCATGGGGTTGAAGCTAGATATATTTACATTTATTAATAAAATTTCATACTGTTAGGTGTAATCTATATGGTGAATTCTACTATTTAATGCATATGAATTATGTATTTGTTCCATTCAACTATGTTTGGTATATTATTGTACTATTATAATTGGTTTTTCTTTTCAAATAATTTTTTCATTATATATGAAATTTGTAAGTTTGAAACGATAATACGCATTTCCAAGCACGTGGGTTATTGTGAAGATGATTTTATACTATCTTCAAACTGTCCGAAAAACCTCTTATTATAGCGTTCTAGATATGGTTGGATTCACCATACAACAATCTAGAGATCCACATTCTCAGAATATTTTTATCATCATCCTATGAGTTGTGGCGTGCATTTCCCTAAGGCCAGTTATGCATATTTTACCAATAATTCCTTTCTTGGACAATTTTTATCTTCTCCTAGGTTCAGTATAATTTCCCTAAACCTCATTTTTCAGGCTACTTGGACCAATATTCCCAAACTTAGCCAGTTTCCCGATTTTAACTAATTTGTCGTATTTCTCCAGAATGATGTCATAATGCAACAATGATTTCAACTTCATTTCAGACCATCATCTATGCCATGCCATGCCATGCAGGTATCATCCTTAGTGCGAGCATCAACCTTAATGCGGGCACCACTTATCCCCTTTAAAACACTTAGCCATTTTTTCTTTGTCTTTAGTATGCAAAATAACATTTTTCTTCTATTTTCACAGGTTGATATTTTCCTTATCTGGTCACCATAAGAAAAACCAAGAGCATGGATAGATATCCATTTCAACAATGAATAGGACCATATCATCTGATGAATTTTATCATCAAAGGAACACCCCATTTCGGTCATTTCGAAGTGGTCTTTCAAACTTTTTGTCTAACACTTGAGTAGTTCTCTTCAAACCCTAGGTCACCAAGGTAATTTCATTTTTCCTTCAAACTTGGCAAGTGATATTCCCAATGGGTATAGTTCAACAAGGTGAGTCCAGAAAAACCACTTTCATCTTCTCTATATTCTTTCTCTCTCCTAGGCGGGAATTTCTCTTGAGCAGTGAAAATATGGCTGAGAGGCACTTTTGGCAGATTGATATATTCTTCCTGAAAGAATTTTCATTCAGGTTAATTATATGGGGGGATGCACCATACAAGTTTCTAGAGATCTACACTCTCATAATATTTTTATCATCAACCCATGAGTTATGGCGGGCATTTCCCTAAGGCCTGTTAGGAATATTTTACCAATAATTCATACTTGGACAATTTTTTATCTTCTCCTAGGCTTGGTCTAATTTCCCTAAACCACAGTTTTGGCAGGTCCATAAATTCTTCTTCGGTGTCTCTTTGGACAAACCAAGACCATGGTTGAGTAGACAAAACAATAGCCTACAATATCCCCATGTGGTGCGGGAATTTTCTTCAACAAACCATTTGTTGCGGGAATCTTCTTAAGGCTACTTGGACCAATATTCCCACTCTTAGCAAATTTCCTGATTTTCACTAATTTGTCGTATTTCTCCAGAACGATGTCATAATGCAACAATGATTTCAACTTCATGCCACACAATCATCTATTCCATGCCATGCTATGCGGGCATCATCCTTAGCGCGAGCATCAACCTTAATGCGGGCATCACTTAGCCCCTTTACAACACTTAGCCATTTTTTCTATCTTTAGTGTGCAAAATAAGATTTTTCTTCTATTTTTCTAGGTTGATATTTTCCTTATCTGGTCACCATAAGAAAAACCAAGAATATGGCTATATATCCATTTAAACAATGAACAAGACCATATCATCTGATGATTTTTATCATCAATGGAACACCCTCCTTGCGAGCATTTTCAAGTGGTCTCTCAAACACTTTGTCTAACACTTAACCAGTTCTCTTCAAACCCTAGGTCACCAAGGTGATTTCATGTTTCCTTCAAACTTGGAAAGTGAGATTCACAATGGGTATAGTTCAACAAGGTGAATCTAGAAAAAACACTTTCATCTTCTGTAGCTTCTTTCTCTCTCCTCAGCGGGCATTTTTCTGGTGTAGTGCAAATATGGATGAGAGGCACTTTTGGTAGCCTTTGATATCTTCTTCCTGAAAGACTTTTTGGTCAGGCTAATTATATGGTTGGATGAACCATACATGTCTCTAGAGATCTACACTCTAATAATATTTTTATCATCATCCTATGAGATGTTTCGGGCATTTCCCTATGGCCAGCTAGGCATATTTTTCCAATAATTCCATACTTGGACAATTTTTTATCTTCTCCTAGGCTTGGTCTAATTTCCCTAAACTGCAGTTTTGACAGGTCCATAAATTATTCTTCAGGGTCTCTTTGGAAAAACTAAGACCATGGTTGAGTAGAAAAAACAATAGCCTACAATATCCCCGTGTGGTGCAGGCATTTTCTTTAGAAAACCATTTTTGGTGGGCATCCTCTTAGGGCTACTTGGACCAATATTCCTGCACTTAGCCAATTTCCTGATTTTCACTAATTTGTCGTATTTCTCCAAAACGATGTCATAATGCAACAATGATTTCAAATTCATGCCACATCATGACATATGCCATTCCATGCCATGTGTGCATCATCCTTAGTGTGGACATCAACTTTAATGCGGGCATCACTTAGCCCCTTTACAACACTTGGCCATTTTTTCTATCTTTAGTGTGAAAAATAACAATTTTCTTCTATTTTTCCAGGTTGATATTTTCCTTATCTGGTCACCATAAGAAAAACCAAGAGCATGGCTAGATATCCATTTCAACAATTAACAGGACCATATCATCTCATGATTTTTATAATCAATGGAACAACCCCTTACGAGCATTTCCAAGTGGTCTCTCAAACACTTTGTCTAACACTTAACCAGTTCTCTTCAAACCCTAGGTCACCAAGGTGATTTCATTTTTTCTTCAAAATTGACAAGTGAGATTCCCAATGGGTATAATTCAATAAGGTGAATCTAGAAAAACCACTTTCATCTTCTATAGCTTCTTTCTCTCTCCTCAGCGGGCATTTTTCTGGAGGAGTGCAAATATGGCTAAGAAGCACTTTTGGCAAATTGATATCTTCTTCCTGAAAGACTTTTTGGTCAAGATAATTATATGGTTGGATGCACCATACAAGTCTCTACAGATCTACACTCTCATAATATTTTTATCATCATCCTATGAGATGTGACTGGCATTTACCTAAGGCTAGTTAGGCATATTTTACCAATAATTCCATACTTGGACAAGTTTTTATCTTCTCCTAGGATTGGTCTAATTTCCCTAAACCACAGTTTTGGTAGGTCCATAAATTGTTCTTCAAGGTCTCTTTGGAAAAACTGAGACCATGGTTGAGTAGAAAAAACAACAGCCTACAATATCCCCATGTGGTGTAGGCATTTTCTTCAACAAACCATTTGTGGCGGGCATCCTCTTAAGGCTACTTGGACCAATATTCCCACACTTAGCCAATTTCTTGATTTTCACTAATTTGTCGTATTTCTATAGAACGATGTCATAATGCAACAATGATTTCAAATTCATGCCACACCGTCATATAAGCCATGCCATGCCATGCATGCATCATCCTTAATGCGTGCATCAACCTTAATGCGGGCATAACTTTGCCCCTTTATAACACAACCATTTTTTCCATCTTTAGTATGCAAAATATGATTTTTCTTCTATTTTTCTAGGTTGATATTTTCCTTATCTGGTCACCATAAGAAAAACCAAGAACATGGATAGATATCCATTTCAACAATGAACAATACCATATCATCTGATGATTTTTATCATCAATGGTACACCCCCTTGCGAGCATTTCCAAGTGGTCTCTCAAACTCTTTGTCTAACACTTGACCAGTTCTCTTCAAACCCTAGGTCACCAAGGTCATTTCATTTTTCCTTCAAAATTGGCAAGTGATATTCACAATGGGTAGAGGCCAACAAGGTGAATCCACCAAGACCACTTTCATCTTCTAGAGCTTCTTTCTCTCTCCTCGGTGGGCATTTTTCTGGAGCAGTACAAATATGGCTGAGAGGCACTTTTGGAAGATTGATATTTTCGTACTGAAAGACTTTTTGGTCAAGATAATTATATGGTTGGATGCACCATACAAGAACCTATAGATCTACACTCTCATAATATTTTTATCATCGTCCTATGAGTTGTGGCGGGCATTTCCCTAAGGCCAGTTAGGCAGATTTTACCAATAATTCCATACTTATACAATTTTTTTTCTTCTCCTAGTTTTGGTCTAATTTCCCTAAAGAATAGTTTTTTTAGTTTTTGCATGTTTTTGTAGGTCTAATTTCCCTAAACCACATTTTTTTCATGTTGGGCGTGAATTTGAGTAAAGCAATCCAAAATTGACTTGCTTCAGTAAAATCCACGCACATGCCTAATTTCATTTTCCCATACCTCAACCTGTCATACACGTGCTGAATCTATTGACTTTAAAATATGTCATATAATCGTATAAACCTGTAAATGGTAGTTTTCTCTTTTCCCTACTTGTCATATTATGAACTTTCAACCGAGTGTCAAATACGTCAGTTAACAAACCATCAAATTCTATGATTCGATGAACCTGAATCGAGTCGGATTCTGATGGAATTGAGAATGATTACATCACCCAAACGTGAACTCAACATTTCATCTTGATTAACCTTTTTTCCCCACCTTTCAATTATTCCAAGGGCCAACACAGTACACATATCCAGATTTGGCCTGACCCCATGGATTCCTTCCTAGCAGCTGCAGTCAATTACCAATCATGTTGCTTCTTATGTAAGATTGATAAATAGGGGCCACTGTTATCAGTATACTATTGTTGATCCTAGATTTGTTATCATTTTTGGAAGTTACATTACTTATTTAAACATATTTTTTATTATCTTTTTGCATATTTTATGTCACACAGATCATCACTATTCAGCCAAGGTATGTATGAATTTGAGGTTTATATAAAATCAATTTATTATTATCATTTTATGATTTTATCGATTAAAATTGACATTATTGAAGCGCATTTGATATATTAATTGATTTGTATATTTGTTTGTAGGATATATAATCTTTTTTGATGAATTAACAACAAGCACGCATTCAGCTTTCCATGCTCACAACACGTCTAGCTCGTCATCTAGCTCGTTCCGTGAAACTCATTGGCAGGTTTTTGGGCATTTAAATATTGTTACTATAGACCATAATTCTTAAGCACACCAGCAAATAGACATTGCATTCGTCCTAGATCTGCACCCGTATATCTAGCTCACGGTCTAGCCTGGTCTTCAGCTTTCCATCCAGATCGCTAACCAGACTGCGCGTTGTTGAGAATTGATTCCGGGCATTAAAATTAAAAAAAAACAGTTCTGCAAACGAATTGTTGTCCACACATCCGGGTAATAGCTCGCATTCTAGATGATTCGCCATCTTGCGGCCTCCTTCATCGACACCTCACCAACAGTCCATGTGTTGGGTTGATTTATTTAGACTACATTCTAGAAGACTCACCCATGCACTCTTCTCTGTCTGACACTTGTCCACCTTCTGCACTAAGGAAGGAGCCATTCGCCACATCTGAGAACCGTTTGTGATGGAGAGGGAGCATGTGCATTACACCATGCAATAAAGAGAGCTGACGTGCGTTGAAGAAGGAAGATCCTGTGCATTGGAGTTTTATCAGTTATACGCCTTTATGGATTGACTAAATTTTGAGAGAAGTCGACCACTAAAGGGTCAACTTGCTCATCCCTATAAACGCTATATATAAACACCTCCTTGTGCAGAGTTAGAGAGCTGATCATTTTACTTGTTAGACAGTCATTTTTGGATAAGAATTATATATTTTTGTTCCATCATTTGAATAAAGAATTGTATGATTTGATGTTGATGATTGCATTTGAGCAAGCGTTAGCCAAGCATCACCCCTGATTGCTGAGAGGGCCCCTCATCAACCAGAGGCTTCTTTTCTTGTTTATTTCTTTCATCTTTTCTATTGTAGTTAGTTTAAATTCCAGTTTGTTTTATAATTTCATTTATTTCCTGTAATGCAATTTTATTTCTGAAGATTAAATAGTTAAATGTGCACATAGTTTGCTTTCAAATTTACTTTCAGTCATTTTATTTCCAGTTTACTGCTCAATTTATTTACAAGAAATAGAATAGATTGCTTTTAAATAGATTCAGCTCTGTTTATTTCCTTTCTGTTATAAATTATGTAATTTGAATTTCAGTTTGTCTATTAACATGCAATGATTTCTTTATTTTCATGAATTTGTTTAAGTTTATTTCACTGTTAAATTTGATTAATAAGTAGGTTTACTTATTGCCTTTATGCATTAGATTTACATGTGCATGAATTCAGCTGAAGATTAGCTCACTTAGGTTAATTTCTGTCATTTTAACTGTGCAGACTGTCATTCAGACAGCATGTTTAAACTGTCATTCAGCCACCCCTTTCAGACCTACAGTTCAGTATGTCATTCAGCCCATAGTTTCGTTTTTAGTGTTTTTAATGTCTTTTGAGATTGTTTCCAGTTTTGTTTCTTTAATGTTTGAAGTATGCTTCGACTGAGATAGTTAGATGATAGTTCTCTTTAACATTAAAGTTAAATTGGATTGTTTTAGGTTATTTATTAAAAGTTACCTTACTTCTTTCCACCTTGAGTATGTGTTAAGTTATTTTATGTTTTGTTTCTTGAGTTTGTTTCTGATTTCCTTTTACTGATTTATTGTTTTGTGTTTATGCCTTTGGATTGATTTATCCATTTGCATGTAAAATTCAGTTTTATATGTGTTAGCCTTAGTATGTTTTCAGGTTATTCTTTTTTCATTGTACGATTACGTAAAGAGACTTGTAGGACATAATTTAAAGATATTTCTATTAAGTTTTCTGCTTGTTTCTTTTTATTTAATTTTCTTTATTAAGTTTTCCAATTGTTTCTTTTATTTAATTTAATTTATTAAGTTTTCTACTTGTTTTTTATTAAGTTTTCTACTTGCTTATTAGTTAGGTCTTCCTTGCATCTTAGTTTCATATTTTTGAAAATTTAGTTGTTGATAGTACCATTTTCAGTTTAAAGTTATTTACTTATAAAATAAATTGTCAATTATTTAGTTTAATATTTTGTTTCGGTTTAATTACCTTAATAATTGAATTCTTAGGAGTTTGACTCAGTTTTTTCATTTTGAAATATCTTTCGATCTTTTGTTTGTTAGAATATTTCCATGACACCATAGGAACCCCTCTACTTTCACATATATCTTGTGTCAACTCTAAGCCTACCAACCCAGGTTGATAATTAAATATTAGGTGAATTAATCTAGACATTATAACACCCGAACATTTTGGTGTCGTTGCCGGGGATTTTTTTTGTAACGTAGAGTAGAATTCCTTATGAAATTTAGCAGTAGGTTGGTGGCAGGGGAGCGGTAAGATGAGAGGTAAGAACCTGTGCATATGTTATGACAGGCACCCCTAAATCCAGCAACAGTAGTAGCATAGTTTTCTTTAGTTTAAAGTTTTTCATGAGTAGACTTAGAGATCGTCAGGGTAGATTTGTTAAGACAAGAAAACTTATTGAAATCCATACTAACTTTCATAGGGGACGTAATTCCCCAACTACTAACTCACCAGAAAGGTATTGAAAGACACCTATCGGAGGTAGTTCTACCCAAAAACCTGAAGAGACCCTTTTAGGGGATCTTACTGGTGAAGCCATAGAGGGAGAAGGAACCTTGATAGGAGGCTCTAAGGACCCCATCCCTGAGGAAGTTCAAGAAGATCAGCCACAGAGATCTCTAACCTTCCACTAGTCTTGAATAGAAATAACACAACTTTTTCACTAGTAGGAGATCCGAACTTCGTTGACTTTGTTGATCATTCTCGGGTAAAACCTTTCTTTGGAACCTTCGTAGATCCAGTTATCTCATAGATTGAAAATTCCACAATAGAACCTACTATCCCTCTAGGATTCAATAAAAACGAGATTGATCAGAGGAACATCTCTCCCGAGAAAGAACGTTGGGACGCCCCATTATCACCTCAAAAGGAGCCTCCTAGGTATATTTAAGTTAAGAATCCAGCTTATATGGAGAGACAGGAAGAGAACGAAGATCATGATGAAGTTAGAAATGAAGAAGGAGAAGGGGAAAATCAAACTAAGGCTACCTTTGGGTTCCCTATTTTAGACATGTTGCAGGATGTAACTATGTATAACATCCCTCCTTCCTCCTTACCTACTTTCTATGGAAAAATTAATGAGGGCCCCGACACATTCCTGTTCGAGTTTGATATCCTTTGTAGGAGCTATAATTATCTACAATATGCTCACAAACTAAAAATCTTTCTCGCTACACTAAAATATTCTTCCTTGAAATGGTTCATGGGATTAGGAGAATTCACTATCAGGACTTGGGATGATATGAAAACTTCAATCTTGCAAAAATATCAAGAATATTTCAAACCTAAGGACTCTCGACATGATATATTCAAGATACAACAACTTGAAGATGAGAGCCTGGAGGATTATCTCGAAATGTTCGTTTATACATTACATAAATCAAAATATAGTGACCTCTGAGAAGATGTAGTACGTACACTTTTTCTTAAGGGGATCTCTAAGGACTTGTTAGAAAGTCTTAATCTCGTGGCAGTCGGTGATATTTCTCATAAAAATTTTGCATAAATCGGTGATATGTGTAAAAATTATTCTAGGAGTAGGGGGGAATTTGTGAAAAGTTTTCGAGAGCCTTATAGTAGAAATGTAAGAGGAAACATTCCTAGTTCAGGTGGAGTTACAAGAGTAGAGTTAGGAAACCTATTGGAGAATTTCAAAATTAACATCTTAGGAGCAATGGGTTCTCAAATAGATGCTTTACAAGCCAAGAAAATGTAGGATGAAGAATGAGTAGCAATGAGCATATTTTGTCCAAGATGTAGGACCAAACATCCCCAAAGGGAATGTCCATTAAACAACATCTCCGTATGTCACATCTGTACAGAAGAACATCCAACAGATAATTGTCCATCCTTGCCTAGGTTGCAAGCCATCTATAAGAGTGGGGATGTATCTGAAACATCTAGGATCCCTCCTTGGAAACCTAGAGACCAACCAGCATATCAGAACTTTCCACCTCAACCTCCACTCTATTATCCTCCATATCAACCACCTCAACAATGGAATAATTCAAGTTGGCAGAATTGGCCACCCTAGTACCCTCCTCCTTAATTTCCACAACAAAAATATTGGTCACAAAGATGGAGAGGACAACCATATCCTCAGTCACAACCTGTCCCTGCACCTAATCATCCGTACCCTCAGCATCAAACAAATTTCCAGCGAATTTCACCTGGATTTGTACCTCCAGTTCCTTTTATCACACAACAACCTCATCACTTTCGGAACACAAATCCTCCTCGATCAACATTATTACCTGCACAACCGATACCTAACCTTAATAATAAACCCAACTCAAACTCTTAACAACATTGAGTTGCAAACTCTTCCATCATACCTTATTTCGACTGTACCTGTACATGAAATTCAATTACGATCTAGAAGGGTTGTGAATGATAAACCCAAGTCATCGATCATCATTCATAAAGAAAATGAAGAAGAAGAATATTCAAATGAACCCGTGAATGATTCTATTTTAGAAGATGTGAACATTTCGAAGTTTCTAGTACACACCTATCCTCCGCAAAAAACTATTCAGGATCAAAGAGTTCCTCCATTTCCAAAAAGATTAGTGATAGAAAAACCTGTAGTTCATCCGAAGTATAACATTTTGAATGAATTAAAGAATATATGTATCAAAATCCCTCTATTACAAGTTATCAAAGACATACCAATCTACAACAAGGTAATAAAGGAGCTATGTATTAAATGCTCAGGGAAGAAGCAAAAGGACCCTCTCACAATTCATGTTATAGGAGAGATGTCTGAATGTATGACAGATCAGTCCTGGATTGCAAAATATACAAATCCATGAGCCCCAGTAGTGACTGTAATTATAAACAACACCGCCATAGAAGATACATTAATAGATTTAGAATCTACCATCAACATGATGACCACTGCAGTTTTAGAAGTTTTACAGTTAGGACAGTTTCTCCAACCTACCCCTTCCATCCTAGAACTAGCAGACCATACTACGGTAAAACCTGTTGGAGTCGTGGATGACATTGTCGTATCAGTAGCCTCATGGGAATAGCCTATCGACTTTACGGTCATAGAATCAAAGGATCCTTCTAAAGGGAGTCCTATTATCTTGGGAAGTCCATGGTTAGCTACCGCAAATGCTTTTATAGGATGTAGGGATGGAGAGATGAATATTTCCAATGGGTTTTCTACACATAGACTTATTTTATACCCCCAAGCACAACCAATAGCTGAAAACTCATGGTGGTTAAATTTTTATTTCAGGGATGAGGACTTTGATGACCTCTCCCTTCCTAGTGATTCCTCTAAGGCACTTCAGGAGAAGACCACTGAGAATGTATTAAATCAGTTTGTTTCTTCAACAACTTGTACATATTTTCCTCAGTCTTTTGCTCAATTTGATCAGATTTTTGGAGATGAGTTTCAAGAGAATATGTCTCTCTCAATGTTTATAGAGACACCTTGTGTCTTCATGATTCAAGAGCATACAATACTCTATACCATACCTTGTGACATTGGCCCTAAAAAATTTCTACATATAAATGCACGGTTGAGTGAAAACCAACAAGCACAACTGCTTAAAGTTCTTAAGAAACAAGCTGGATTTGCATGGGAATACACTGATATGAAGGGTATACACCCTGACACCTATATTCACCATATTTATATGGATCCAAACATGTCACCTGTAAGGTAGCCACATAGGAGGATGAATCCTACTCTAAAGGATATAGTAAAAGAAGAATTACAAAAACTCATCACTATTGGTTTCATCTATCCTATCTCCGATAGTGAATGGGTGTCTCCTTTAGTAATAGTCCCAAAGAAAGTCACAGGGAAATGGTGCATTTGTGTTTATTTTAGGGAGATAAACAAAGCTACACTTAAAGACTACTTTCTTTTACCTTTTATTGATCAAGTGTTAGATACCCTGTCAGGTAAACAATATTTTTCCTTTCTTGACAGATATAGTGGTTACAAACAAATTTTAATAGCATCAGAAGATCAAGACAAGACCAATTTTACATGCCCTTGGGGAACATACGATTATCGAGTTTTTCCATTTGGCCTATGTAATGCACCTGCCACTTTTCAACCAACAGTCTTAGGAATCTTTTCTGATCTTATACATGATTGTGTGGAAGTGTACATGGATGATTTTATGGCCTATGGTAATACCTTTAGATAATCCCTTGACAACCTCGAGAAGGTCTTGATCTGATTTCAAGAAACGAATTTATCCCTTGGTCATGAAAAATGTAAAATGTTACTGGCAAAAGGTATAGTTTTAGGACACCATGTTTCCTCCCAAGGAATTAAGGTAGATCCTGGGAAGATCGAAGTAATTGTTGCCCTTCCCTCTCCCAAAACTCGGAAAGAGGTAAGAATATTTCTTGTTCATGCTGGCTATTACCGCCGCTTTATTGAAACTTTCACTAAAATAGCTACACCAATGTTTAAATTACTTAGAAAGGACGCATAATTCCAGTGGATAGAATCTTGTCAAAATGCTTTTGAAATTCTAAAAGCTAAACTATCAGTGGCACCAATACTCAGGGGACCCAATTGGTCCCTTCCTTTTCATATATCCACCGATCCCTCTGATATGGCCATAGGAGGAGTCCTTGGCCAAAAAGAGGGACAAGCACCTTATGCCATTTATTTTATTAGAAAAAATTTGACTCCTGCCGAACTTAATTACACTGTTACTGAAAAAGGATTTTTGGCAGTAGTTTATTCTATTAATAAATTTCTCCATTACATTACATGTTATGAAGTTTTTGTGCATACCAATCACTCTGCCATTATATTTATAATGAATAAACCAATTACAAATGGTAGAGTGACCCGGTGGCTTCTCTTATTGCAATAATTTAACATTACCGTCATTGACTGACCTAGTAAAGAAAATATAGTAGCAAATTTCCTTTCCTATGTTCAACATGAAGATAGTACTAAACCAGTTGACGACAATTTTCCTAACGAACATCTATTTGTTGTATCTGTTCATACCCCTTGGTTCGCAGATATTGCCAATTATTTAGCAACTAGGAAAATACCAAACCATTTTTCCCCACATGAGAAGCGTCGCATTATAGTTCAGAGTTCCAATTATTCTTGGGTTTATAACGATCTCTTCCGCACTGGTCCAGATCTTATTATTCGACGATGCATGCGAGAGGATGAAATGACAGACATCCTCCATGCACGCCATGATGGACCATTTGGAGGACATTTTTCTAATAAGAGGAAGACATACAAAGTATTACATTCTGGTTATTATTGGCCAAGAATTTTTAAGGATGCTTCCAAATATGTTAAAGGATGCGAAAGTTTACAAAGAATGGGTAGACCTACATCATCTAATCAAATGCCCCTACAACCCCAAGTCATGATTCAACCCTTTGAGAAATGGGCTCTTGATTTTGTAGGACCAATTTATCCCATGTCTCGTAAAAGGAAATATATCCTAATTTGCATGGACTATGTCACCAAATGGGTAGAAGCTAAAGCTTTGTTTAGGGCCACAGGGAAATCAGTGGTAGAATTCATATATGAAGAAATATTCACCCGGTTTGGTGTACCTAGAGAAGTTGTCACAGATCAAGGTACTCAATTTACTTCTAAATTAATGAAAGAACTTACTACGAAATATGGCATCTGACATTAAAAATCTTCACCTTATCACCCTCAGGCTAATGGTCAGGTAGAATCGACTAATAAAGTATTAGAAGCCATTTTAACCAAAACCATTCACTTACATCATAAGGATTGGGAAGATAGACTCCCAGAGGATTTATGGGCCTATAGGATAACATGGAGAAACACTACCAGACATACCCCATATGAGTTAGTGTATGGAAAACAAGTCCTTTTACCTATTGAATTTCATGTTAAAACCTTTCGTATGGAAGAAAAATTAGGCATGAATTTGGATGAAGCACAGAAACAACAAATATTACAGATTAATGAGTTTGATGAGATTAGACAAGATGCACTCCAAAGAACCATGCTAATACAAATTCAATGAAAGACATGGCATGATAAATTTATTAAGCAAAATCAATTTAATACTGGAGATTGGGCACTACTATTCGACTCACGGTTTAAAAATTTCAAAGAAAATTTAACTACCCGTTGGATGGGCCCATCCGAAGTAGTTACAGCTTTTGAAAATGGGTCAGTAAAAATTAAGGCAATTGATGGCTCACAAATTTCCTTCGTAGTAAATGGAGATAGAATCATACTTTATCACCAATCGACATATAAATAGGATTTTATACAGAATGTTTTGTAGCAAAACGAAATGAAATTAGTCAAAGGGGAAGCTATTCCTCCTCCTCCTAATCCTTAAAAAGTATTTTGGGTTATAATCACTTGTATATATGTAAATATGCGTGTTCTTTGAATAAATAAGAGTCATTTCTAATAAATTGTTTACAAGGGACTCTTTTTCTTTTTTATATATGTCTTCCTGAATAAATCAAATCATCTAACTGGTGGTTTTGTAGTTTGATTACAAGTATTTTATCTCTATAAGCAGCTCATGGAGTATTACTTGGAAAAGGGAAGTCTGTTAAAACACTCATCAGGTATCTTAACCTTTCTTGGGGTACTTTAGAAATTTGCAGCTTATAGTGAAAATTAAAATTTACAATCCTTTGTATATCATTCTTAACCAGCTCTTCTATGATTCATATGGTTTTGGTATTTTGATTCAGACATGTATATTTATGGTTTGTTTTTTTTGAACAATTGCTTGACAGACCTACTTTCATTATCATATTTTTCACATTCTCATCTTACACCTATGGATTACTAGTTCATCTTATGATTGTTATCAAAACTTGTCTCTCATGTATTTTGGTGATAATTCGAGAGTAAGTGGAATTTTTGTCTATGGGGAACATTACTTTTATTTTATGAAGATTGAAGGACTGTAAGGTTAAAGAATAGTTTTAAGTTATTCTCTTTTGACATGATCTATAGTTAAGGCCATTATGAAATTACTTATAAGTTTATTTTACAAAATTGAATTATGTGTTTATCAAGACTTAACATGCTCTAGTACCAATTGGCTTCCATATATTTAAAATCATTATACAAGGAAAACCTGTTAGGGTACTGAACAGGCCTGCAGGCAGCGGGTCAATGCTAAGTAAAAACTTAAAACATGGAAGCTCGATAAATGCAAGTAAACCTATCGGGGTACTGAACAAGCTCGCTGGCAGTGGGACTATGCTTGCATGGTACCAAGGTAAACCCGTCGGGGTACTGAACAGGCCTGTTGGCAGCGGGGAAATACCTGGTAAAAGAGATATGGTTAATGCACTACTATGCACATAGTTTGTAATGATAATATAAAGAAAATGTTTTAGAATTTATGAATAAACATGTCACGGCCAATTGTTTAACATGTCGTTTGAGAAGGGTTGTAAGTTGGGCTTGACCTTGGCCATCTAATTCCACATATACCTAGGATGTCATTATCCTCGAAATGGGATCCATAGCTGTAAATCTCACATACTCCGGGGTAAACTTAAATATTTTGTGATGACAGGATATCTTTAAAATAAGGCATAGATGACTAGCTTTTCCTATGGCATTATTTTGGTTAAATTATTATCATTCAAGCGGTATTTCTAAGAACTGTTATATTTTTCATGAATATACATATCTGAATCATTTCCATTTACTGATTAACTTTTCTTTTTCTTACAAAATCATAAACAACATGATAGAACTCTTTAATTTTTTATTTTTTGGAACAATCAATTCTTCTCTCTTCTATGGCTTGAGGACACACCATATCTTTGGTTTGGGGGAAGGATTAGGAAAAATTAGATTGTTTTTATTTGTTTTTCATTATTTATGTCAAATCTATTTATCTCTGACAAATGATAAGTGTTTTTAGGATAATGTAAGCATTGGAACTTGATTATAGCATGAAGCATATTTTTACAGCAAAATCAATATGGAGAACTATATGAAAAATCGAATGAAGGTCCAAATGAAATACAAAATGACGATATGAATAAAACATTGTAATGTCATAGCACTTATAATTAAAATTTGCTAACCAAATTTTGTTTTTTTGGCAAATAAAATTTTACCTCCATGTGGATGCTTAATTTCTTTTTATCATTTCATTATTGACAACCCTATCCTCTTACCCAACCATGCATGTAAACTATCAAATGACCAATTTTCTTGTTGATCAATCTTATCATAAATGTGATTTATGACTTCATGTCATATGGTCAACCTGTCCAATGTTTTACTTTGGACATGGTTGAATTAATTTTAAACCTTATGAACTTACTCATTTATGTATATGCCCGTTGCTGGCTCACGTCTCAAAATTCGCTATGACAGTGTGATCTGTAATCTTTCTTTTTGCTCAGTGGCACCTGAAATTTCTCTGGTTTGGGGGAATGTTGATCCTAGATTTGTTATCATTTTTGGCATTTAAATTACTTATTTAAACATATGTTTTATTATCTTTTTGCATATTTTATGTCACACAGATCACTATTCAGCCAAGGTAAGTATGAATTTAAGGTTTATATACAATCCATTTATTATTATCATTTTATGATTTTATCGATTAAAATTGACATTATTGAAGCGCATTTGATATATTAATTGATTTGTATATTTGTTTGCAAGATATATAATATTTTTGGATGAATTAACAACAAGCACGCATTCATCTTGCCATGCACACAACATGTCCATCTCGCTACGCGAAAATTGTTGGCAGGTTTCATGGCATTTAAATATTGTTACTATAGACCATAGTTCTTTAGCACACCAAAAAATAGACATCGCATTTGTCCTATATCTGCGCCCATTTATCTAGCTCACGGTCCAGCTCGTTGTTCAGCCTTTCATCCAGATCACTAACCAAACTGCGCGCTGTTGAGAATTGATTCCAGGAATTAAAATGTTGAAACATTCCTGCAAACGGCCTGGTGTCCATGCATCCGGGTAATGAAGCTCACATTCTAGATGATTCGCCAACTTGCAGCCTCCTTCGTCGACACCTCACCAACAGTCCATGCGTTGGGTTTATGTATTTAACCTATGTTCTAGAAGACTCGCCCGTGCACTCTAGTTTGTCCAACACCAGTCCACCTGTTGTGCTAAGGAAGGAGCCATGCGCCACATCTGAGAACCATTTGCGATGGAGAGGGAGCCTGTGCGTTACACCATCCAATAAAGAGATTTGACGCTCGCTGAAGAAGGAAGATCCTATGCATTGGAGTTTTATCAGTTAGACGCCTTTATGGAGTGACTAAATTTAGAGAGTAGTCAACCACTAAAGTGTCAACTTGCTCATCCCTATAAACGCTATATATAAACAACTCCTTGTGCAGTGTTAGAGAGTTGATCATTTTACTTGTTAGACAGCCTTTTTTGGAGAAGAATTATGTATTTTTGTTCCATCATTTGAATAAAGAGTTGTATGCTTTGTTGTTGATGATTGCATTTGAGTAAGAGTTAGCTAGGCATCATCCCTGATTGTTGAGAGGGCCCCTCATCAACCAAAGGTTTCTTTTCTTGTTTATTTCTTTCATCTTTTATGTTGTAGTTAGTTTAAATTCCAGTTTGTTTTATTATTTCATTTATTTCCTGTAATGCTATTTTATTTCTAAAGATTAAATAGTTAACTGCGCGCATAGTTTGCTTTCAAATTTAATTTCACACATTTTATTTCCAGTTTACTGTTCAGTTTATTTACAAGAAATAGAATACATTGCTTTTAAATAGATTCAGCTCTATTTATTTCCTTTCTATTATAAATTATGTAATTTCAATTTCAATTTGTCTATTAACATGCAATGATTTCTTTATTTTCATGAATTTGTTTAAGTTTATTTCACTGTTAAATTTGATTAATAAGCAGGTTTACTTATTGCCTTTATGCATTAGATTTACATGTGCATGAATTCAGCTGAAGATTAGCTCATTTAGGTTAATTTCTGTCATTTTAACTGTGCAAACTGTCATTCGAACAACCTGTTTAAACTGTCATTCAGTCACCCCCTTCAGACCTATAGTTCAGTCTGTCATTCAGCCCATAGTTTCGTTTTTAGTGTTTTTAATGTGTTTTGAGATTGTTTTCAGTTCTGTTTCTTTAATGTTTGAAGTATGCTTCGACTGAGATAGTTATATGATAGTTCTATCTAACATTAAAGTTAAATTGGATTGTTTTAGGTTATTTATAAAAAGTTACCTTACTTCTTTTCACCTTGAATATGTGTTAAGTTATTTTATGTTTTGTTTCTTGAGTTTGTTTCTGATTTCTTTTTACTAATGTATTGTTTTGTGTTTATGCCTTTGGATTGATTTATCCATGTGCATGTAAAATTCAGTATTATATGTGTTACCCTTAGTATGTTTTCAGGTTATCCCTTTTTCATTGTGTGATTACTGAAAGAGACTTGTAGGACAAAATTCAAAGATATTCCTATTAAGTTTTCTACTTGTTTCTTTTTATTTAATTTTCTTTATTAAGTTTTCTACTTGTTTTTTATTAATTTTTCTACTTGCTATTAGTGAGGTCTTCCTTTCATCTTAGTTTCCTATTTTTGAAAAGTTAGTTGTTGATAGTACCATTTTCAGTTTAAAGTTATTTACTTATAAAATAAACTGTCAATTATTTAGTTTAATATTTTGTTCCCGTTTAATTACCTTAATAATTGAATTCTTAGGAGTTTGACTCAGTTTTTTCATTTTGAAAGATCTTTCGATCTTTTGCTTGTTAGAATATTTCCATGACACCATAGGAACCCCTCTACTTTCGCATATATTTTGTGTCAACTCTAAGCCCACCAACCCCGATCGATAATTAAATATTAGGTGAATTAATCTAGACATTATAACACCCAAACAACCATGCAGTATTCAATCCATTCTGTATGTTCATAATTTTTTGTCCAGTATGGCCGCAGATGTGCGCAAATTTGAGTTCACTGATAGTATGAGTGAAATGGGTAGAATTGGAAAGAATTGGAGATAGTGTCATCCAGGTTCGATGGATTTCATTGGAAGTTCCATTCCATCTTATTGTTTTTATGTTCGGTTGACATTCCTTTCCCATCACTCATTGAAGTCTTTCCTGCACTGAGTCAGCACCCTGTCCCTCTTCAACAACCCAAGCATTCCCTCTCGGTGGCATAATAGGATTGATTTCTTCAATTCCATCTTTTAATTTGTCCACACCAGATGGGTATTGCATGTTGTTTTCTGCTGAGCCATATTTGTCTGTGGAATTTCTCTCTTCCTTACCATTTTCTTCTTTCATTGGTATTTCCCTTTTCTCCTTAGATACCTATCACGCAATGTGCATCTTTGTTATAATTCTTCTCTGCTTGCATCTCCCATCCAAATAACTGGAATGCAACTTCCTCTTCTACTCCCTTTCTACCCCTGGTGTTGAAACATGTCCACTTCATCCCTATTTTCCCCCATGTGTTGCACTATCGTGTTTTCCTTGTTCCACAGTAGTTGGTATCTTCATTTGAAGCCAGGAAAGTACAGCAGAGGAAGGGTTGGCTCATGGGTGAATCAACATTTTCGTTTCACTCAAATGAAATCCACTTGGAACATGGTCAATCCGACCCTTGGGGTCTATAAATAGAATTTAATAGGTAGTAGGGACAGTTATTATTGAAGGAGTTGTCTGCTCTGTAATGAAAGCATAATATAATAAAAAATGCTCTTGGGCCCCTTTTAAAACTTTCTTGAGTATCGATCTGGTTATATTTTTGCATTATCTCTATTTTTTCCTTGGAATGTATTATATATGTTATGTTGTTATTTATTAATTTCTGCAACAAACGATGATGATTTATATTATAATAAAAAAGAAACTGACGATACAAACTTGTAGATCCTTGAGATTGGTTTCCAAAATATGATGCTCGTCAACAAGAAACCAACATTTACAATTGTTCTGATCTCATTTTAAATGTTGGATGCTTTCTTATTTCACAATAGAAGTTTAATTTATGTCTTAAATTAAAACTATACTAGTCTAATTAGGTTTTTGTATGCAAAATTCCAAATTTCATACCTACAGTGTACTTCGATTGGAATTGGTGTGCATTTTTAGTTCTGGCCATGAAAAATTGGAAAATACTATCAATTGTTGTTTTGGATGACTTGGATTTTACTGTAGATATTACAATTTATAGAAATGAGTACAAGAGTTTGTAGAAAAGGTTGGTATGTCTATGTTATAGTGCAATTTATTCAATATAGCATGAAATGATGATTGGTCAATTCATTTGTAGAATATATTTCAAGAATATTTCATATGTCAATTCATTTGTAGAATATATTTCAAGAATATTTCATATTTCAATTCATTTGTAGAATATATTACGAAGAATATATTTCATCATTTGTAGTTTCATACACACTTCTCAGTATGGGTTGCACATTAAACTCTCTTAGATATAGGAAAAATGGACATATGGATTACACATTACACTTGTATTACCCATTAGAAACACATTAACTATATCAAAATATATGCATTGCCAAGAAATACTAACAATTTATATTACAACAATATTAGCATGTACATAGACATCAAATGTACACCATATTATTTTAGAAATCTAGGCTGCTTGGGAGGTTTTTGCAATTCCTCCTTTTTAGAATAAGAAAATTTGCTATAGCTTCTCTTGCCTTTTCCAGAACCCTCTAGTTCTACAGAAGCTTCATCGGCCATATGTTTTAATTGTTTTTCTTGGTCTTTCACTTTGTTTGCAAGATTTATCACTTTTGTATGCAATCTATCTTTTTCTTCTAGGCATTTCTTCAATATCTCTACATTATTATTTTTCTGATTTGAGTGCTCATCTTCCTTTCTTTTAAGATCATCCTTTGTCCACTTCAGGTCATATTGAATTGCACTTAATTTTCTCTTGACCTATTGTACCTCCTTCTCAAGCTCGTGTGCCCTCAAATCGCTATCAGATGGAGTATACAAAATTGCTTTTGCCATAGGTTTATTCTGCAAAGCTTTAATTTGGGATTTCAAATCTGGTATCCACGGGGGGTTCACTATCAATGCAATATCATATCACGTCCATTCATATTTGGGGTTTGAATACTCCTAAAAACTTCAAAAATATATTACCTCGCGTTAAGGGGTCAAGGGGGATTTTTAATTTTACATAGTAATATAAATACTGGGGGTTATTTTATTTGGGTGGGATGAGGAATAACCTCCATATCATGGGATGGATTCATACCTCCAAATCATGAGTTGGATTCATATCAGTCTTAGTTTTTTCGAAGGAATAACTTCCAAATCGCAGGTTATATTCATACCTCTAAATAATGGGATGGATTCATATCAGTCACAATTGTTGCTAAGGAATAACCTCCAAATTGTTGGTTGTATTTATACCTCCAAACCACGGATTGGATTCATATTAGTCCTGTTTTATTGAGTGCTCAATTATTATAAGCTAACCAAATTTGTATTATTGGAGAAAGATCAAAGAGGTGTTCAATTCAAAATGTAGTAGCTCATGTATATTTATGTGTTGTTACAAACACTAGAACTAGTTTTTGTTCCTTTGCATGATGATATATGATGTGTTCCTTGGCTTCATCATTGTCTGCATTTGAGCTTTAAAGTTGCCAATATGATATAAAGGGGGTATTTAAAATGAATTGGTAAAAATGGATACCTACAATATTTGGTGAAACTAGGGGTTTTCTCAATTGGAAAGATATATTTGGAGGGGGGTTCAACAATATAAATTTAAGAGGGATTTTTCAATATTTAGTGAAATTAGGGATATTCTTTAATATCCTTCGAACGATCATGCTATGTAACAAGCTCACTGAGTGAACCCCCCATGCGTGTATCCCACTATCACATCCCAAATGTAGTGCTTTTCCCTTCTCCAATAGTTTTTGGTGAAGTTCTCTAATTTCGGCCTCCTTCTCCTCTATCTTCTTCTTCAATGTTGGATCTGATGAGCAAAATGTAAACTCTACAACATTAATTGTTGAAGCAGCTTCATTCAAGGTCTTATCTCATTGTTGCAAGGACTTCTGAAACTGGGTAAGCTCTCCATAGTTACATCACCTAGTTTTGTAATGCAAAAAAGTTTTGGTGTGATGACCTTTTTACCCTCCACTTTGGATTATTTTGTTGTGCTAACCTTTTTACCCTTGAATGTTGATTCTTCTGATGTGCAGACTTGTTTACCGTTGACTGTTGATTCTTCTCGTGTGCAAACTTGTTTACCCTTGACTGTTGATTTTTTTGGTGTACAGACCTGTTTACCCTTGACTCTTGATTCTTTTGGTGTGCAGACATGTTTACCCTTGACTGTTGATTCTTCTAGTGTGCAGACTTGTTTACCCTTGCTTGTTGATTTTTTTCCTCTTCCAGCACTTTTAGCTTCGAGAGTTGTTGAAATCCTTTCAATTCTCTTTTTTTGTGGCAACTCATTTTTGTTTTTAATTGTTTTATTCAATTTTTCCAATCTTGCTTCATATTATGCAGTCTCATTTTGTTGTTTAATGATCATTTCTCTCAATGCCCTTTGAAACTCAACCTTCAAACCTGAAATAAATGTTTCTCTCTGCTTCAATTATTGCTGAAGTTCTGCTTCCTTACCAAATACAGTCTTCAGTGGTGGCATGTTCAAAACTTTAGGCCTATTTTTCAGCTCATTTTCAAGTCTCCCTATAGTTTCCTCATATTTTTTCTTTTGAGCCTGATACATGTCTTTAAGTCTGTCAAGGTCAGAAATCGATTCTGCTAGAACTATGGTAAATTTAGAACATTGATCCTTAATAATTTGATCCTTCTGGCCAATTATTTTTTCAGTTTCCACAATTCTTTTCTCTAAACTTGTAACACGATGTACCAAATCAAGAATTTGGACATCCTTAGTTCTGCACAATTTGTCGCTACCTTTGAAGGAATCCTCCCATAAGGTAGATTGTTCTTTGAAATGTACCATTTTATCAAATAAAGAAAAAACAAATCTACCATCAAAAGAATATTTGGCATGAATTAGGTCTTCATCACTCGTTGGTAAACAGTCCATATCATTGTTCAGAAATTCCTCCCATTGATCTGCATTTTCATTTCCATGAATTCCAACCAAAGTTGTGACAACAACATCTTCTTCAAGGGAAAGTGAAGGCATGTCATTTCCCACAGGTTCCATATTGTCCAGCTCTAAAGGTTGGTCGATCTTATTTTTCTGGTTGAGATACCCGTTGAAGAAGCAGAGTATGACTGATCTCTCTAGTATTGTATATGGTTGATGAAGAAATCCGGGCTCAATACACGCTCAACCAATCACCAAGAACCTTGTGACAACTATAGCAAATGTGCCGAAAATGCATGAGTTGACCCACGCATTGAAAGTTGGCATTGGTTTGGAGGGTGTGCAAAGATAGCCATATATCATCGACATAAATACGAAAGTTCCTCTAAAATTACAAATGTCGATATCTCCACGGTTTTTCCTCCATGATAAAAAAAAATGAAGTATTAATCCACGAATGTTCAAAACGTGGAAATATTTCATGGAAAAATCCGAACAAATGTATTAGTGATCAGTCACATTGTATATTGAATACAATTATGTTTCACAACTATTGTTTATATAATAAGTTGAATTAAAAAAGTTGGGTTGCGGCCTAACTGTTGAATCAAAGTGAACATAAATAATCCACCACCGGACCTCGATCGGAGCCTTGGTAAAATGCCAAGGTACTAGACATCCCCCACCCAACTACAAAAACGTGGTTCTGGCAGTTTTCCCATTCAAGAGATATATCTCACGTGAGATGACATCTGTGTCGTAGGTGCTATCGACTGAGCTCTACTCTGTTAGGCCAATATCATGGGATTTGTTGCACTAAGCAGAAGGGACCGAACCTGGTTTGGGATCCCTTGAGGAGGGAGAAAATCCAACATGGCATATGTCCCATAGTCCTCTAACAAATGGTGAACTACTCTTAAAAAAAACTTAAATACCCTAATTATTTAATCATACATTGACTACATCAAGGAAAACACTCAAATGTTTTATCTACATTTTTTATATCGATTGCATATACCCCAACACTCATTGTATCACTGACCCCGTTTGTGCGTAGCTTCTGCTACCCCTGAAGATCCTTCATTCCATCCTCCATCTCTGTTTGACCTTCCATCTCATTTGTAAGATCATGCTGCTTCTCTGTTTCAGTTTCAATATTCCCAAACTCGTTAACATCATGCTTCTTTGTTGTTTGAGTTTCAATTTCAATATTTACAAAATCATTAAACCCAACAAGGGGTAGTGCAACATTTAACATGCTTTGATGGTTTTTGATCTGGACTCGTGTTTCCAGTGTTTGATTCCTCATGAAAGGATGCCCTACCATGTGTGTATCTTCGTTTCCTTTAGTACATCGTATATCAATGGGAAATCGAATGGATGGTGATTGCCCTCCGTTGCTGTGACTGTGAACCAACTGATTTGAATCATGGCCCTCCATTGAAAAACTATTACTACTAGATTAGAAACCGAGAAGAGCTAAAATAACCTACTTTCAAAGTTACTCAGATAATTATTCACTTCATTTTTCTACTTTATACTTTCCACAGTATGGAGGAAAACATGCTGATTCCATCCATGTCAACATTATGGCAGACATTTTTCTAAGCCAATTTTTACATATTTACACTCTGTTTTACAATAACAAGATTATTATTTTAGCTAATGTTTTTAATTATGACGGATTTTTTTATACGTACTAATACAAGTCAACAATTCTATCAATATTAATTCAATATATATAAAATAGATATATTAAGGAATGCCTCATACAATTCAATGCAATTGAACATCTTCTTCATCCAAGTCCACATCTTCTTCATCTGATCCAGATTCAATTCATTGAAAGTATTAATGGCCATATCATCATCATCATCGATGTCAATTTTGATACTCGTGTCATTGTCAATATCATCTTCATGTACATTGTCAGCTACATCATATTCCTCATCCAATTCTTCGTTATCTTCCTTTGGAACATGATAATTTAACTCATTGGGGCACATGCATGCAATCAATTAGTTAATATTGCATTTCAATATCTTTTATATATGTTGAATATTTGATTGGTTGATACGTCTGTCACATATCTGACAACAATCATGGTCAATTTAAAAAAATTTGAATGTTTTAAAGGTCATATCCAATGACACTTTCAATTTTGTCATATTTTTTCGAATGGCGTCGTCGAATTTTGGGTTCTCTAGTAGTGGGGGATTTGAAGCTCACAATCAATGATGCGACAATAACATTTCCGTTGGTGTTTGGAGCATCATTCATGGGGGATCAGAATTCATTCATAGCCACATATTTGAGCATCAAAGAAAATTTTGGGGACAAAAGTTAGTCCATGTGTTATTTTTCCATGTTTTTTCCAAAAAATGATTTGCCAATTGTATTTTTCTGAACCCTTGTTTCACTCAATTTTGACAAGGTAAACAATTTTCACTCTAAAAATCACCAAATTATTATATAATCTATATAAAATCCTTATATTGAATTTTTTTAGAAAAATATCGCCAAATATTATAGTTGACATTTTAAGAACTCGTAAGATTTGCCAACATTTACACACTTTTAAATAAGTTTGAATCCTTAAAATATTTAATGTTCGGCATGCAGGGGGGCCATGACACTTCTTATAACCATTCTCATTTAGTTTCTATTTGTGTTTGTGTTCTCCTTTTTTGGAGAGGACACGGGTAGAGCGACCTGGAATCCCATCGCCTTTGTTGCATTTTCTTTGGGTGTTGTCAGGTATTTTGACATGTTGCTTCTTTTTTTTATCCTATTACCATATATGGTTTTATACTTTATAAAAAAAATTCACCAAGACTTTATAAGATTTTATAATTTGGTAAAATATTTGTCAAGACTTCACAAGGTTTTATAATTTAGTGAAAGATTCGCCAAGGTTTTATAATTTAGTGAAAGATTCGCCAAGGTTTTATAATTTAGTGAAAGATTTGCCTAGATTTTACAAGATTATATAATTCATTGAGAGTATTGCCAAAAAAGTTATATATACGTAAAATAACATTGATAAAATAACCTTCATATTTTCCTATATATCATGAAGATTTTCCCATTTATTATACATTGAAATTTAGGGGGGTTCTTAAAAATTTCCCTACCCTCATCAAAGTAGTTTTAGAATCTATTCCTCCATATAGGCACCTCCTAGATTACATTCCAAAATGGGTGTTATAGAAAAATTGTAGAATTTTCTCTAACTTTACGTGGAAAGGAAAAAGTGGCAGAGCGGTTTTTCATTTAGCTAGATGACATATTATTGTCAAGCCCAAATTTGAAAGCGGAGGGGGGCGAAAGAGATCATCTACTTTGGAAATTCTTTGGCCACCAAATTTTTATGAAATTTTATCACAAAAAAAAAGGTTTATGGAAATGCTTTATCACATAGAGGTATTTAGCTAAAGGTATCCACAATTTTTACATAATGGAAGCTCTTTTATATTTCCTTCCCAATTATTGGAAACCAATTGGCATGGAACATCCCTAGAGAACTTAGATCTAAATAAGAGTGTATTCCATTATGGGTTGTGATAATTATTTATTACTTCATGAGTTATTGATTCAAGATTTACAAGGAATTTGCATTGCCACACTTAATCAAATGGTTGATGATGGTAAGTGTAAATATTTCAAACCCACCCAGCTTAACTACAACATAGCATTTACTATTTAATTAGATATACAAGGTGTCGATTTTTTTTATCATAATTTTCTTACACTTTAAGAAAAAATTTACAACTAAAGAAATTGCATTCCTCTTTGTACTTATAAATCCTCGTTTAAGAACATAACATTTACTATATAATTAGATATCCAAGGTGTTGATTTTTTTTTATCATAATTTTCTTACAGAGAAAATTTACAACTCAAGAAATTGTATTCTTCTTTGTACTTATAAATCCTCGTTTAAGATGGATCTATGATGGTTTTATTTTTATTTTTTAATTTTATCATCGTTTTCTTAACTTATTGGCCAACATGAATTTTTGAATTTAAGATTATTTTAATTTTCTTTTAAATTTTATGAAGATAAATATATATATTTTTAATTACTTTTCATTTTTTATAAAGCCATGTTACATAACTTTACTTAACATTTTTTTATACTACTCTAAAACACTTGATACTCTCAATATAATAATATTACATATTTTATTAAAATAAAGTAAATAATAATAACATACTTTAATAAAATAAATAAATAATAATATTATTATATCAATATTAAAACATAATAATAAATAATATTAATGTGTATAAAACATGATAATAATATATACATAACTATACTATGTTTAACCATTCAATATTGTGTTTTTTAATTTAACATACTAATCCACCATAAATTAATTATTTAAAAAAATTGTTTTAAATATTTTATATAATTTACTATGTTGCACTACTTATTAATAATATAAATTAATTATTTAAAAAAAATAAAAAATTTATATATAATTTAGTATGTTGTAATTTTTTTAAACCAGACCTTGACATGTTGCAATACTTATTAATAGATTCATAATATGAATATGAATCTATTAATATAGTTATAAGTGTATATTTTTAATATAATAATAATATTATTTTTTATAAAATAATATTTTATAGATTAATATTTTTAATATGATTGGTGTGACTATAATATTTGAAGATTTATATTAACTTTAATAATAATTTTTTAAATTATTAACATTTCATTATTATAATTTTTTTAAAGAATTACTATAGTAAAGTGGTTACAATGGATTATTATATATATTTTTTAAATTACAGTAGTGGAGTGGTTACAGTATAGTTTGAGAGATGTATAAAGGAACTAATGTATTACAAATTAAAAAAAAATATTATTATTATAATTATTTTCAATGTAGTTTACAAAACTGGTAGAAGCTGCTCTTCATAGGAAGAGATCACAGCAGGCCACCTTAAAGGGCTTTGCTCACCAAAAGTGGCCTTTGAAGCCTTTATATCAATGAATAACCACCCAAAACCTTCTAACTTCACAATTTACAAAACCTTTTGCACACAACTTGCAGTAAAAACAAACAATAACCTATTTATGACACTTAACTCTTATAGGGATTTATGAGCCACATGTTAAGTATTTATAATGGTTAAATAAATATTTGTAAAAGTTAAATAAAAATTCACAAAAAGTAGCTTAAACTCAAATAAGCTGATACTTTGAATATACATCAACTGCATCAGGCGCAACGCTCAAATGTTCTCTATATTTTTTATATCGACTGCATCTACCTGAACAGTCATTGTATTACCTGGCGATCCTTCATTCCGTCCTCCATCTCTGTTTGACCTTCCATCTCATTTGTAACATACTGCTGCTTCTCTGTTTCAGTTTCAATATTCCCAAACTCAATAGCCTGGTCCTGCTGCTTCGCTGTTTGAGTTTCAATTTCAATATTCACAATATCATTAAACCCATTTAACACGCTTTGATGGTTGTTGTTCTGCCCTCCTGTTTCCTGTGTTTGATTCCACATGAAAGGCAGCCCTGCCATGTGTGTTTCTTCGTTGCCTTGACTACATCGTATATCAATGGGAGATTGAATGGACGGTGATTGGCCTCCGTTGCTGTGACTGTGGACCAGCTGATTTGAATCATGCCCCTCCATTGTTCTTTCTCTTTGAATGTGATCAGCTGGAGCTTCTACTACTCGGTTAACTATATCCTGGGCAGGACTAGGATTAGCAGACCAAGAGCTCCTGCGAATTGCGCTGTTTGAAGCTCTACGGCTTTTCTTGACAGCCTTCTTGACAGTCGGCTGCATGGCCCAAGTGCGATTTTGTGCTGTGTAGGTTTCTCCGATCTCATGAAGAGAATTAGAACCCTGGGTAATGACCTGATTTACCTGAGGAGGTGTCTGCAGTTGATCCTCTCTAATTCCCCTATCACCATAATGGACACTAACGGGATTATGATTGGGATGACTGTTTATTGAATGCTGCACAGAGTTTATTGGTGTCGAGACTCCCACTCCAAATCCCGGCGCAACAATATTGTCAGTGGCGGAGGCAGATCGATAATCTACTGCTTGACCGCTTCGTTTCAGTCTTCTACCCACTCTGTTGTGAAATTGAATATCCTTTAGACTTGCTTGTTGCGATTCAAGCTGGTAATCTCTAGTGCTAATTTGGGGTTGAGGATGAGCCATCCGCTGCATCAGTCTTGATGAATTAGACATACCATTACTCTGCATGTAGCTCCTTTGAATTTGGCCATCTCCCTTCATTTGGTTGAAGTAAGTATTAGGCATTGCTAGATCTGAACGATGGGTTGTCACAGGCCCTGTGCTGCTATGAACGGGTGTGGGCATGGAATTCTGAGTATTTGAAGAATACCATGTAGTCCTGCCTCCTTCTACTCCTCCTGTGGGTGTCGGTGTAGGAATAGTGCCAGCTCCAACTCCACCTGTGGGTGTGCGACTGGAATTCTGAGAATTTGAAGAATACCATGTAGTACTGCCTCCCTCCACTCCCCCTGTGGGTGTGGGAATAGTGCCTCCTACTCCACCTGTGGGTGTGAGATTGAAATTCCGAGCATTTGAAGAATACAATGTAGTACTGCCTCCTCCCACTCCCCCTGTGGGTGTGGGAATAGTGCCTCCTACTCCACCTGTGGGTGTGAGATTGAAATTCTGAGCATTTGAAGAATACCATGTAGTGCTGCCTCTTTCCACTCCTTCTGTGGGTGTGGGAAACGTGCCTCCTACTCCACCTGTGGGTGTGAGATTGAAATTCTGAGCATTTGGAGAATAACATGTAGTACTGCCTCCTTCCACTCCTCTGGGTGTGGGTGTGGGAATAGTGCCTCCTACTCCACCTCCACCTGTGGGTGCGAGATTGAAATTCTGAGCATTTGAAGAATACCAAGTAGTACTGCCTGCTTCCACTCCTGCGGGTGTGGGAATAGTGCCTCCTACTCCACCAGTGGGTGTGAGATTGGAATTCTGAGCGTTTGAAGAATACCATGTAGTACTGCCTCCTTCCACTCCTCCTGTGGGTGTGCGATTGGAATTCTGAGCGTTTGAAGAATACCATGTAGTACTGCCTCCTTCCACTCCTCCTGTGGGTGTGCGATTGGAATTCTGAGCGTTTGAAGAATAACATGTAGTACTGCCTCCTTCCACTCCTCCTGTGGGTGTCACTGTGGGAATAGTGCCTCCTCCTTGACCACCTGTATTTGGTGTGGCTCCTTGTGGGTTCTGGGAAAACTGAGGAGTAGGGAATGGAGCGGTTGTCTGTGATGAATTTGTGCCCGAGTATCTTCCAGATATGGCGGCAATGATGGGCTTTGCCTGATCCAATAAGCATTGTATAGTTTTTGCACTATCTGGAAGGCCCAGAAAATGGGTGAAGCTTAAAAAATCGTTGGATGCGATGTGCAATAGCCAATCAATGGTTTGCCCACCTCTATAGAAGCCCAGCTCTCTGGTGAGCTCTTGCAATCGCTCTGTTTGAGTTGGCAATAACCAATCGAGCTGTCTGCCTCGTTCATTTTGGAAGTCCGGGGACTGTTTGTTGCGCACCATATGAAGTAACCAATCGATGGTTTGCCCGCCATTGTCGTAGCCAAGATCTCTGGTAAGCTCTGAAATGGCTTTGGCTCCTTCGGGCGTGGGCAATAGATAATCGACGGTGGATCCTAAAGTTTTGAAATCCAAATCTCTAGTGAGCTCGTCTACCCTTTCTTTGCAAGCATGGGGCAATTGAATTCTCGGGGCCCTTGTGGGCGCCTCCTGCTTCATTTCGTCATCTGCGTTGGATTGTTTGTTTGTGAATTGAACTCTCGGGGCCCTTGTGGGCGCCTCCCGCTTCATTTCGTCTTCTGCGTCGGATTTTTTGTTTGTCATCTTCGATTGATTGGAGCAGACACGGGTGGAACTTCTCGCTGCATGTGGAGGTGGACTAGTTGCTCTCCTTTTAGCCGGCGCCATCTGCTTTGGGTGAGCTGGAGAGCGATTTAAAAAAATATGATGTTGTACAATAGCCTGAGATGTTTTGTTGCGATATGGAAAGGAGAAGAAATAATGAGTAGACCGTGCCCCAACTCATATATTTGACAAAGAAATTGGTAGATTATTAATAGCATTTACGGAATGCGACCCCCTCGTTCTTACATTTGGGTTACGGATAGGATGGTCGGCCCCATTGTTGGACTGACGACCATCAAAATTCAAAAGTGATATTATGGTTGTTTGGTTACTTGAAATCGTGTGCAAAATATCGTAGCGTGTTAGACATTCTTACTCATTCATGTCAATAATAAGTAATGTAAGTTGACCATGTCACTGGTCCAATTCGAGGAGATAATTGTCCTATACTTCAACTTTAATAATAATAATAATCATCATCATCAATTTTTAAGATCTATTTTAAAGGTCAGCGTCAAGTGAGATACCAATTTGGTGTATGAGACCTCCTTGTTTGTGGGACAAGGGACTCTCTTTGTCCAATGATTTAACTGTTAAAGTCTACAGAGGTGTACATATACTACCCCCCTTTGGATTTGAACCTGTGACCTCTTAAGAGGAAACACATGCTCTTAACCATTAGGCCCACATGAAAAATTTATGCAGAGTGAAGAAACCCACCATTATCTCGGCTCGTTTAAAGCGGGAGAGGGAAGTAGCTGGGCTACGAGACTGTGAGTCGAGACTTAGAACCATCATGGAAGGGGCAAGTGGGGGTTTCGACTTTGGATCGGTTGATACAAAGGATGAAGTCATCTTGCTGGAAGGGCGGGGATGAAAAATTCTATGTGAAATGGAAGCATTTGGAGGCCAAAGAGTCGGTTTGTGTGGTTGTTGTGTGGAGATGAGAATACAAAATTCTTTCATGCTTATGCAAAAGGAAGAAAGATTACAAACACTATCTGGGGGTTGTCGAACTCTCAAAGTGAAAGAGTTACTTCTTTTGGGGGGCTGACTAATGTGGGGGTTCAACATTTTGGTAATCTCTTCAAGGAGAGGCTGGGGGATAATACTGCGGGAGTGGTTCAACTTGCACAATTTTCCCCCGTTTTGTGGAATCGGAGGATAATAGGATGCTCATGGTGGAGGTACAGGAAAAAGAGTTACTGGAATTTATTCACTCTTTTCAAAAAGACAAGAGTCCGGGTCCTGATGGTTGGATGATTGAATTCTATTTAGGGTGTTTTGATACTCTGGGTTCAGATCTGCTACAAGTGGTTAATGAATCTAAGAAGGCTGGTCTCATCCATAGACCCTTTAGTTCCACTTTCATAGCACTGATCCCAAAGTATGATGAGCCGAACTCACTGGATGAGTATCATCCAATTTCGTTGTGCAACTGTATCTACAAAAATCATCTCAAAAATTATCTCAAGGTAGATCAAGGAGGTGTTATCAAAATGTATTTTTGGGTAATAGTTTGGGTTTCTGGAAGGACGTCAAATCCATGAAGCAATTGGTGTGGCCCAGGAGGGCTTACACACCTTAAAAACTAGAAAGATGAAGGGGGATGTAATAAAAATAGATCTCTCAAAGGCGTATGACCGAGTCTGTTGGTTATACCTGAGGATGTTGCTTACACATTTAGGGTTTTATCAGATGGATCATGGCCTGTATTACCCGAGTATCCTTTGTTGTTTTAATTAATGGATCAACAAGTTCTTTCTTTCAGGCAGGGGGAGGTTTGCAACAAGGAAAGGTGATCTTTCAAAACCAAGGCGATCATTGGGCACCTGGCAAGTCAAAGATTGCTACCATTGGGCACCTGGAAGGTCGAAGAGCACTTTCAAAACTAGATCTTTAGATACTTTCACCGTCCTTTCCATGAAGGACTAGCACATACTCCTCAATAGTTTTGACACACATATACATTACAGAAGCATGATACTTCTTAGTTTTTCATGATTTCGATGAATATGATCGGCTAAACTATATCTCTTATGTATGGACTTGATATATTGTTTTTTTCATTTTCATTTGTAAGTTGTACACTGCATGGGAAGCAAAGGATAACTATGTTTTGCTATGAATGTAATTTTGTTCTATCATAGAAATAAAATTACGAATTTTTCCAAGGAAAAAAATAATAAGCTTCCTTCAAGGAAAAGGACCCCTTCTAAGTGTATCCCCAATGAAGTTTATCTTCTTCCTCGTTCCAACTTATGTGCCTCTGGTCCATAGCTTCCTCCAGACGATCCACCTCCTCACCTGGGCCTATGCATTCCCACTAGTCCCTAGCTTCCCACACGTGAAATGGTTGCTTGACTTCCTGATTTTCCCATACATACCGAATCTTAATGAATCGCCGAGAGATGCATTCCTCTTGGATATGCTGAAAAGATCCCCCCCCCCCCCGCCCCCGAGCTAGTGGCGACAGTTGCTACCATGAATCCTCCAAAATCCTATCCGTTTGACCATTCCGGACCCCCCAGAAACTATGATCCTAGACCAACTTCCTCCCTTTCCAAGCCATCCACCAAATATGATATCCCGAGGTGTATCCCACCCTTTTGCATATTTATAGTGCCATATTTGGCCCATGGCTCTTGGGAATGCGAGACCCATCTCCACCAAAGCTTGGCCCCGCTTACCACATTGGCCTTCTCGAGATATTGGAGACTAAGAACTCCCTGGTTTTTTGGAGAGAAGACTATCTCCCATTTTACTAAATCCCACTTCCAGAGTTCCTGGGGACCACTCCATAAAAAGTTTTGTTTGCAAATTCCTAAAAACCTTCAAAATGGATTTAGGGGCCATCATTATAGAAAAAATATAGGTCGCATTGTTAGTTTTTACAACATTAAGCTAGCATAGCATTAGGATCTTTAACTGAGAGAAAAACAAGCACAACAATCAAACACAAGAGACAATGAACGCAATGTTTTTCCTTGGGGAAACCATAAATGGAGAAAACCCCGCAACTTCCTCAGAGATAGAATCAGCACCAAAGTGAAACCCAAAAACAGTAAGACAATCTCCCAATAGCAGCAAGCTCTTTCCTCTAGCCCCAGTGTCTTTCTCTTCCTCAAATATGCGCTACACTTGAGTGTGTATGAGTTGTGTGCTAAATAGAGAGTCCAACTCTCTATTTATACTAATCCCAACATGACTAAAATCCTACTAGGGCCAACCTCTCTAGGAGAGTCTAATAACCTTAGTGCCCCAGAACTGCGGGGAATTTAACCCTTAGACAATAGAAGGGTTACCCATAATGACTTGACATTACTTGTTTACATTATTGATTCTCCCGATCGGAACATTGGGGCATGACATGACATAAGAACATCTCGGACTAAACATCGGGTTAGAATAGATAAGAAATACAAGTGAATACATTCTGAAGTTACAATTACATTAACACTCCCTCTTAACTAGGAAGGTATTCTCTCGACATAATTTTCATCACTGGTCTTCTTCTCTGGGTCTTCTTGTCATCTGCATCTTCAACTCATCATCGTCTTCTTTGTCTTCTTTGTCTTCAAGTCATCTTCGTCTCTGGATCTGGATCATCATCACTAGATCATCTTTGTAGCATCATTCCTAGATCTGGATCATCACTCGATCTGGATCATCTCTGGAGCATCATCTTTGAATCTGGATCATCACTCGATCTAGATCATCTCTGCTGGATCATCAATACTAAATCTTCATAGGTGTTATCTCATGATTCTTCTCGTCATAGGAAGTTCTACAGAGCCAACCCTTTTTCATGCTGGATGTAGGCCTATCCACGATGTAGGTCTTCGCCGTGCAATTACATCTGATCATGTAGGAACTAACCTATAATCATATTAGAAAGGCACGCCCAACACTCACATCTGACCATGTGGTAACAAATCCCACAACCCTGTCAGAAAGGCCCAACACTTACACTTGATCAACCAATGATCGAAGAAAGGCCCAACACTTACACTTGCCCATGCGAGGAACCAATCCTTCATGCCAAAAGGCTCCTGCACTTATATCTGATCAACTAATGATCGAAGGAAGGCACATCACTTATATCTGATCAAAACATGATCGAAGAAAGGCTCAACACTTATATCCGATCAACACATGATCGAAGAAAGGCTCTACACTTACATTCGACACATACAAGGAACCAATCCGTCTGCATGTTCGAAAAGGTGTGCACTCACATCTGACCTGGTAGGAACCAAATCCTACACCCTCGTCAGAATGGCCCCCAGTCCCAGACTGAGCTACCTGGTAACTGACCAAGCACCTCCATTCTCTAGGAGAATGGTAGTTGCCCTTACATCTGTCCTACTAGACAGAATGGCCAGCACTCACACCTGACATGGGAGGAACCTAATCCTTTAACCATGACAGAATGGCTCAGCCCTTATATCTGACCTGCTCATCAGAATGGCTCTCTCAGTCCCAGACTGAGTGTTCCTAGTAACTGACCAGGTACCTCCATTCCCAGAATGGCATTCAGCACTCATATCTGACATGGAAGGAACCAATCCTCTCACCATGATAGAATGGCTCAGCCCTTACATCTGACCTGCTCGTCAGAATGGCTATGGGACTCATCACTTTCCCTTGGAGGAAACCTTGATCTAGAGAACACCAAGCTTCTCCTTGAAGTACTTAAACTTCACCCTTGCCAATGGCTTTGTCAACACATCAGCTATCTGTTCCTCCGTCGAAACATACTGGAGCTTCACTGCTCCCCTCTGCACCATATCCCTAATATAGTGATACTTGATCTCGATATGCTTCAACTTGTCATGGAACACTGGATTTTATGACAACTTCACGCAACTCTATTTGTCACAATGTATACAAGTAGCATCCATCTGGAGATCAAATAAATAAGATAGTAGCTTCCGTAGCTATACTACCTCACAACTAGCTGAACAAGCTGCGACATACTCTGCTTCAGCTGTACTTAGTGCCACACGAGATTTCTTCCTGCTAAACCAAGAGATCACACCTGATACCATACTGAAGCAACACCCTAAAGTGCTCTTCCTATCGATGGCACTTCCTGCCCAATCTGAATCAACATAACCCTCCAAGTTAATCTTTCGATTCGCTTCGTACTTGAGCCCATAATTAATTGTACCCCTCAGGTACCTCGGAATATGCTTTGCAGTAATCAAGTGAACATTTCTTGGATCTGTCAAGAACTGGCTCAAGGTGTTCACAGCAAACCAAATGTCTGGTCTCGTCTTCGTCAGGTACATCAAGGACCCAATCATCTAACGATACATCGTAGCATCAACCGACTTGGATGAAGAATCACTCAATAGCTTTAGGTTCGATGCCATAGGTGTGGCCATAGCCTTGGAGTCCATCATCCCAAACCTCTTCAGGATCTCTACTGCATACTTCCTTTGTCCAAGGAAGATTCCATCCACACTCTGCCACACCTCCATACCTAGAAAATAGTGCATCATACCCAAGTCCTTCATTTCGAACTCGGCAACAAGCTTTCTCTTCATATCATTAATCAACCCATCCATACCTATCAAAAATAGATCATCTACATACAGTAGAAGCATCACGGGGTTTCCATCTTCAACCTTGTAGTAAAGGTTGGAATTTGCTTTACTCTTGGTAAAGCCCAAGCTGGATAGAAAGCTGTCAATTCTGTCATACCATGTCCTAGGTGCCTGTTTCAAACCGTACAGGGCTTTCTTCAGTCTTCACACACGAGACTCCCTGTCATGTGTCTCAAACCCAAGTGGCTGTTCTACATACACTTCTTCTTCTACTACACCATTCAAGAAAGTAGTCTTGACATCCATTTGGTGTATCTTCCATTTCATTACTACAGCCAAAGCAAGTACTGATATGATGGAAGTGTAGCTGGCTACAGGAGAAAATGTTTCTTCATAATCTATTCCTTCCTTCTGTGAGAAGACACGAGCCACAAATCTTGCCTTATATTTCTCTATGCTACCATCCGCAACATGCTTGATCTTGTAGATCCATTTGGAAGTTACAAATGATTTCCCTTCTGGCCTTGGGACAACATCCCAAACATTGTTCTTCATGATTGATTGATATTCTTCGATCATCGCATCCTTCCATCCTTTCCGTTCTGCCGCTTCTTCATAACTGGAAGGTTCTTCTTTGATGAAGTCACATAGTAAGGCTACATATCCGGAGCAAGATCTGGTTCTCTTTCTTTCTCTGTGATTCTCTTCTGGAGCCCCATATTTTTCCGCACCTTGGATAATTTCACGTACCCAAGCAGGCTTCCTCTTATGAGGATTCTTTTCCTGAGGTGGATCTACAGGTCTTTGTAGTTCTTCAAATTCTCGATCTTCTTCTTGAATTTCTTCATTCATGGTTGTGTCATGAATTCTGGGAGCTTCGGATTCTTCAGGTTCTTCAGTAGGTCTCTTTCTGGATTTGTTGTAAGCTGTGTCTTCATCAAATGTTACATCCCCGCTGATGTCGGTCTTCTTGTGTCCTGGGAAGTATATTCTGTAATTCTTTGAGCTTTCAGAGTATCCCACAAATATTCCCTTCTTTCCTGAAGGATCTAGTTTTGTTCTCTTCTCTTTTGGAATGTGTATGTATACTGGACAGCAGAATATTCTGAGATGGCTGAATTCTGGTTTCTTACCAGAGAAGACTTCTTTAGGAGTCTCGTTCTCGAGTACTCTATGTGGAGTACGGTTCTGTACATACACCGTTGTTCTGGCTACTTCTGCCCATAGGTGCATAGGAAGATCTTGATCATGAAGCATTGCTCTTGCAGCTTCCATGATGGTTATATTCTTCCTTTTTGCAACCCCATTATGTTGTTGATTGTAAGGAGTGGACAACTCCCTCTTAATCCCTGATTCTTTGCATAAGTCTTTGATTTCATTTGATGTGAATTCTCTGCCGTTATCTGATCGAAAGGCCTTGATCTTCTTTTCTGTGTGGTTTTCGATCAAGGCTTTGAATTCCTTGAATTTTCTGAAAACTTCATCTTTGTTCTTCATGAAGTACATCCATGTCTTCCTAGAAAAGTCATTAATGAAAGAAACATAATATACATACCCGCTTAGTGAGCTTGATGACATTGGTCCGCATACATTGGAGTGGATGATTTCCAAGATTCTTTTTTCCTTGCTTTTGGTACTTGGAAATGTCTTCTTTGTATTCTTCCCCTTTGCACATCCTTTGCAGACCCCTTCATGTTTTTCTTGAATTTCTGGAAGACCTTCAACAACTTTGCTTGCAAGTGGTAGTGCTATGTAATGCACATGTTCAAGCCTTCTATGCCATAGTTCATTTGGCTCTAATGTGTCATGGACCATAGCTTGTTCTGGATTGCCCTTCAGCTTGTATAAACCTCCTTCTTGTTCTCCAATCACTATTGCATCGTTAATAGTCTTTCCTCTTGGCCACATGATGACTTGACCATCTATGAATGCAACCCTTATGCCTTTTGCATCCAGTGCCGATATGAATAGAAGATTCTTCTTTAATCCTCGCACAAATAGAACATCCTTCATTTTCGACTTTCCAGAGTCTAGCTTGTAGGAGGATTCACCACTACCTTTTATAGGATATTGGTAGTCATCCCCAAGTTTCACCTTATTAGGTGAGTTATGTTCGGATAGTTTCTCAAAGGATTCTTTGAAACTTGTCATGTGTTTGGAAGCCCCACTATCAATAAGCCAATCTTTGCTTCCATGAGTGACAGTTCCCGTGAGAGCGGAGATCAGAACATATTCATCTTCACTTGAAGAGTCTTCACTTTCTTGTTTTACTCTCTTTCTAGGAGGATCATCATCCTCAGCAGTGTGAGCATGATGTTTTATTTTGGAGTTCTTCTTCTTCTTGGATCCATTCTTATTCTTGGGACAATTTTTAGCAAAGTGTCATATTTCATCGCATGTATAACATCTGAGTTTGGATGGATCCCTTGTCATAAAGTTATTTTTCTGATGAGAATTCTTACCTTGGTGATGATGATTTTTCCCTTCTTCCTTTATTGGAGTGTACTGTGAGAGCTTGATCTTCACTTTCCATCTTCTCTTCTCGAGTAGCTATCCGAGCTTCTTCTTGAGAACATTCTTCCCACATTCTGCTGAACTTGACCAACTTCTTTCTAGCACAGATTCCTTGGATGAAAGAATCCCATGACCTAGGGAGGCCATTCAATGTTGCCATCACAATTTCTGCATTCTCTACTTCTTCATCTACAGCTTCTAGTTGTTCTTTGATCTGGGAGACCCTTGTGAAGTATGACTGGATGGTCTCCTCATTCTGGACCTTGATATTCTTCAACTGGTTCCTTAGAGTCATCTTCGGATTGATGTTCTTCCCTTCAAACAATTTGGTTAGGGAATCAAACATGGCTTTGGGTGTCTTAAGGGAGGACACATGTGGAATGAGGTGATCCTTGATAGAATCAGAAATTATCCTCTTTGCCATAACCAACTTCTTCTTATGTAAGGCCTTGGCCTCATCTCCCTCTAGAATTGGAACCTCCTCCTGGATATAGGAGTCTAACTCATTTTCTTCCAGGACCAGGGAGATCCTATACTTCCAAGCTCGAAAGTTATCATCTCCCTCAAGCTTTTCATCAAGCTTGGTATGATGAGACATCTTAACTAAGAACCTCAAATGGAAATATAAAAGATTTAGATATTACTAGGTCAAGATGTCGGATCTGGATTTGAAGATGAAATCCTGCAATACTGGCTCAGGAGCAGATTAGGTTTTTTCTTTTCTGGAGTTCTGTCCAACCAAATGCTTTGAAATTGATCCCTAAGTTCGATTTTTGGGAGGAGATCAATCCAGGCCTGGGCTCACTAAAAAATTCCTCTTCTGTGAAAATCCCTAATTTCTGGCAGTAGTGTCGGGTCCAAAAGTGAAAAACCTCATAATTGGATTCTGCTACGACAGAAATATGCGCCCTAGGGAGGAGAGTTATTCCACCTTACTTTTTCTGAAAATTTGTGGAGAGAGATCCACAAAATAGGAAGCCCTAGTTCCCGTAGCTGCACAGTGTCTTCTTCTCAGGTTAGCTTTGATACCATGTTAGTTTTTACAACATTAAGCTAGCATATCATTAGGATATTTAACTGAGAGAAAAACAAGCACAACAATCAAACACAGGAGGCAATGAACACAATGTTTTTCATCGGGGAAACCATAAATGGAGAAAACCCCGTAACTTCCTCAGAGATAGAATTAGCACCAAAGTGAAACCCAAAAATAGTAAGACAATCTCCCAAGAGCAGCAAGCTCTTTCCTCTAGCCCCGGTGTCTTTCTCTTCCTCAACTATGCGCTACACTTGTGTGTGTATGAGTTGTGTTCCTTAGAGTCATCTTCCGATTGATGTTCTTCCCCTCAAACAATTTGGTTAGGGCATCAAACATGGCTTTGGGTGTCTTAAGGGAGGACACCTGTGGAATGAGGTGATCCTTGATAGAATCAACAATGATTCTCTTTGCCATAACCAACTTCTTCTTATTTAAGGCCTTGGCCTCATCTCCCTCTGGAACTGGAACCTCCTCCTGGATATAGAAGTCTAACTCATTTTCTTCCAGGACCAGGGAGATCCTATACTTCCAAGCTCGAAAGTTATCAACTCCCTCAAGCTTTTCATCAAGCTTGGTATGATGAGACATCTTAAATGAGAACCTCAAATGGAAATACAAAAGATTTAGATCTTACCAGGTCAAAATGTCAGATCTGGATTTGAAGCTGAAATCCTGCAATACTAGTTCAGGAGCAGATTAGGGTTTTGCTTTTCCGGAGTTTTGTCCAACCAAATGCTTTGAAATTGATCCCTAAGTTCGATTTTGGGGAGGAGATCAATCCAGGCCTGGGCTCAATGAAAAATTCCTCTTCTGTGAAAATCCCTAATTTTCGGCAGTAGTGTCGGGTCCAAAAGTGAAAAACCTCAGAATTGGATTCTGCTTCGACAGAAAGATGTGCCCTAGGGAGGAGAGTTATTCCACCTTACTTTTGCTGAAAATTTGTGGAGAGAGATCCACAAAATAGGAAGCCCTAGTTCCCGTAGCTGCACAGTGTCTTCTTCTCAGGTTAGCTTTGATACCATGTTATTTTTTACAACATTAAGCTAGCATATCATTAGGATCTTTAACTGAGAGAACAACAAGCACAACAATCAAACACAGAAGGAAATGAACACATTGTTTTTGCTCGGGGAAACCATAAATGGAGAAAACCCTGCAACTTTCTCAGAGATAGAATCAGCACCAAAGTGAAACCCAAAAATAGTAAGACAATCTCCCAAGAGCAGCAAGCTCTTTCCTCTAGCCCCAGTGTCTTTCTCTTCCTCAACTATGCGCTACACTTGAGTGTGTATGAGTTGTGTGCTAAATAGATATTCCAACTCTCTATTTATACTAATCCCGACATGACTAAAACCCTACTAGGGCCAACCTCTCTAGGAGAGTCTAATAACCTAAGTGCCTCGGAACTACGGGGACTTTAACCCTTAGACAATAGGAGGGTTACCCATAATGACTTGATATGACTTGTTTACATTATTGATTCTCCCGATCGGAACATCGGGGCATGGCATGACATAAGAACATCCCGGAATAAACATCAGGTTACAATAGATAAGAAATACAAGTGAATACATTTTGAAGTTACAATTACATTAACATGTATAGCCTGAAGGATAGATTTTAATAGTATCAGGCGACTTTCCAAATTCCAGAGGCCTTAGGGTCAAATTTGACATACGCTTCTTCATGCTATCCAAAATGCTAGTCCATGAACCCTTCTCAGCAATTTAACTTAATAGAGGGGTCCCTAGGTATTTGGATGGAATGGAGGTCTCCTTACATCCCATAATCTGAAAATGTTCCTTGTATTAATTTTGGGAGTATTAAAAAAAGAAACCTGAGATTTATGCTCATTGATTCCTACACCCGAAGCTTTACCAAAATCTTCTAGACATTGTTTGAACTACCTATCTTCTCGGATAAAGGAATGTCCCATCAGCATGTTGTCATCAAAAAACTGTCGGTGCATCTGTTTTCCCACCCTTGGGTGAAGTCTTAATCCTTTGATATCATTATTGTCCCTTAAAGCCGTTATCGCTTGACCTAAGCCTTCAACTATAAGAATGAATAGAAACAGGGGCAGGGGATCACCCTCCCTTAGCCCTTAGGACGTTTTGACGATCCTTGAAGGCACACCATTTAAGAGAATAGAGAAAAGACAAGATGTTACAATATTCATGACCCAATTAATCCATTCCAACCTAAAACAAAAAGACTCTAACATTTTACGAATAAACTGCCAATTAAGTTTGTCATAGGCCTTAGCAATATCGAGCTTCACCATCATACTTGGGAGATTCCTGACTTTGATAGAGTGCAGCATTTCATGGACCAAAATGATTCCATCTGTTATATGCCGCCCTTTAACAAACCTTGATTGCCCAAGGTAAATTAGACTCGGCAAGAGGGGTTTCAGGCGGTTCACTATTACCTTTGTAGCGATTTTGTAGGTGACATTACAGAGGCTTGTCGACCTAAATTTGTCCGGGGAATCCGCCCCTTCACTTTTTGGGATCAAGGTGAGAAAATTTGCATTGAGAGATGGAAAGATCCTCCAAAATACACTGGAATCCTCTACTATCCTCCACACATCCATCTTAACCAATCCCCGAAAATGATGGAATAAGTTCTTAGTGAAACCATCTGGACCTGGGGCAGTTCCTTTTTTCATTTGGAAAACCACTTCTTCCACCTCATTGAGAGTTATTGGTTTTATCAAAAGATCATTTTTATCATTCGAAACCAAGGGAGGAATGAGACGAGTTATTTTCTCAATATCTTCCATCCTATCCTGCCTTAGGTCACTTAGGATGTCCGACAAATGCTGATTCATAGTGGCTTCAATTTCATCCATGTTCTCCACCCATTCTCCCTTTGCATTATTGAGTGCAAGAATCTTGTTTTTCATTCGGTTCTGGATGACCGAGTATTGAAAAAAATTGGTGTTTCTCTCTCCTTCCTTTAGCGATCGATTCTGGGATTTTTGACGCCATAGAAATTCTTCCTGTTTTCCCCATTCCTCTATCTTAGAATAGAGGCTCAACTCCTCCATTTTTAATTCCGTGATGTAGCCAACATTTGTCCAAATGGTTTGGATCTCTTGCAGACGGTTCTCCGGAATTTGTTTATTAGAGAAAATGTTACCAAATTCTTCCTTATTCCAATTTTTTATCTTAGCTTTTAGAACCTTCAATTTCTGTTGGAATTTGGACATACTTGGTTCATCTCCTTCACTCAACTCTTCCCACCACATCTTTATTTTCCCGTCAAAATTTGGGTGTTCCAGCCAAAACTGTTCAAACCTAAAAGGATTCTTGAATTGAGATGCCAAACCACTCCTCATTATTTCATCTGGCCAATGATCTGAGCCCATACTAGGTAACGTTGCACAGTGGATTTCACTCTGAGACCTATAATGGATTATGAACTAAGAAACAATCCATTCTGGATGGTATATTCCTCTCTTTGTTAGCTTATTATTCCAAGTGAACCATCCTTCCCCAGGGATGATATCCATTAGGCCTAAATCTTCAATGGTCTCTATGAAGGCTTCACTACCCTCCTCTAGCCTGCATCTTTCTCCCTTTTTTTCCTCTAGCGAGGTGATTAGGTTAAAATATCCTCCAACCACCCAGTGGGAATTTTCTATTTCTTCCTTGAGTCTCTTGAGAGAATGGAGGAAGTTCCTCTTCTCCCCTATGTGATGGGGCCCATATACATTCATCACCATCCCTGAAATTGGAAACCCTACAACCTTGAACTCAACCAAAAGAGAATACTAAGTCCCTTGGAATTCTCCTAAACTCACCCAGGTGGGATCCCAAAGAATTCCTAAGCCCCCCGAGTGTCCTCTCACATCCATCCCCATCCATTCACTCCCCCTCCATACATAACAGAATTTGAGCCCAAAATATGATGGCTTCCATGTCTGAAATTCGACAATTACCTGTCGGTTATTTGACAACCTAATATTTTTTTGTCATCGGTGGCAGAACGTCGGATATTTGATGACATGCCAATACCCGTCGATTTTTCAACGGACTAAGCCAAAATATTTCACCACTAAGTCATCGAGTGTCTGACATCAGGTCGTCAAAAATCTGACTTCTCCTCGTCGAATATCCGACTTATGTCTAACGTTAGCTCGTCGAAAATTCGACTTATCGTTTTCGAAAATTTGACTTTTCCTTGTCGAATATCAGATAGTTCTTCAGTAAAAATTCAGGAATGTGCCATCTAATTAGGGGAATGGGTTGTCGATTTTTCGACGCTGTCTCGTCGGTTGTCCGAAGGTCTCTCTTGTCAGAGGTATGGCCGCCTAATCGGACGAGGCCACTGGTCATCAAAAAAATCGGCAGGAAGTGGTTGAATTTGTGATGAGTACTCATCGCTGGTTCGATGGTTGCGCTCATTGAATCTTTGGACACCTCGTCAAACATGGCCACATGGTGTCAAAAATCCAACGGGAAATTGTATAGTTTAAAAAAAACATTTTAGAGGTTGCGCCACTATCAACAGATGTGGCTCATGGGAACAATCCTCCTCAACCATTTTTTCTAATTTGTTTTCATCATATGCGTTGGCATCATTATCCTCATAGAACAACTCTAATGGTGGATCAAAGGCTATAGTTTTGTCAAATTTATGGCACACATCCACAACATGAGTAGATGACTTGACAAAATTTTCAGTTAAAAAATCACCGCCATGACATTTAGACCACCAACCACTTCAAACTAGAATCTCACTTCCTCCTTCCCAATTGATGCACGAGGTTCCAACAACTTTAGCTTCTCTAACAACTATGTTAGATTATTTTGACATCCATGTAAGACTTGCAACATTTTTGCCATGAGTTCTTGATTAGACTTCATCTTTTCCAATGAACAACTCTTGAGACTGGAATTATTAAGTGTTGGTCTCTCAACAAATAGTCTGAAAGTACTTATCACCGACAACCCATCGGGCTAGAAAAATGATCAATTATGATAGCACTGTAAGACCCCAAACAAAATCTGAGTGAACTCTTAGCCCACTATGGGTCTAGATCTAATTAAACCTTTCAACCACTGCATATGCTTTAGCGTGGGATCTTTTCTAAACACTTTGAGTGATTCTACATGAACACTTTGTTCATGATTTCCATAGCATTTCAAAATTGAGTTTACGAGTTGAATCTCAAGTTCATATGTGATTTACATGTGCCAAGTATATGGTAGACTCAAAATTACAACTTGTACATATAAATCCAAATCAAAAAATATAATATCTATATATATCATAATATCAATGGGTTCAGTTTACTAGCAACAAAAATAATATTTTAAAGATCTGATATACAACATTAAAGTCTGGCGTAAAGATGACCACAAATACAGAGTTAATGATGTTGTAGCTAACCTCCCTTTTGAACACAGGTAAATATTTTCAGAGGTTTCCTGAGTTCTTATCCCCTTCAACCGAACCATTATGCTTTTCATATCCAGGTTCATTAAAGTAAGGATTAGCATTTAGTCCTAGTCCTTGAATGGAAACAAGGATTTGTAGAACGTTTGATGGTGTTGGGTTCCAGACTTCATTTCCTTTTCCTGTCCAGGTGTTTAAAAGACTGAGGCAAATTTTCCCACTCTCATACAGATTTGGATTCAACCTTAGTCCACCAGAATGGTATTATACCAACTGAAAATTAATTAAAAACCAATATAAACCCATTAGATATTTCCATATTGAATATCAAAACAAAACTTAGATAAGAATTTTAGTTTCAAATCATACAGTTGTAATAATGTTCTTACAGGTGGTCCATCAGGATACTGGAATGGAAAATGAATATCAAAGAAGAAAATCCCATTATGATATGGAGTCCCAGCTGCTCTGACAACCACGACCCTCCATAAAAGGGATAAGAAAAGAATGCCTTTACATAAATGTACCTGGCCTGTGTAGTGATCAACTGCATCCTTTACACTGTCAAAATGTTTGAACTGACATGACACGTGACTACTAGAACTACGTAAGCTATGCACCATATCTTCTTTTGTATGTTTTATATCAATTTTACTATCTATCAACTCAGCTAAATCAGATTCCACTGTTTTCGAGCTTGCTTCTTCAGCTAAATTAGAATCTACTGTTTCCCAGCTTGCTTCTTCAACACTACTCTGGATGGATGGATCATCTTCGTTTCCACCAACAACCAAGATCTCTTGAGGTCCAACCTACATAATGACAAGTAAAAATGTAACCTTTAGGTAATCATACTACCAAAGTAAATTAATATTGTTCATTCAAAGTTAGTATACCAAGCAGGAAAAATATCCAAGTATGAAGCTTGCTTGGGTCAAGCAGTGGGGTCAAAAGAGTAACAAACACATAGATCTCCCCTCAATTTTGATTTCTACTCAAATGTCATAGCAAATGTTTGTTCAGTCGTGAATTCTACACATTGCAGAAAGTGATTATCTTGGGTTCCATTGAGTGGATTTTCATTTTTTTGCAAGAGATTGTATTCATATACTTGTTTAGCAGCACAAAGTGACTAGTTTCAAGAAAACTCCACATCATTGGAAGAGTGGGATGTTACTTGTCATCCTTGATACTAATGTATATCACCCAAGATGACAGATAAAGCATTGTGACAATCATTAAACTCAGCCTTAACCCTCCCCTTGTCTGTTGCCCTGGTGCATCACTCAAAGGAAATCCAAATTTAAGCATTTCAGCTGATAATATATATACAAGCATTCAATTCCAAAGATGAGTATTTATAATGAAATGAAGATCATAATATAGTAGTTAAAACCAAATTTCTTTTAAATATGTGAGATCACAAAAGTAGCGTTAGAATTGGCTTAAATACGTGAGATTACAAAAGCAATCAATTTTCATGGGTGAAACTCCCCTCAAAGAATGAACCACTAATTACAAAATTAAAAGTATTTTCTCTAGGAAAAGCTACCATGAACCATGTTTTTTTTAGAATCACCCAGGACTTGTACAAGGCAAAAAGGGTTTCTTCGTATTTAATAGAAAAATGAACATCGACAGGAGTGGCCCAACTTAAAACCATCTTCACAACTAAGCAGTAATCCCATTGACAGTAAATTACTTTCTTTAGGCAAAGCTACCATGACATAGTGCATTCTTTTGGTTGGAATCACTTGAGACTTGTACCAGGACGAAAGGGTTTCTTCTATTTAATAGAAAATTAGTATCAATATAAAGACCATTGGTGAGTGGCCCAACATTCCACCTTTTTCACCATTGAACAGTGATCCCATTGGCAGTAAATTACTTTATGTATGGATATGATTGTCAATTACTCAATCCATTTGGAAAAAAGTATCAAGTAAAAATAGGATGCACATAAGAGAATCAAATCCAAATGCAACTATAACATCAACACTGAACAATGATCCCATTGGTAGTAAATTAGTTTTTGTATGGATATGATTGTCAATTACTCGGCCCAGATTGGCACAAAGTACTAAGATATGGAAAAAAGTATCAAGGAAAAATAGGATGCAAATAAGAGAATCAAATGCCTTCTGAATGTAGCTATATGTTATAGTAAGTTTAGTCTAATTTAAGTTTCTTAGATACTGAAATCTCTCTCGGCCTTCTATACTATTGGAGACTCGCATGATATTATAAATCTCCTAAGCTGAAAGATGCCTATCTATCTTTGATTATCCACAATTCCTATATCTGGTGTTATTACTGCAAGTTGATTTTTATGCTTCAGTCACCAGCTAATTTATGAAAGAGCTATATTTGAAGAGAAAATTTTAAATTTGAGTATCATTTTGGGGAATTATGAATCTCCTTAGGAAGTCGTAAGAACTCTTCGATAAGTTATATCATATGATGATTTGATTCCACTGATATCTGCATTCTAGTAGCATGACAACCAAGTGATATAATTTAGACCCTATTATCGATTCCAATATGTCATGAATGTAAACAACCAAATATTAGTATTTTTTCCCTTGAAAGTGAGGCTTTGACAAGCTAGAGGACACTCAAGCACATGCATTCAGGGGGATTGGAACCCTAGTGAGATACTTGAGAAGCTACTGGTCTCACGATTAAACCATAACCTCATTGGAAAATCCTGTAATTGAATACAAGTAGCAAATGAATCTTATACATAACCAAAATAAACTCTGCAAGAACTCTATGTAGAAGGACAAATCAACTGGAAATGAAAATGTGGTGCTAAAAAATGTAGACTTACAAAGGAATGCCTAGAATCCATCGATTGGATGCATTCATGTTAGATGTTTATTTGTTAGTGTGATGCATGTTACCAGAAATCTGAAAAAGAGGTTCATTCTTCTTTCTGTTTCAATTCCCAATCTTCTTTCTGTTCCAGTATTGACACTACATTAGTACATTACTAATTGATTTTATATGCATAACATATGCAGATGAGGGTTCATGTTCCTTATGTCCTAACACCCTCTAGCTTGGTTTCTCCCTTTGTTCAATTTCCATTTCTCATTTCTATATGGAGAAGTAGTTCAAGAGATCATTTTTTATTTATCCCAAATTGGAGTTTTAAGTGGTATAGCCTTCTTGATAATTAACAAGGCGGGCCTAAACTATTTCAAGGATTTTCCCATAATCAACAGTATGGCTTTGTAAGAAATCATAATCTACATTTATTTTCAAATCCTTGAAGGACTTTAATGCTTGGAAAACCTTTGATAATAGAAAATTTGGTAACTGAAAATTTCCAAAGCAAAGCAATGCTCGGTGATGTAATATTTACCTCTCGAACAACACAAATATCCTTCAATTTGATTTGCTATCCGAGGCATGGTAGTTTTCAAAATGAATTCCAAAAAATATGTGCAATAATAAATCACATCAACAATATCATCCAGACTATATTTTCCAGTTGTCTCTATTTCTCATATATGTCACCAGTGCCCTTTTTTGAACTAGGATCTAATAGTTTGTCCCATTTTATTCTATGAAGTTGAACCTCCAACAATCTATGATGCAGTTTTGTTACAATAATCTTTCATTCCAAGTTAACCTAAATCCATCTCTATGAAGACAAATAGTATCAAAAACTTCCATATCTAATAAGATATATGCATGTGATGTATCAGGGTAAAACAAACCAATGAAGGAGAAATACTATCATTGTTGTGATTCAATTTCTATGGTAAGGATCATTACACTTTCTTCTACCTTTCTTCTTACTTTTGGATGAAATGGTTTTAAATAGAAAATAAAAAACGATAGATTTTACAATCAACTAATAAAACTAAAAAACCATAAACTAATAAAACTAAGATTCCATACCACATGTTTTCAATACCAAAATGAAATAATTATTCCATAATCCAATGATGGTAAGAAGAATTATGGGGATACCATATACTACTCCCATGGATTTTCTTAATAGATGCAACCATATACTGTGACTCATAATACTAATGGCCCATCAAGTGCATGATACGTGGCATAATGTCATGCTTCAAATACAAATAGTCTTATTCTTGTATGTGTGTTTTCTTAGCTTTCTGCAACTTTATTCTTACATCTTACATGTTTTTCATATTTCAATTAGCTTATATTTATGATTTGTTTTGCACTCCTACATTTTATTTCATTAATGGTATTATTTAAGCCCCATTGGCCTACTTTTTTGTTCATTTTTTGGACATTAATAAAACTATATTATTTAATCTTATCTTCCTTATAGTATAGTTGATGAAAGAAAATTATATACATTTTGATGCATACTGTAACCAATTATTTTATTAGTTAGAAAATTAGTGGATAAGGAGTAACAGTTCAAACTAAAAGTGCTCCAAGTCTAGTGGGATAGCCAAAAATCCAGAAGAAAAAAGGAGGTATAGTTATAAAGAAAAAAACATTAAATTGTTGATGAAGAGTAGAAGCATCCATCATGGGAAAAAAAGTAAATGTATCCATATAAATAGTGAAATTGAATTTGAAAGTGAAATAAATACACATAATTCAAATAATATATCAAATATAATAAAATAACTTGAAAATATACCTTGTAAAATGAGAGGGAAACAAAAGCTGCAGGAAATTTTGATAAAATCAAGTATAAATCTGGTGGTTGTGTCCCATAACCTTTTGTAGCACCAAGTAAAACCATCCATCATCCCCTATTTAACACATTACCCAAATTATATCAAATATTATTGATTGAATTTCACTTCAAATGCGTAACAACCAAACAACATTTCAACATTAGCTTAAATTTTTCCATATTCTATCTTATGATAAACCTCAAATTTGAATGAGCTCCCTAGAGAGTTTTAATTCATTGTTGATTGAAAAGGCCAAAGTGTAGATACCTTTCCTTAAAAATTCTATAAGTATACTTGGATTGGGACATTTAACTTATAAGGTGTAGTCATAGTCAATTGGGAACTGTTTATGCCAAAAATTGTTTCCAGACTACAAGAAAACAAGCCAACATAATCTCAAATATTTCAATAAAACAAAACTGGGTTTTTAGAGTTTTTTAAGGTTTTCTGGTTGTGAAGTTTGGTGACAAGAGGGAATGCATTCATAACCCAAATAAGAACTAAATCACAAGCATAGAAAAATTGAGATGCATAACATAATAACTATGCATCCAACATAAAATAGCACTGAAGTTCATCCACAAATGGCAAGCACTACAAGCATAAACACTTTAAACCAGCAATGAAATTACCAACTGAGTAGCTAAAACAAGCTATAAATGAAGCCAGAGAACAAACTGAAGGGTAAAATGGAGCATATATTTCATAATCAGTTCTTCAAATACACATAAGACTCATTTACTTAGCTTATGAACAAGTCTGGAGACCTCCTCTAGCTAGCCAAAAAATCGAACCCCTTTCCTATACCCTTGTCCATATTTTATAATTACAAAGAATTAGTTTTATATTCCCTTCATTAGGTAAAAATTGAAACTACCCAGCAGTTACATTAACTAACTTTAAACTAATTGACTAAAAATAGCAAAATCAGATTCCTGGTAAATAATATGGAGAATTTCTGAAAAATAGGTGTCAAAGAAGCTTCCATATCTCTCAATATATGACACCTGTGTAAAAACTAAGAGAGGTTTTTGTGAATGGGTCCATTATGGACAAAAACCTCTCTTTTTAAAAAAAAATTAATCTCCAATCAATCAGAATATGCCCCGCAAGATGAACACTAAAACAGGAAAATATTAAATATTTTTAAAACCCTGAAAAATAGGCTGTAAAGATTAAACTGAATATTTCAAACCTTGATAGATGTTGCAAACCGGAGAGAGGTTTTTGTTAATGGGTATCTTATGAAAAAAAACCTCTTTTTGTTTTCTAAAATTCATCTCTACCAGCTCATGGTATGCATTCAATTTCAATAAACCAAAACAGGAAAAACAAAGCATAATTCGCAATAATCTTTACATTTCAATATCCTCATTTTCTTCTGAAATTGTCTCTGCAGGTGCAATATTTTCAGCAACAATTATCTCTGCTGGTACATCATTTTCAGCAACAAATTTCTCTTCTGGTGCATCATCCTGAACAGGCTCGGTCTCCTTATTATCAGACTGCAAATCTTTGCTCTCAATGTCATTTAGATGTTGTTTAGACTCACAATCTTCTTTTGCAGGCTCTGCAACTTCCTCCAACTTAATACTATCTTCATATTTAACCTTTATCTTCTATCTTAACTTTCTGATCAAGGTCTGTCCTTTGTCAGCTTGTTTTCTATTAGACTGTCCTTCTTGACTATTTTGAAACCCTGACCAAAAAAGGAAATATTCCCAAGTTTTTCCTTTACTCTGCAAAACACTGTTGATAATGAGTTTGATAAGTCCATGGTGAAAGATGGAATGTCTAGTATGATTTTAGTGTTCTTTGATTCTGCAAGACATCTTCTGCAAGCTCTTTAGCAAGAAGAAGGGTAGGTGCATCTTTGATTCATTACTGAGGTGTTGAAGAAACCTAAAATGGTATTTAAAAACGAAGGCATACATTCCTTCATATGTAATATAACTTTGTAAAACCTTGATAGGTTCTACCCATTCAGGCCTGAAGTTATGGATGGGCACACCCTTACCCCAATATGGAACTATACTAGGCAGTAGGTACCTTTGTGCATTAAAGGTGAATGGCACTTTCTTAAAGCAAAGTTCTCCCTCATTTTTAACCCCTGTTGCCTCAGCTACCAACTCTTTGGTCAATTTGAATTTCAAAGTATCAAAAGATATAGTATCTCTGTCATAACACTGAGCAAACTTATGGGAGACCTCAGCATTGTATCCATCAATTTTCTTGAAAAATATCAACCATCCTGCATTTTCAAATAGCTCAGCACATCTTGGGAATTTATCTATCCAACTGAGATCAGTGGGCTCGGCCCTGTTAGTTTTTCCACTCCTCTTCATTTTCAGTATGGTTTGCAGCACCTATCAGTAATCCCATAGTCTATTTTTCTTCAAATTTGCACAGTTTTGGCAGTCTATTTACCTTCAAACTCTCACAGTCTGCTCTATCACCAGTTTAGGAAATGTTTTGTGCCAAGTTTCAGCAATTTGACCTAATCACAGATTCAGAGACCTCCAATAGTTCTGCTCTGAACTTTACTAACTCAAATGATGAATATTTAGATATTTTGATTAATATCTCATCATTCAAATTCAATTGAGTGAGTAAATTCATGTCCTTCTTTAAAATTTTGACATTATAGGCTTTATCAGAAAAACCCCCAAATTTAACAAACCCTATCAAATGTCATGCGGGATACCTCATCCAAAGTTTAATACATGTGCTGGAATTCGATCCCTTGAAAGTTTAGGTGTCGAATTGCACGTTCCAACTGTCTTCAACCCTCCAGATCGCTTCGAACTGTCACCGCTGGGAAGCCCTAATTCTTCCTTCAAATGTCAAAATTTTGATTTCTGAGCAATATGTCTCCACCACGATGTTCAATTCCTTCGTAATATTTAGCTTAGGAACCTATTCCCAAAAATTCTTCCTCGTTCCACTCACTGTCATCATTTGCCATGAATTTGCATACAATTGCCACAATCTCCCTCACACGATGACCAGACACCTGTTTCAATGATTAGCCTGGCAAGACACATATCAAATGTGATAATTGATATGGTTAACACCTTAGGAATGAACCCCCCAAAAAAATCAGACTGAAAAATGACTATTTTGGCACTCGCGACTTTCTTGTAGCGCGCTAGTGCAACTTTTTCTAGGTAGCGCTACAGGAATCCCTGTTTTATGATTTTCTAACCAAAAATCCAAACCAAGTGTTGTTTTTTGGTAAATAACTTTAAGTAATGTATTATGATATTTATTTAGAACCTTTTAGAAATATATGCATCCTATAAGCCCATAAAAACCATGAAATTAATTAAATCAAGCAAAAATTAAAAAGAAAACCTGTTAAATCAACTATAAACATAAGGCTAAAATCAAAATATTTTAAAAGAAACCAAGGTCAAAACTTAAAAACAATAAGAAGAATCATATTTTTAAGACAAGCAAATTGTTCGAAAATAGAAAACAAAAACAGGCTATAACATCTGGCTCCTGCTGCGGGATGAATTCCTCCCTATGAGGCTTCAAGAACCTATAGACTAGTGCCTTATGTAACCAAAACTGCCTGCTTTTCTGTAAAACATCCATTGGGCTATGGAGTCTTTATTCAATCCTTCACACACTGATATATACAATGAAAATCAAATCTCTTTCTTTGAGGAACCTTCCATTTACTGAATCAAATTGTAATCCCATTTCCAATGTAACCAGGAAAAAATTTCATCAACCCACCAAAACTTGTTTCCAACTCCGAATATATATATAATCAGAAATATTAGAAAACATGAAGAGCAAAGATCTAACAACTTATACTCACTTTCATTAAATGGTGTCTCTAAAATAACAGATTTATAACTTAGTATTGACTCTAAATAATCTGCCACTGGATCATAAAAATTTCCAAAAGTTACCTCTTCCTATTCTATGAAAAATATAGGCTGTCCATATTAATATTTTGTTCCATGAATATCAAGCAGGAATTGGCGAAAAAAGACATCAGGATCAGCCTGAATTTTCTCCAATTTTTTTTGGATAGTATCATCAATAATGTCAACACTCTGAACCTCCTTTTCCGCACTGTCTTCAAATGGATAACTATCATGCATTGGATTTGGCTGTTCAAGGATAATAGACTGAATGCATTCCTGAATCTGCTGATCAGATTGTGACATATCACACACCTCACACATTTCTGGGTCTTTCTTTTCAATTTCATCATCATATTTATTAAAAATTAGAGCATCTTCATAATGATTTTGAACAATAGATTTATCATAACCATGAATATAAGAAACCTCTAAAAAAATGTGAACAACCTGGCTTTCATCGATTTTAGAATCAAAACAAAAAGGAATAGAATATAATTCATCACATAATTCTTGTCTTGGAACCCTAATCTCTTCATCATAACAAGGAGCATTCTGAGAAATTTTGAATGATGATGCTAAAGGTTCGTATTTTTCTTCAATACAAAGCCAATATTTAACACAACAATGATTTCCAACAGTTTGTTGAACAAGAGATTGATCTTCTAAAGGATTAGAATTCAAATGATTATTAAGACTGTTGAAATCATTATGAGAATATTCCAAACTATCTCTACTGATATCATCACTTGAATAATCTTCAACCTGACCTAAAAAAACAACTTGATTATTGTAATGATCATGGAATTCTTCCTTGACAATAGTATCTGAAAATGTTACCTCTTTATCTTCAACAAATTCTGAAACTTCAACTTCTTCATGACATGTTTTGAATCCTTGATTGTATTTATCATCATGATTTTTTGAATCAAAAATTGTATTATAAAAATCATCCTGCTCACAATAATCTTTGAAAAAGAATTCAGCTGAGAACACATACTTACAATGTTTCCGAAAACATGTGTGGAACTCTTTCAGTGAGGAAATGCTAGCAGCAAGAAGAGAAAAATACCATTCTCGTGCATCTTGCTCGAGTGAATACATGAACATCTTCATGAGCACATCTTCATGCTGTATATTTAACTAGACCATACATTGCTGAAATCTGATGAGGTGATCTGAAGGATTATCCTCTTTTCTTTCTCTAAACCATGGAAGACAATCTCCCCAAACATCCATAGTAGAAACTGGATTTGGAAAACCTGGAATATCGAAAAAATTTAAAGGTGCAAACCTTCGAGCCAGAATAGCTTCCATGGACTTCAGCCTCTGCATCTTGAAAGAGTGGAGTCGCCAATCGATTTGTCAAGATAGATTTTATTTTTCCTCCTCAGAAAGAGGAAGGGGTGATAGTAGTTCAAATTAATTAGGGCTACATAAATCTGGGGATGACTGAAACCTTCTAATTATTCTAATTGTTTTCAATATCTGTTCTGGGTCTGAAACACCCAACTGCAAAGATGAAATAGGCCTGTTTCTAGTTCCAATTCCCCTATAAGCCACTGTGACAAACTGATGAAAAGTAGTCTTTTAAGATTTGCTGGTTTAAGTTCACCTCTTAAAACCAGTGAAATGATAAGTATCCCAGGGAAAAATATGTTTTCAACTTCATTCCCCGCCAACGGTGCCAAAGATGTTTATGCTAGAAATTGTTTCGAGACTACAAGAAAACAAGCCAACATAATCTCAAATATTTCAATAAAACAAAACTGGGTTTTTAGGGTTTTTTAAGGTTTTCTGGTTGTGAATTTTGGTGACAAGAGGGAATGCATTCATAACCCAAATAATAACTAAATCAAAAGCATAGAAAAACTAAGATGCATAGCATAATAACCATGTATCCAACATAAAATAGCACTGGAGTTCATCCACAAATGGAAAGCACTACAAGCATAAACACTTTAAATCAGGAAAGAAATTACCAACTGAGTAGCTAAAACAAGCTATAAATGAAGCCAGAGAACAAACTGAAGGGTAAAATGGAGCATATATTTCATAATCAGTTCTTCAAATACACATAAGACTCATTTACTTAGCTTATGAACAAGTCTGGAGACCTCCTCTAGCCAGCCAAAAAATCGAACCCCTTTCCTATACCCTTGTACATCTTTTATAATTACAAAGAATTAGTTCTATCTTCCCTTCATTAGGTTGAAATTGAAACTAACCAGCAGTTACATTAACTAACTTTCAACTAATTGACTAAAAATAGCAAAATCGGATTCTTGGTAAATATGGGAATTTCTGAAAAAGGTGTTAAAGAAGCTTCCATATATCTCAATCCCTGACACCTATGTAAAACCTGAGAGAGGTTTTTGTGAATGGTTCCATGATGGACAGAAACCTCTCTTGGTTTTTAAAAATTCATCTCCAATAAATCAAAATATTCCCCGCAATATGAACACTAAAACAAGAAAATATTAAATATTTTTAAAACCCTGAAAAATAGGCTATAAAGATTAAACTGAATCTTTCAAACCTTGACATTTGTTGCAAAATTGAGAGAGGTTTTTGTGAATGGGTATTTTATGAACAAAAAACAATTTTTTTTTCTAAAATTCATCTCTATCAGCTCGTGGTTTTCATTCAATTTCAAAAACCCAAAACAGGAAAAACAGAGCATAATTCTCAATAATCTTTGCATTTCAATATCCTCTTTTTCATCTGAAATTGTCTCTGTAGGTGCAATCTTTTCAGCAACAATTATCTCTACTAGTACATCATTTTTAGCAACAAATGTCTCTGCTGGTGCATCATCCTGAACAGTATCGGTCTCCTTATTATCAGACTGCAAATCTTTGCTCTCAATGTCATTTAGATGCTGTTTAGACTCACAATCTTCTTTTGCAGGCTCTGCAACTTCCTCCAACTTAATACTTTCTTCATCTTTAACCTTTGTCTTCTGTCTTAACTTTCTGATCAAGGTCTATCCTTTATCAACTTGTTTTCTATTAGACTGTCCTTCTTGACTATTCTGAAACCTTGACCAAAAAAGGAAATATTCCCAAGTTTTTCCTTTACTCTGCAAAACACTGTTGATAATGAGTTTGATAAGTCCATGGTGAAAAATGGACTGTCTAGTATGATTTTGGTTTTCTTTGATTCTCCAAGACATCTTCTGCATGCTCTTTAGCAAGAAGAAAGGTAGGTTCATCTTTGATTCATTACTGAGGTGTTAAAGAAACCTGAAATGGTATTTAAAAACGAAGGCATACCTTCCTTCATATGTAATATACCTTTGTAAAACCTTGATAGGTTCTACCCACTCAAGCCTGAAGTTATAGATGGGCACACCCTTACCCCAATCTGGAACTATAACAGGTAGTAGGTACCTTTGTGCATTAAAGGTGAATGACACTTTCTTAAACCAAATCTCTCCCTCATTTTTAATCCTTGTTGCCTCAGCTACCAACTCTTTGGTCAATTTGAATTTCAAAGTATCAAAAGATACAATATCTTTGTCATAACACTGAGCAAACTTATGGGAGACCTCAGCATTGTATCCATCAATTTTCTTGAAAAATATCAACCATCCTGCATTTTCAAATAGCTCAGCACATCATGGGAATTTATCTATCCAACTGAGATCAGTGGGCTCGGCCCTATTAGTTTTTCCACTCCTCTTCATTTTTAGTATGGTTTGCAGCACCTGTCAGTAATCTCACAATCTATTTTTCTTCAAATTTGCACAGTTTTGGTAGTCTATTTACCTTCAAACTCTCATAGTCTGCTCTATCACCAGTTTAGGAAATGTTTTGTGCCAAGTTTCAGCAATTTGACCTAATCACATATTCAGAGACCTCCAATAGTTCTTCTCTGAACTTTACTAACTCAAATGATGAATATTTAGATATTTTGATTAATATCTCATCATTCAAAGTCTATTGAGTGAGTAAATTCATGTCCTTTAAAATTTTGACATTATAGGCTTTATCTGAAAAACCCCCAAATTTAACAAACCCTATCAAATGTCACACGGGATACCTCATCCAAAGTTTAATACAGGCACTGGAAGTCGATCCCTTGAAAGGTTAGTTGCCGAATTGCACGTTCCAGTTGTCTTCAACCCTTCAGATCACTTTGAACTATCACTGCTGGGAAGCCCTAATTCTTCCTTCAACTGTCAAAATTCTGATTTCTCAGCAATATGTCTCCACCATGACGTTCAATGCCTTCGTAATATTCAGCTTAGGAACCTATTCCTGAAAATTCTGCCTCGTTCCACTCACTATCACCATTTGCCATGAATTTGCATACAATTGCCACGATGACCAGACACCTATTTCAATGATTAGCCTGGAAAGACACGTATCAAATGTGATAATTGATATGGTTAACACCTTAGGAATGAAAACCCGAAAAAATTGGACTGAAAAATGACTATTTTGGCACTCACGACTTTCTTGTAGCATGCTAGTGCAACTTTTTATGGCTAGCGCTACAAGAATCCCTGTTTTATGATTTTTTAACCAAAACGCCAAACCAAGTGTTGTTTTTTGGTAAATAACTTTAAGTAATGTATTATGATATTTCTTTAGAACCTTTTAGAAATATATGCATCCTATAAGCCCATAAAAACCATGAAATCAATTAAATCAAGCAAAAATTAAAAAGAAAACCTGTTAAATCAACTATAAACATAAGGCTAAAATCAAAATATTTTAAAAGAAACCAAGGTCAAAACTTAAAAACAATAAGAAAAATCATATTTTTAAGACAAGTAAATGGTTCAAAAATAGAAAACAAAAACAGGCTATAACAGGAACCATTTATATGTAACAAATAAGGAAGTTGATTAACAAAGGAACCATCAAACTCAGTTATGCATAATAATCTAAAGCCTATTTCCAAATTGCTTCCTACCTTTCTTGGTGCTAGTTAGTATTCAAGCTAAAGGCGAGCTAGAGGAAAAAGATCAAAATACACTAAGTTTGCTACAAATAAAATTCAAAAGGGTGAGCTAAATGTGTCACCCAATTTCACACCAAGTGAAATTGTTATTTCAAGTCACGAGCAACCACAAATAAAAGAATATTAGACAAATATTGTCTTAGTATCCTGCTATAGTAAAGGGGGAATACTAATCCAATTCATTTCATTTATGCATCGGGTTATATGGGATTATTCCTTATCAGCATTTCACTTCAGATGGTTCAAGTTACAACAGATGCATGAAGGAATTTTCCATTCCACACATTGTCTTCAAGGAAAAGCCATTTTTACTATCACTTACAGTAGGTCATTTTTTATGACAAACATTAAAATACATATATCACTAGAAACATAGTTGCAACTGATAATAGTTGGCCACCTAGAGACATTCATGAAGACAAGGAAATCCTTCTTAGTGTGTCAACTGAAAGTGATTGTCCATATACGGTGTTACATATTCTTTCTCTAACCAACAGGTTATAGCAGAAACATTATCTTGAAATTAGGTAACCTATTAAGTGTTTTGATCGATGTTTTTGGAAACTCATCATAAAATTTTAATGGGAATGAAATGTTACATGCTAAAAAAAGCTATCGCTAATCTATTCCTGGAAAATTTTAGGGGTCGACTTATACTGATTTTTTAAAGGAAGAAAAGGTGTATATTAAAATATTTATACACCTACCTTTGATGTGATTTATTGTGATGTGTTGGTTGTACCTTGATCAACAAGACTATCACACTGAGGTTGAGATCTTGTCATAGTATGTTTACAAGACTTGGGTGTAAGCTTGATAAATACACATATGCTATGGATGGTGGAATGGACACATGTCTGGTCCATGTGCTACACTACCTCTGGGAGATTTTTTTCTAGGTTTGAATGACCATCTATGTTACTTGGACATGATAGTATCATTCTTGTCCTTGGAATTTTCTAATAGAGGTTCTACCATAAAAGTAAGATATTAGAATTGCTTAAATAGTTAAATGGTTGATGATAGGGACACACTCTTGGAAGGAATGGCATACTTGTTACTTGAATTTTTGGTAAAAATCAATCCTATCCTTATATATATTCTAGCATGTAGTAAAAAGGATTTAAGGACTGATATAGTTTGGAGGTTATTGCATGGCACAAGGTTAATCAACTCATTGTTTTATCAAATGTTGACTTGTCATGAGAGTTGGTTATGGATTTCTATTATTATATTTCTTCTAAGGATGCTAATGTGTTCTCACCTATGATAGGTGGATATTCTACTTTATTGATGGTTGGTATGGATTTATTTTCAATAGTTGAGATGCCCGTACCTATAGTAGGTGGCGGATTTGTTCTACTGGATATCACCTATTGGAATTTGGGATTATCCATCCTAGTAAGAGCTCTTATACTACTCCCATGGTCTTATAGAGGAATAAAGATTGATATTTTCACCTATGTATCAATTAGATATCACTCAATTGAATAAATCTAAACATGTTAATGGCTCATTTAACATCCCCAATAAAATTCATGGAACAATGCCAAATATGTGGATGGAAACAAGCAAAGAATATGAGATCTAAACAGAGCTAACAGTCTTATGGTAACATCCACAAATAAAGCAATACAACATCATAATTTGATAATCATCCATTCTTAATCATTGATAAATTAAACTATTTAAGGTAAGTTTTTAGATCAGATAGAACAAAGTTTTCCTGAATGTATGGTAATCACCACCATCAACTAAATGTGAGTGTGTGCACATGCATAAATACCCAATACACAGTTCAATCAAACAAAAGAAAACATAATTATACCTTGATTTGTGGAGCTTCGCATTGTCTTCTTCTGCTTTACCTTTCAAAACATCATTCAACATACTTCAAATTGTGTCTTGTTGCAATAGTTTCATGTTAGCACCCATCAATTATATTTTTGTTTGTTTATGAAAATAACAAAACCAATCTAAATAAATACAATACTATTACAATGTAAATTAGAACATTATTCAACTATTCAAGTAAATTAATTGTTACTAATAGATCACCTAATAAAACATGGAGAACCAAAAACACTATGTATATAAGGCCATCGATCACATCAAAATGCCATTTCTTGCCTCGTAACTATGAAAATGTTTCTCAACGCTATTTGTAAGAAGTTCCAATGGAGGATTCAAATAGCAATAGTGCAAATTAAACATTATAATTATAGAAATAGATGTTTTTTAATGTATTCTTCCTTACCATTCATTGAGCTCCTCTCTGTTTCGAGAATAATTTAATATTCTCTACTAAACAGGACCAACCATGTGAAGATGGTAGCTCTTACGGCCCCTCCCTCCCCTCACATCACTCTCAATTCCCCAAATCCAATGCATTTACTTGAAAATAACTATTTAATGCAAATTATTTCACTCAATAACTGAAAGAAGCTTTCATTAAATCATTCATTAAACCATTCAATCATTCAACAACTGAAAAGGACATTCATTAAACCATTCATTTAATCAATAGTAGATAAAAAAAAATCAGTAAACCATTCATTAAAGCATTCATTTAACCATTCATTCATGAAACAGAGGAAAACAACATGTAATTTTTTTTATTATAAATAAGAATTACTCAAAATTTGTTTAGTCACTTACTTTTTACTTTTCTTCTCTTTAAATATTTAGTCAGAGTCACATCTTCCGGAATCTGATCCTCGGTCTCCCTACTAGACTGCTCGCAAGGTTTAACTTCCGGCGAGGGTCGATGAATTTCTGCAATAATGTCAAAATATGTCATTAATATATTTTTATTTTTATAAATATGAGTAATTCATTTAAAAAAATATTAAGAAGGTGTTTTTTTACCTGACATGGGCACATCAGCATGTTCATCATTATCTTGGCTCAACCCGTTCAGTGTGCATCTACATGCTCTGCAGTTGAATTGTAAAGAATTAGAATTAATATTCATCATCTGCAATTATCTATACAAAATAGTAGCATATTAATAAATTCATTACCAGGAATCGAAGCATGATCTTCGTCTGGTTGGTGTACATACTCAACATGAATGAGATCATTACTTTCCTGCTAAAAAATGAATAAATAATCTATGTTAAATTATTTATAACGAATAAATTGCATGAGAATTAATAAATTATCATTAAACTATATAGTTTTTATATACCTGTGCACCAGATGGATCAGCAGAAGATCGTGCAGTATGCCCAGACAATCTTGTTCGACGTTCAACAATGACGTCAAATCCCTGTTGAAAGCCAAGCTTCATGTAATCCGCAGTGGGAAATTTTTTTGAACCGGTCGACCTGCATATTTGCATGCTCTCATTAATTTTACATTTTTTGCCAAGAACAAAATGAAACTAATTATCTGTATGATATTTGGATGCGGTTTCGGGTTTTCGATACTTACATATTGGGCCGCCAAGTTTGAGTAACCACCATGCCCAAGCTTATGTTGACCAATTTTTTCAATTCTTGCCTTGGTGGACTTATATGTGTCCGAGAGCCTAATCAAGAGTTGAAATGTGTTAGTCAATGTTCAAAATTTGATATAAAAACTAATAATAATAAGGCTTACCATTACATTTTGGAATGTATTGCATACCTCGCTATTCCTAGTGGTATCTTTCCTGCTTTTCTCAGGTCCTTCTCTTTTCCATCTTCCACCAGGGCTTTCCACTCCATAGGTGGAATCATTGGAGGGCGCTCATACCTAGGGTTCTTTTGTAGGTGAACCCTATACTGGTCTCATACAATATTCAGATGTTGTCTAGCCTTCTATAGGACCTTCGATGTAGCAAAGGTATCTTTTCTGAATAGACCAACCAAGCAGTTAGTCAACTCATCATTTAAATCTTTTTCCTGCTTGTCCCACCTTGTGTGGATGGTGGGCCTGAAGATCTCCAAGGACAAATCATTCAGATGCTTATAAAAAATATCATTTCCTGCAAAAATTAATGCCATCATTAGTCATCATTAAAAAATATTATCGGTATATTAGACACAAATTATAGAAACTAAATTGAACAATCTATAATCACCTGGAATCTTCTCTATCTTTATTGGAACCAGTTCTTCATTCACCAAAAATGTCGTCACTACTGAACCAGTGCTAGTGACACGAGAAGATCCAGGAAATGCATCCACCTCTTTATCTAACCCTGCATCCACCCCTTCTTTTGTGGCATATTTTGTGGGTCGGTCAGCATCGGCTGCACCCTCTATTGGCCTCGGGGGTGTCGCAGAGCGTGTTCTTGACTATTCAGTGGACAATAAGGGAGCAGTATGTGGTGTAATTGGAGTGGTTTGGTCACTGGGACCAACAATTCCTTGACCACCACCGTAAAGCTGCATAACTTGCTGTAAATTCAAACAATTGTATTATAAGTTCAATAGCATATAAAATTTAATATTATAAAGTTCTAAATGAATTTGCATTATTATTCAGGAACTTACTTGCAATTGTTGAATTCTCTGTAACAACAATTGAATTTTTGATTCGGTCTCTTGTGTTTGTGGAACTATCAATGTCAGAAAAAGCAGTTCCTCATTTTATATGTCCATGGTCTTATGTAGCACCCTCAACGTGTTTGCAGACCCTTTAATTTCATTATCTTTCATAAACTAGGAGACCTCATTCTATAAAGAGTGTTGAGATGGTGTTTCATAAACCGAATCCCATGTCTGCAACAAAAATATATAAAACATTGCTTAGTCTTTGAAGCAATAGTGTGCACAAAAAATTATACTAACAAAAATTGTCTATCATGATAGATTCATAGGATTACATCTAGGTTTACCTAATGACTAGATGAGGGTGTGGTCTGATCAACAGTTGGAGGCTTACCCCAATCAACCACCTACAAAAAAAGTAGAGAACATTATCACAATGAACACAATATGTAAAAGCTAACAAGTACATAACAAAAATAAACAGTATGGTACATGTTTTATATCTGTACAATTTTGAAGTGTTTAGAATGTGGAATTACATTTTGGTTTACAACTTGCCTTGAGGCTCTAGTCGTCTGATCAATAGTTGGGGACTTTCCTCGATCAGCAAGCTGCAAAAAATGTAGACAACATTATCATCATGAATGCAAACATAAAAATGAAAAAATACATAACAAAGTAAACATTATGCTACACGATATACATGTGTATGATTTTAAAGTTTTTCAAATGGAGAATTACATTCATGATTACCTGTTGCCCCGATGTTGTAGTCGACTGATCAAAAGTTGGCTGGATTTCCTGATCAACAATCTGCATGGAAAATAGATAATATTATATAAACGAACCGAATATACTAATGAGAATACATAACAACAGATCTCAGTGTCCATCCTAAATTTATTACATTGGCAATATCGATGTATACCTGTCGTCTTTGTTCAGGTCTACTAACATCTACGGAGAGGGAGGTGTCCCTGAGAGAACCATCCATCAAAAACATACTAAAAATTACCTAATGAAACCAGAATATCCACTAAAACAATTTTAAAACATAACATTTTGATGTATACCTATTTACTCGCGGGTCGTGTACTCTTCTCACCTTCTATTGGGGTGATGAGCCCCACATCAGCTCCCTGTGAAGTCAACATAGGAAATTTATTAGAAAATTATAATTATATGCTAACTAAAAATCCTATAGATGTTAAAATAATTAATAAAAGTTCGGGTAAATTGCTGGATGTACCACAACCATACTAACCGTGTTTTTATCTTCACAATTCAAATTGTAATTAATAAGGAGTTCTTCGTCAACAACTATTGACTTAATGGCACATACAAAGACACTTTTTCCTTCACGCGGCTCAAATATGTGTTGAAATATTGTAACTTCGAATAATATTCTATATGTATCTTTTTGTGGTCCCCGATGGTCCTACCGGGAGAACCACTTGTATTACATTGTACCACGATGCTCCTAATCGAAAGAGTTAATAAGAGTCTTGAGGTAGTCCCCTCTAATTGTAAAGGTGGGTCATTAGCACCCCAGTGTGGTTACTTGAGCCTACATGTGTAACTCGAGCCTACATGATTTAACTCGAGCCTAAATGTAAAATGAGTTAACTTAGAAGAGAAGTAGCTGGAGAAGGAGGAGGATTAGGCTTTGATCTCCTTGCTAGTTTTATCTTTTATCTTTTTGGGGCATCTATATTGAGGAAGCTTTTGTTGGGTTTTTCCCAGGATAAATCTTTGTGTTCCTTTTTTATGGTTGTGCTTGTCTATCTTTCAGTGATCTTGTTTATATGCTTTTGTCATGAAAATGAAATGACATACTGATGTCTTAGCTAAGCATATGAAAATTTAACATGGTATCAAAGCTAACCTGAGAAGAAGACATTGTGCAGCTGCAGAAGATATGGATTCTTATTTTTTGGGTCTCTCTCCACAATCCATCAGCAAAAGTATGCCAGGCTGACTCTCTATTGAAGGGCGCATCATTCTATCGAAGCGGAATTCGATTCCGAGCATTTTCAGTTTTTCGATACGGAAATTAGGGCTTTCTACAGAAGAGGAATTTTTGAGTGAGACTAGAATAGGATTTTTCTTCTCATCAAAACCGAATTTTAGAGACCTGGATCAAGAAATTTGGTTGGGTGGAACTCTGGGAAAGTCAAACCCTAGTTTGACCCCGAGCTAGAAAAACCCTAAATACTAAAACTGCTACGTTTTGGGAAATTCACTATATACCAATATTGGAGAAGTATCAAGTGCTGAAAATTGTAGGGACCGAAGATAAACTCCTGAAGAACACTGTGTCCAAAATTCAGCCTCATATTCACTGTATTCCAGGAGATATGATCTCTCCAAGTTAGGGTTCTGGCCTCTTCCAGAATTCATCCCTAAACAGGACACCTAGGGAGAATTGAAATATCGTGGGCCAATGAGGTCCAAATATAATTCTTGAAGATTTTATAGAAATTTTACAAACTTTAATTTTGGTGTTCCAAATTTCAGACTTAGAAGATGAACCAGTGACACGTGGCATGCTGTACAACTTTGTTGTTCTGAACAGTCCTGTAACAGGTCACCTTGGGAAAAGGATCATAAAACCCAATTGGTGAAACCAATTCTAATGAAACCTGTGGTTTTGAATCAGGGACATGTGAGGTTATAAAAGTATGAAATTTCATAGATATAGGAGTAGTAATTTCAGAGATATCACAGAAACAGTAACAGGCATTTCTGCAGAAGAAATTGGAAAATTAGGGCTTCCTGTTTCGAGAGCTTCCTTTCACTGTTTTCAGAAAACGAGTACATTGGACAACTCCATTTGAAGAGATATATATTTCTATCCAATCAGATCTAAAAGATTCCAAGTTTTGAAAATTAGGGTTTCTGTGACAAACCCTAGATCAGCTAGCTCCGGAACCAGGAGGGACACCTCAAATCGGTAAGATCTAATCCTTTGCTATTTTCATTTGAGGTTCTCATTTCAAAGTGATCTATCACATCATCTTGATAAAAAGCTTTGGGAAGTTGACAACTTCCAAGCCTGGAAGTATATGACCTCTCTGAAGAAAATGGATTGGACACCTATATGAGTATAGAGGTTCCAGTTTCAGAGGGAGATGAGGCTAGAAGCCTTTCACAAGAAGAACTTGGTCAAGGCTAAGAAGATCATTGCCGATTCAGTCATGAATCAACTTGTACTACAAGTGTCTCCCCAAAGACACCGAAGATGTTTGATTCCTTGGCCAAGCTATTTCAAGGGAAGAACATAAATCAGAATATGACTTTGAGAAAATAGTTGAAGGAAGTGAAAATCCAAAATGCAGTTACCATGCAGTCATAATTTACAAGGGTCTCTCAAATAAAAGAAAAACTTGAAGCGGTAAGTGAAGAATGTAGAAGCGGTGATGGCCACCTTGAATGTCCTCCCAGGATCATGGGATTCATGCAAAGAATGTATGCCAGAAGGAAGTAATTGCTTTTAGCTCGACTCATAAGAAGAGAAGAAGAAGATGGGAGCAATTGAAGATCAAGCTCTCACCATTGAAAGAAGATCCCTCAAGCGATGAGGAATATGGAGAACTCAGTTCTTGTCATTTGGATAAGAAATGATGATTCCATGAATGAAGAATATGATAAAGTAGAATGATCAAGATGGATTCTACCCACAAAACAAATAAAAGATAAGTATTCAATTGTCATTTCATGATATTGTTTTGTTATACATTTGATTATATTCAGTTGATGTGTTATGCATGATAGATTGTTTGCATTAATGATTGTATACTACTAATATGCATGTGATGGGTAAGTAGCTCATGGTGCTATACAATTCTCCATTG
>LPNX010060187.1:20192-47687 GCA_001517045.1 Pseudotsuga menziesii | reverse complement strand
ACTTCGAAGAATATTCTATATGTATCTTTTTGTGGTCCCCGATGGTCCTACCGGGAGAACCACTTGTATTACATTGTACCCCGATGCTCCTAATTGGAAGAGTTAATAAGAGTCTTGAGGTAGTCCCCTCTAATTGTTAAGGTGGGTCATTAGCACCCCAGTGTGGTTACTTGAGCCTACATGTGTAACTCGAGCCTACATGATTTAACTCGAGCCTACATGTCAAATGAGTTAAATTAAGTGAATGGATGAATATAAATAGAGGTGTAGTGCTCCTCATTTGAGACACACACACACACTCTCACTTGTGTAGTGCATTAGTGGAGAAGAGAAGTAGCTGGAGAAGGAGGATGATCATGCTTTGATCTCCTTGCTAGTTTTATCTTTTATCTTTTTGGGGCATCTATATTGAGGAAGCTTTTGCTGGGTTTTTCCCTTTAGGGTTTTCTTAGGATAAATCTTTGTGTTCCTTTTTTATGGTTGTGCTTGTCTATCTTTCAGTGATCCTGTTTATATGCTTTTGTCATGAAAATGAAATGAAATATTGATGTCTTAGCTAAGCATATGAAAATTTAACAATATGCAGTTGGGTTTCTTAATTGTAGACCGCAGTTGTGTACTTCTTATAAACCCCACAATATTACTAGTTATTTTTGGCCTTCCGTCCATGTACACCGTTGCTTCTTTATTTTGATCTTTGTCTTTCAGTTGTATATAATTTGCTGACAACCCATATCTACGCATACTTCGTGTATATTCGACCAGGCGCATCTGATAACTATAATTGTAAGAGGTTCCAACATACTCCATCAATTCTGTACATTTGTCGTATCCAACCTTTATTCCATCCATGCGAAACAACCCCAATCCATGTAATGACGATGATCAAATTCTATATATCCTCTCATTCACACAAAAATCAGTGTTTACTTGAGGAATATACCTAGGAACCCATTGTTTCACTAGGTGTTTGTACCTTAAGGGCACCTTGGTGTCTCCCATTGTCTCATCAACATAGGAACATGACCCCCCTCCTTTGTCAAAAAATTCCATGCATTTATTGAATTTTATTCTGATCTTATGAAATCTAGTTGATCTAGCCCTTGTAGACCTACTGGATGCCTCACTTTCTTCTATCCTTTCCAAAATTCCCTCGTTGGAGGAAGATAGGTCTGACAAATACCTGTTTGGTTCTACCTGCACCATGGCCGAATTTTTTTTGGCAAAAACATAGCAAAATACTAGCAAAAAACTTGGAAAGACTTATAAGCATGACATAATGTTGATATCATTATCCTGAATAATATCAGTAAATCCCTAGTATAACAATTCAACACATAGTCCTTTAAGATGATATAGATATCAAGTTGTTCCATATCAAATGCTTCAGCCAATTAATCTCAAAATACAAACTATGTTTTTTACAATATCGATTGGTGTACCTATTTTAATTTAGTTTGTTTCCTCACCCAAAAATATAAAAGGACCAGTTTACAGATCTCAATATATGTGATAAAAGCATTTGCAAATATTCGGTATTATTTTTTCAGAAGAAAAAGAGGTGTTCCAGCTTGATATTCAGTAGTGAATAAAAGGTAACTTTTACATAGTCCATTAACGAGTGGAGATCATAAGTATTAAAAAAAACCTCGTTGGGAGGGATGGAACCCATAATCCCAATATGAATAAAGTAGCAATACTACATGGAGAACACAAAGATCCCAAACAACTTATCCAAGGAGGAATTGAGGGTGGAGAAAACACACCCCTGAGGGGATGAAAACAAACTCTATATCCCCAGCTAAAACAAGAAAGATGTTGATGTATCCCATAGTAGAAAGAAGAAAAAAAGGATTGTTCTACACAAATCAAAAGGCTCTTAAATTAACTGTATCATGCCTTCCTCAATGATTTCTCCTTCTAAAAGTTATGAGAAGGAGAGGAGCCCAGCCTTCATATTCAATGCTTCGTTGGATAAACGGTCTGCACTCATATTGTGCTCCTTATAGACATGGCTAAAGTCATATAAACGAATTTATGATGTTGGTGGTATAACATATATGTCGGATATCTGACAAAATGCATTACTTTCTCCAACCTCTTTAGATGAGTTCCCATTTTGAGAGCTTCTAACACTACACCTACCTGATCACACAACTTCTAGGTCAGTTCTCCAGTCTACATTGGTCTGATTATTCATTTTCTTGTCCACTCTGCTCTCCTTAATCTACACCCGTAGGCTTACATATCACCTAGAAAAACTTGCTACTCATCCCAACAAAGTCCTGTCATTCATAGATCCAGATCATGTATTAATGAAAGCTTAATAGATTATGCTGAGAAAGTATAGTACTTTACAAATAATTATAAAATCCAAGAAGCAACTGATGAGTAAGAGGAAATGTTGAAAATGCAAAAAGATACATCTAATCAAATGCATTATGAGACTTTTGCAAAGAAACGTGATATTAAAAGGGAAGTACATAGGCATGAAAACTGGAAAAAGACACATGGGGTAGGTGAGAATTTGCAACTCTAATTCTGATGGTGTTGCTTTCATGAGTAAACATGATACACACATTTCCACACTTAATATTGCAATTCTCTTATATCCTCTTCAACATTATGCAAGTGGAATGTCAGTATAGGAGCCCTAGTACCAAAAAACATAGCTGATGAGAACTTATGTTGTATATTCTTATAGCTTCCCATGAAGCAACACAAGCTATGGATGTGGTGCAATACATGAAGAAAGATTTTGGATATACAATATGTTCCAATGGTACCATGGGATTAATTCATAGTATCCATTAACAAATCAATTACTGAAGGAAAATTCAACAACACAGGTGAATTTGGAAGCAATTTATGATCCTAATGGTGCAATGACTACTATTTTCACTAGTGCACCTAGTGCTACAACCACTGCTGATATTAGTCTTACATGATTATTAGACGAGTCCCTTCACTATGATACTTTATTCTCTATATTAGGAAGTGAAACTCAAAATAATGGAAGGCCTTATGCTCGTTTATCAATCTTAGATGACTTGACAAAAAAATTAGTTAAAAAATCACCACCTACAACTTACCTGGAGCTTATATTGTACCTTTTCAAGGTACTAAATTTCCCCTTAACAAGTAATCTAAATGTGACAAAGTGTGAAGTAAAAATGGCAGTGAACATGTTGATAATAGGGGTTTTTCAACAATCCCTTTGAATGCCCAATTGGAATATTCTCATGGCAATTATCACAAAGCTATTAAACTGTTGATAATGTGCACTAAGTTACTAGAAAACCAAAGCAAATGATGCCATCTAGACTCTGGAGCAATCTCGGTTGTATACATCACAAATTGAGAAAAGACAGGTTGACAGCTTTATATTTCAAGAAGGCTCGTTAGAATAGTGTGTCACTTTATGCCACCTTTCTGTAGAGCCACCACATAAATTGGTAAATTTTTCTCATGACAAATCTCAATCTATCTTGTATAACCATGGTGTGTTGCATTTGGTTTGTCAAAATCCAAATGCAGCATCTAACTCTTTTCAACAAGTGTGCACCTTTACTACATGCAATCTCACCTATACTAAATGCAGTCCGTTCTATGAAATTGCCTTGTAGAGAGTTGTATTTCAGCCCATGAAAAGGAACTATTGGGAACACCCCACCCTGGCTCAGTTTTTTCAGAGGATCAACTAAAGTGATTCAATGTTGCATAATGCATTATGGATTATAAATCAGAATGATGTTAAGGCTGCTAAGAACATGGCATCTATATTTTCAATCGAAATCAAGTATAACTGTAGGAATAAAAAATATGAATCAAAATAGTAACATAATAGATGTGTCAAGGGGATTATCAAACTTAACTCCATGGTTCTTCACTTTAACAAGTGAAAATGGTAATTGCATGGAATATAAATCTAGTTAGGATTCAAGAAACCCAATTTATACCTATATTGATGCTTATAAAGCTGCAAGATAGACTATTATAAACCAGCATAGACATAGGATCAAATTTCTCTTAGTTTTATGTTATAAACCAGCATGCAAAACTGATCATAAAATTGTCTTATAAATCAGATCTGAAAGAATAAGGATGAAATGATAGAGTATATGAATATTGAAGTGGCTAAGGATGGAAACCTCACATAATCTTTCCCCTTGACTTCCTCATCCCAACAGATTATCAACTAGTCTTAGGGGAATCTCCTATCAATCCAACCATTCCCAAACAATTGTGAGAGCTACTCTTTATTTAGAGTTTAGCTACTCTCTTTTTTCTTAACCGAAAATTCACCAAACTTCACATTGGATTTGAAAAAAAGGCCAATATAAGCTTGAAATTTGAATTTTTTGGGTCATTATTTATGACATTATTTTTTGGGTTATTGTTTCTATTGTAGTAACCAACAATATTAAATTCTCAAGGTAAAAGATGATATTCTTCTTTATATTTCCTTTTACTTAAAATTTGAAGATGGCCATTCATAAATCCAGGATGTTTAAGAGTGGATTCAACCTCATCTAACTTCATATGATGAAAATAGAATTTCATATCTCATTAAGAATTCAACAGAATTAACAGTTTTTGGGGTTTCAACATTCTAGGATTGTTGGGTTTGTAATATTTTAAGACTAAATTCTATCAGAGGGTATGGGATTGGAATTTAATAAAGAGAACCAATCCCTCTATGTACCCCATCGTTGTTGATTTTCATTGTAGGAGTAACTCGTCATGACATTAATACAAATCTACCTTTCATTCAAGTTGAAACCAATGATTACTGATTAGGAATGTTAAAATTTATGCCTAGTTTTATAGCTTAGATTAGCCAGCTTCATCAAAATTGGATGGTGTTGCATTGCAAAACAACATGGTGGATGGACTTGGACCCACAAATATTACCAAGTACTAGTACTGATATATCTTTGGAGGATCAATGAATAGGCCAATGGATGAGGTAGAGGTTGCTATCAATGATGAGGATCCCAATATAGGTTATGGTTTTGATGATATTTAATTATTTGTTGCTGTAGAATGTTTTTTGGACTATGGCTTCCATTTAGAGGCTTTGAAGTACTGCAAGCACTAGCATTGCAAGCACTAAGCTTAAGAAGGGGAAAGTGACAAAAATATGGTAAATATTCTCATTGTCACCCTCGCATAATGCACACCTACTTGGCCTATGATTTGAATTTATTTTTGACCCATTATCCAATGTTAGAATCCAACTATATGAATTTAGTAAAAGGTGTAATACTGAATTCATATAGTTGAATTATAAGGAGGAATAATGAAGAATTCTTCTATTTGAATATAATGAATCCAACTATATGATTTCAGTAAAAGGAGTCTTGATGTTAGTTAAATGAACTTAATATACAAAATTTTGTCAATGCAAGTACTGTAAGATTTTCTTCCTGTCCACTTTCAAAGTAAAAGTCACAAAATTGAAGCACAGAATCCATCATTCTAATTTTCATCAATAGTAGTTAAGATCCCTATAACGACACTGTCCTTAACCATGGTCTTAATGTCAAAATGCCCAGTGCCCTAAACACTATGAACATGCCCGCAGACAGAGAAATAGTTGCACGTAGATGGAAAAGATGCCAACAGTTGAGGTATATGATGAGGAGTCTAGAGATAAAAGGATGTTTTGTGGACAATAAAAAGGTGTAGGTTGAAGAGATCATGTTGTGGTTTTTCAAATTCCTTATGGCAACATATACACAATCAGATAGGTAATCCTACTCCAACATCCAAGTAAGCTTATGATTTGCAGACAACATGTGATCTCGAAATTGCTGTAGTCAAAGCCTCTATCCAATAAATGAGGTGAAGTTTAGGGACCAAAATGGTGATTAACAATGTGAAGACAAGTTTGAAAAAATTCTTCCCCAACTAGTGATGAAGTTCGAACTCATAAAGCTGGTGCATTCAAGGTATGACTGAAGTAATAATGGAAGATGTTTTGGTATAGAGTTACACTGTCTATGTTCTAGGAAGAGCATTGAATAAATGCCCGTAACATGCAAGGAAGATATGTCCACAACAAGATTTATAATTCCCATATTATGCATACATACGCATCCAAATATATTTAAAAATACTACTCTTCACATGATTAATGCTGACAGAGTTAGGGACAACACTTACAACAAAGTATCTGTCTGTTTTGGAGAGACCTATTCAAGTCTTCGATAAGAATTTGTAGTTGACTTGGATCTATGGCAAACATCATTCAAAAGCAACCAAGCTTGGTATAGTCTAAGTATTCATAAACATACCTCCAAACAAATCTCAGCAGTATGATTAGGGGAGTACATGTTTCAGCAAATCAAAACACATCGAGCATATTAAATATATAACACATATACTTTGGGTTGTTAAAATTTGAGCTTGCATACTTTTCATTATGTTAACCAAATACATTGGACATCCATCCACATGTAATTATATATATGGGCGCCAGGCGGTAATGATAATGGGTATATCTAGGTTATGCAATTTATCGCACATAGCATCGGTTGACTCGCTTCACCAATTGGCAGTAGCATACGTTTGGATATAATATTTTATTAAATAGAAGAAAATATTTTAGGAATCTAGTTGTCTCTGTAAACCATCTAGAGTGGAGGCGTATCCAAATTAAGTTGGATACTAAAATGAGGATACCAAAATGTAATGAAAAGATCACACCATGCTCAAAACAGGCCTGAATCTAGAAACAAGGCTTTTGAAGCCCTTTTTATGTACATGTAACTGCTCAGAATGTTATTTGAGGGAAAAAAATGCTTAAAAATGCCCAGATCCACCCAATGCTATTGTTTTATATAGGTTATTGCTTCATTTATGCATGGGCATGCCCCACAAGCTACTAGAACAAACTAAAATGGGTTTGAAGATTGATTTCAAAAGCAAGAAGTTGCCCAAATTGTGCTCAAAATTGGACATGAGCATGTTTTACTACTGATTTATGGTTGAGGTTCACCTAGCTTAGTAGATATCTGATGACCTTAGAAAGTTACTGTCTAAGTGAACACCTTATATAGTGAACGTTTTAATGCTCATATCACACTTTCAATTTTATGAAACTAGTATTCATACTAACTTAGCTTAGCGGACTACTAGGTGCTTACATGTTTAATCCCCATAGAGGGGAAGGTCTCCATTGAAGCATTGTGCTGAGACACCAAGGTTTTTGCAGGGCTAAAACAGTATGACTCATTCAACCATTTCCCATCTCGATAACTACACTAAACAATAATTACAACTACATGCCTCTTAACATCAGATCTTAACATCCTTCTACCAGATCAACTATTTAACACCACTGTCTAGATCATCATTCATCTAAATATAAGTACAAAACATCTATTCTATCAGAATACTGTCATTGAACATATAAGATAAAGAACAAAAGTAAAATACATCATCACCATACAACATAAAGGAAACCAGAAATTGAAAGGGGGGGCCTCATCCCATTAACTTCTAGCTCAATCCAATACATCTTTACATCAAATTCCTTCAATCACCAGGACGCAACAATAGTACAGATCCAATACATGACCCAATATATAATACCTACTATCCAACTAATATCTAACGTCCAAATAGATCAAGGCCTTTACATTTCTACAGTCTCGCCAAGAGGCGGGATGATATAATGAGGGACATATAGCCCACACGTTTTATCAACACAGATATTCTACAGAAATTATATTTTTTTTCTTTTTTTTTTCAGTTTTGGTTTACTACTCTGTTCAGATTTCAATGTCTATTTTTCATTTCCAGCAATTCCCAAGACCAATTCTCAAGAAAATAAGAAAGTGCACTCTGTTGTTTTAAATTTTCTACACAACGCTTTGTCCCTTCATTATACATTATACTACTATATGAAGGTCAAGCAGGGACACAAATTGGCTTAAACAACAAAAAAATGACCTAAATCATTGATTCCCTAAAACGTTAAAATGTTACTATCAGTATGATGCCCTAAAAAATTACAGTCAGTATGATACCCTAAATCATTAGGTTGAATGACAAAGCTATTCAACTCAAACAAGCTATTATTTCCACTCAGCCCAGCCCATGCACCAACGAGAGGAATTAGCGCTCCCCAACACCATTACTTCCGAGCTGGCGAATACATTCATCCAATCCAAAAATATAACATAATCAAATATACATACCGAAGACATTGAAGGTTATGCAAATTCTTGATCTGTTATAGTATGATAGGGGGGGTACATTTTCCGCAAATAGAATTTTAGATGATAATAAGAAAGAATATGAGAATTCCATTAAAATACTTAAGGATTTGACTAAAGGATATGAAGAGATCATAAAGACTCTTGAGGTTTTGAACGTACCACCTATAGAAACTGTGGTGGGTCAAGAGGAAAAACTTATGAATGCATTGAATATCAAAGAAGAATTCATTGAATGTTTTAAGGCCTAGTTTGTGTTAGGATTTATAATCCTCCCTTGTCCATACATAGTTCATTATATTATATTAGCTTAACTTAGGAGTCATTAATTAATATTGGGTCCACTTGGGCTATTGGTGCCACCGGTACCAACCACTAGAGTGTGGGGAACACATATATAGGTTAACTGCAACTGACTACATGTTCATGCATTAGTTTATGTGCCTTTGATACCAATCCCTACAATTTAGGAGCCACTGGGAGTGTCGCCACCAACCTCCTTCAGTTGTTGGTAGTTGTTAAATAGTTAAGCTAAGTTATGCTCCAGTTACATTCAGTTAGATATACTCTAGTTTAGTTAGCGTCAGTATTGCATGGATGCATGGGTTTAGGTGCCTATTCTCACCTACCTCATCAATTTAACTGGTTTAACTGATTAAGACACTGAATTAGGCATCTAGAGTTAGACTAGTTAGTTCCGATAGTGATTTATACACTTCTAGTTAGTCAATCAGACAAATTGAGTTAGTAGATTCGAATCTTATCCACATGATTCGAATTCTCCATTATGTAACACTGTTGTATACTGCTAGGTTTAATGAAGATAATACTGTAAGTTTACTAAGCAATACTTATCAGTTTTCTAAAATTGTCTGGGGGATGTTGGGATCCTAAAATTGTCTATTTTGTCCACTATATTTCACTTTTTTGTCATCATATTTAACAATAATCTAATAGAGTTACTTTTGAAAGAGATTATAATTTACTTTAAATTAATAATTAAAAACAATAAAAATAAAAGAGACTTAATTAATTATTTTTAATGTATTATCAATGGTTTTGTCGATTATTTTACTAGCTATTCATGTACTTAGAAGATTATAAAACATGTGGAATTTTTAATGTATTATCAATGATTTTGTTTATTCTTGTACTAGTGATTCCTCTACATGCCCTACCATACTTATCCATTTATAACTAGGAGGTTTTAAAAAATAACCAGTGAACGAGCTAGTTTCCAACTATTTCAACTCTGAAGCAACACAACTTCAACCGCATTTGAAATAGAGGCATCCTGTAAAATGGAAATAGACAATGAAACAAGGGGTTCCGAGGTTGAACGGTACACCGTGAACAAATTCAAAGAGAGTGTTGATAAATGGAATGATAGAATCACATGGCCAATAGGTATGGTTGATACCCTTGAAAGAGTTGGAGTGCACGATTTTGTTTTTGGATAGTTCAATTTCAATAATGAAAAGATAGATGATGTGATTTCTATATTTGATGATGGGGACATGAAATTAGTGATTTTTGGTAGGAATGTTTCTTTGGAACCTATTTTGATTTCCAAATCCACTAGAATTCCATGTAGGGGTATATTAATGTTGACCTCTTGGAAATTCCCTAAGCTATAAAAGAATGAGATGACCAAAAAAATATGTGGGGAAAACATATATGTTCCTAAGAATGGTTTAAGAGTGAAAGATGTTTCCTAATGACTATACAAATACCTAATTCAAATTGTCCTTAGGAAAAATTTGAATCACCATAAGCAAGATATTTTGGGAGAATGCATGAAGTTAGCCATTCACTGGGTTGATGACATGCGCATAGATGTCCCTCATCTATTGGATAAGAAATTGGAATTTGCACTACAGGAAAGAAAAAATAGGAGAGTGAAGTTTAGTTACCCTAAAAAAATTCAAAAAATTATTGACTTATATTGACTCACTACCAAACGATTGACCAGTTGTAAAAAACCATACATAAGAAGGAATAAAGTGAAAAAAATAATGAAGAAGTTCCTCAAAAAACAATGTGGAAGGAGTTGTTGGTCCCTCAAATTCACAAGTACATGAAGAGTATATGGAGAACTATATATAAGGTATGGGAAGAGACATTGATTCAACAAACCATGAAGACAAGATTTTCGCCTCAATTTCAACAAGATTACATGGAGGTGAAATGATAGAAAATCAGAGGCAGGATTTATAGGGTTGTGTGGATTATGAACAGAAGCATAGTGATGATGATCCAATAGAAAATCAAAGGTAATATTGTGTGGATTATGGAAATCATTCTAGTGATAATGATATTCCTTCTTGTGTAGAGATTCCATTTGATAGGGTTGCACCTCTAAAGTTTTCACTTCATCAAATTGCCTCTAACCGATTTAATTCAACCGCTCCAAAATATTATTTTGATGGTGGATTTGTATTCTCTCTTTTTGATAAGATGTTGCATTTAAAATAATTAACCGCATAGAGGAGGATTCCTCTATAAATATTTGTGACCTATGCACAACTAAGGTTATGCAAATTCTTGATCTGTTACAGAATACTGCAATGTTACAGAAAAAATTGTGGAGATTGGAGACAAATCAAGATGTAGAATAGAAAACAAAGATAGAGTTATTGAAGGAATGTCTAAAGAAGTAAATAGAATTTTAGATGATAATAAGAAGGAATATGAGAATTCCATTAAAATACTTAAAGATTTCACTAAAGGATATGAAGAGATCATACAAACTCTTGAAGATGAGCTTAAAAAAGGGCTTGAGGTTTTGAACGTACCACCTATAGAAGCTGTGGTGGGTCAAGGGGAAAAAATTATGAATGCATTGAATATCAAAGAAGAATTCATTGAATGTTTTAAGGCCCAATTTTTGTTAGGATTTATAATCCTCCCTTGTCCATACTTAGCCCATTATATTATATTTGATTAACTTAGGAGTCATTAATTAATATTGGGTCCACTAGTACCATTGGGTCCACTTGGGCTATTGGTGCCATCAATACCAACCACTAGAGTGTGGGGAACACATATATAGGTTGAATGAAATTGAATACATGTTCATGCATTATTTTATGTGCCTCTGAGACCAATCCCTACAATTTAGGAGCCACTGTGAGTGTCGCCACCAACCTCCTTCAGTTGTTGGTAGTTGTTAACTAGTTAAGCTAAGTTATGCTCCAGTTACATTCAGTTAGATATCCTCTAGTTTATTTAGCGTTAGTATTTAATGGATGCATGGGTTTAGGCACCTATTCTCACCTATCTCATCAATTTAACTGGTTTAACTGATTAAGAGACTGAATGAGACATATGGTGTTAGACTAGTTAGCTCCTATAGTGATTTAGACACTTCTAGTTAGTCAGTTAGCCAGATTGAGTTGGTAGATTCGAATCTTATCCACATGATTAGAATTCTCCATTATGTAACACTATTGTATACTACTAGGTTTAATGAAGATAATACTGTAAGTTTATTGAGCAATACTTATCAGTTTTCTGTGAAATTTGTCTTGTTCAATGTGTATTTTTCATTCCATTCCACTACACGATAATACAATTCAATTGCACTCATTTCCTGAATATCAATGGCACAATAATTTAAACATGGTATCAGATCCTTGTTTGGGCTAGCAACAAGTCTATCCGATCTCCATTGTACACCAGAAGCAGCTAGGTTTCCACATAATTTCTGCAATCTTTTCCTTGCTAACTTTGGATTCGTTTAGAGAAGTCTCTATAGGTGTGATGGACCTTGAGAAAGTGTACATGTTGAGATGGAAGGCTTGATTCTGACATGATTACGAATTGTTTTTTATTTTGTAGTGTTTCTTATAGGTACTGCATAGCTTGATTGAATAATTGACTGTTCGAAGGAAAATTGATGGATTCCTCGGCTCTTGTACCCCAAATCCCTACACCCTTCAACTATGTTGATTGGAGGGAAGATATGCATATCTCCTTGCACAAGCTTGGATTTTATAGGATGACTATGGGCAGAGAAACAGAACCTCATCATCCAACTGAGAAAAATAAGTTGTTGAATCGGTTGGATGAAGCATTTGGTTGCCTTTGCACTCACATCTCTAGGGATATCCTCTTTCATCTCGAGGGATTGAAGACTCCTAAAGAAGCTTGGGATAAGCTCAAATTATTATTTGTAAAACAAGATTATCTTTGAGGGAACATCTTGGAGAATGAGCTAATAGCATTGCAACCCAGCAGTTTCGAAACTATCCAACAATTTTTCACAAAATTCAAGTCTCTAGCACTACAATATAAGCAATTGAGAATAGATAGGATGGATGAGATGCTTGTACTTTCTGTGCTCAACAAAATTTGTTTTTATTACTATCTCTTCGTCTCTACCTTCCATTCTAGAAGAGATTCCATCCCCAATTGGAACATGCCTTCACTTGATGACTTTGTCGAGTCTTTAATACATGAGAAGGATACGTTAGTCCAATTGGGAGTCCTTCAAACTTCCAAAAACCAAGATCCATAGATGTTGGACTCAACCTCAAGCCAAAGGGAAGCACAAGGGGAAGGATCCTAAAGCCTCTGATTTGAATCCAAAAGAGAATCATGAGTCTTCCAAAGGAGCTTCAGGCTCCAAGAATAAGAAAAAGTTTGAAAAGACAAAGTGACCTTACTGTATGAGAGCCTTTCATCCTGAAATCCAGTGCATGAAGAAGCAGATCGACCAACTGTGATCCATCCTTAAACAAAACCATATTTCTCTTCCACAAAGAGTAAAGAAGTATGATGTTGGACAACCGACAGAAGATCATGAGAGGTCACTACGACAAAAACCTGTGATTAGCGTCCCTTTTAGCTTCCTTTTTAGCGTCCACTATCCCTTTTAGTGTATTTTCATCATTTTTTGGACAAAGTGGACGCTTTTCCATGGGATGGCGCTTTTAATGGTGTTATTTGCATCCATTTTTAAAAGTTGAAGTTATTTTGGACGCTAATTAGCATCCCAAATAGCGTCCCAATTAGAGTCCTTATTAGCGTCCCAATTAATGTCCCAATCAACGTCCCAATCAACATCCCTATTAGCATCCCAATCAACGTCCCTTTTTAAAAGTTGGTGCTATTTTGGACGCTAATTAGCATCCCAATTAACGTCCCAATTAGCACCCCAATTAGAATCCCCATTAGAATCCCAACTAGCATCCCTTTTTAAAAGTTGGCGTTATTTTGGATGCTCCAATTAACGTCCCAATTAGCGTCCCAATTAGCATCGCAATTAGAATCCTAATTAGTGTCCCAATTAGCATCCCAAATATCATCCATTTTTAAAAGTTGGCGTTATTTTGGATGATAATTAGCATCCCAAATAGCATCCCAATTAATGTACCAATTAGCATCCACAAAAGCATCCCATATAATGCTAATAATAGCCTCCAAAAAAACGTCCTAAATAGCATAGCACCATATATGAATCCAAGGTTAGTGACATGAATTACGCCATGAATTTCGACAAGAAAAACATTCAACATAGAGCTAGGAAATGCTACACATGGAGTTGATTTTCTAAATGCTAATTACTGTTGCTGAGTTGATTTACTAAACGCTAGTACCACTGCTGAGTTCGATTCCCTTAAAATATAAGGTTTGACTCTAACTATCAACTAAAATTCTACCTGAAATTTGAGGATATATACCGCACTGTTTCCATAAATCTAAAGATGATTTCTTGGAATCATGTAGCTTTCAAGTGTTCAATCTATGACCCAAATATGCTTTAACATCCTATACTTTGATATGTGTCCCTCCTTTATCCATCCTTTGAATACCACATGTTAAATGACTACATGGAAATGCTCGATTTGATGCCCTTGAATATGGGGTTGATCTTCAAAATATGGGATTTGAATGTTGGTAATGTGGACCTGCTACTTTGTTGGTTGGAGGATTCGACACCATAGAGTCCCAATGATATTTCCTTCTACAAACATATGTAAATCCCCATTGCTAATATTACTCTTGATTACTAGATATTTTGTAATATACTATGTCACCTGTTCACAGTATTAAATTTCTCAATATGCCACAAATTTTAAGAGCCACTACTACGACAAAGGAATTTGCATTGTTCAGATCGTTACTAAGAGCTGGTACATAATTCAACGTTCCAACACATAGGTATTGATAGGATAAATATGCAAGTGAAAAAATATCAAAAGTATTTTTGATAACCATTCAACAAGGAATCGATGCCAATAGGATGGTTTCATATGTGAGAAGTAGAACTCTTGCATATTCCTTAACTGTTAGCAAATTCCATTTCAAAGCTCCTCCTTTAGGTGTAGGATGCAAGAAATTCAACTCTATATTTTCACCTTCAAGTCTTCTTTGGCCTTTAATGACCATAAGGTCATTTTTACAGGTATGAAATACAAGACCCAAACCCTTTATTGAGCTTGCCATTACAGGAAATTTTCTCAATATATTCCAAATATGGTATCCTTGTTATATTTCTCGACTTCATTTTGCTAGTGCTTGATTGCATAAAACTTGATTATTTATCATTACAACCAAGTATGTTGTTGGTTCATTGATTTTGTCAAGCAATTATACTATGTTGCATGTAGAATGCACTTTACTGCTAAAGGGAACCATTTGAGACAGCCATAACTTGACAATAAACTTTTTAAATATCATTGTGCATATATATATTTTCATATTCTAGTTTGGTGTAGAGATCTTCATCAAAATATGGTCATTTCCACAAATCTCATGATGACAAAGTGTATGCATAGAGCTAGAACACATGTAGATGTTGAAGTGTGTGGGGGGGTGTTGGGACATGATTGTAGGTACTGGAATGTGCATATTAACATCTTCCTTGAATCAAGGAATTTGAGAAACCACTCAGGTAGCACTGTAGTTGCACGACAGACCAGTAAACCATGTGATAGGGCCATCCAAACCGTTGAATGTAAAAATGATCTATCCAACAACATGTAAAACTCTCACTGTAGTCACATGAAGTTTTGAAGGGTTTCTCACTTCATGGTCGAGTGTGGGTTTCCATGGAAAACAAAGGGAAAAGAAAAAGTAACCCCATATATTTAAGGGAAGTAGGGATTTGAAAAACAATAATGTTGTCGATTTATAAGCAGTAATTTTTTTATGATGATTTATGTTTTTGTCTGTTGTATTTCACTATATAATTAGTCTTTGAACTTGGTTGAGGAAGAGGTGGACTTAGAAATAGCTCATCTGAATGAATGTTTCATTTTGGATTTGGTTTATCTTTCATACAGTGTTATTCACCGATCTTGCTTATTTGTATTATTCTGTTAAGCTTTTAACCTCCTTTGTTTGTAGTAGAGTTAAGAAACATATTTAGGAAATGTCACTGCTATTTGTCCCTTTTTCAAAATTTTGAAATTTTAAAAGAGTTTTGTATTCTTAGTCAATAGTACGAGAATGAAAGTGCATGAGGAGGGAAATCCACCATAGGCGGTTTGAACACGGGCCACACATCAAATAAAACCAATGAGATCTGTTGCATGCATGTGTGTCTCCATGAAAAAAACATGCAGAGATCAAAGCAAAGAGATATGAAGCAAAAAGTTGGGTAGGTGAACATTATTTGATGAAATGAAAATATATAGTACTAGCATACCCTCAAAGCTGGGGAAATGAAACATCGAAAATAACTTCAGTATGTCTAAAATGAACAAAAAGTATGTTTCATTTCCCCACTTTGGGAGTGTTTTGTAAATATGATTCTATTTTTTTAATAATTAGAATTTATGTTTATAGAATATAATATAAGTAATGCTAAGGGGTGGCAAGTGCAGGGTTTTTTTGGATATTGATGGAAAGGAAGAAATAGAATTTTCATGGGTATAGGTGTGGCGACAAGTAACTAGGATGAAATGTACACCTTCCTTCTATGTACAAAAATTGTGAAGAGTCTTCAACTACAATAGATTATAATGTTTAGAAACTTATTTCTTGTCATAAAGCATATAAAGGGGAAAAAATTAAGGAAAGGAATATACAATATAAGAATTATGAGTGTATTAATTGGAACCTTCAAAGTCTTGACAGCGTAAAACTTATGCACCTCATGCATCTCCACAATTCAGTTGCAGATCAACTTGCCAATGATGCAATCAAGTTAGACAAGGGAATTATAGTGTAAAATAAGGACCCCACAAAAAGAAAATGGTTTCCTTAGAAAGTTCAATTTAGATTGCAAATGTTTGAAGTTAAAATGTTGTTTGGTGATAAATTGGGCATGTGTTCCATCTGGCATCTTCACTCATTCCAATGCACAACAAGTATTGTCTCATTAATCCCAAGTGAGGGAGCCATTGCACTCACGCATGGCTTCCTTTTCTCATTTCTTCCATCTGTGCTCACTTCAAACCTTATGGCCCTTGGTTTAGATTTTTGTAATGTTAGTGGGATCTCTCTAAAAAGAATTTTTATTTATTTATTGAGGTGATGCCTCCCACAATGAAGGATCGCACTAGACCACTTCCATCTTGAAACAGAAGATATATACCGCATTTGCTTCTCATTTTTGGCCTTTTAAAAATGTTGGACTTGCTCTACTTACCATAGAATTTATGTTAATTCAGTAATTTCACATAATATTGTCATCCTAAGAGGTCATATTAACGCTTCATATGACAATGATATTTGTGTACAACCCTTGAAACGTAAAAATAAATAAACTTATTTTCTTAATTGGTGAAATCCCATTGTTCAATTTCTTTTTAAATGACATATTTGTTGTTCAATTTCTTNAAGTAAACCAAATACATACAAATTTACACATTATCATTTGTATTCTATACCATGAATCAACTTATATATTATATTCAAAGTAAACCAAATACATACAAATTTACACATTATTGTTTGTATTCTATACCATGAATCAACTTATATTCAAAGTAAACCAAATACAGACAAATTTACACGTTATCGTTTGTATTCTATGCCATGAATCAACTTACTGAAACAGAATTTTGAAAAATAATTTCGTTCATTTCGTGAAAAAATCGTTGTTTCATTTCCCCTGCCACTTTTGGGGTATGCTAGTATTTATCTCCTACATTACACATGCAGATATTTTAGTATTTGATCGCGCATTCTATTCCTTCTCTTTTATTGTTTCCAACTTTCCACCCCTTACATCACTCTTTCCATGGGGATCATCAATCTATGAGCCCTAAATCTATTTTCCTATCGTTACCTTGGGGTTTGAAGGGCCTGGGGTTAAAATTTGTAAGCAACTCTATTGTAGTAATCGTTTATTTGAAGCCACCATGGCCACCACCTCAATAAACTATTTTCTCATTAACCCTTCTGCCTATTCGTGCCCATCAATCCAAACTCTTCAACTTCGTAACCCAATGTTGTATCCATACAAATCCTTAATCTTGTCTGTAAACTTTTCCCATACTCTTTACGGACACATTGAAGTTTATTGGCTCAAAATTGCTTAAAAATATGTGGGTTTTAGTGGTTTGAAGCTCAAATACCTCTGGTCTCTGCTTCTTTCAGTATTGTTATTGGAGCCAAACTGTATTGGATGTTGAGGCAACCCACTCACCTTTAAAATATTCCTTTTAGGGTTTTTGGCTGTGAAGTTTTTAACAAGGGTTTTATAGAAGATGGGCACACTTTTGAACCATTTGCATCCCCAAGTTTGCTTCTGTGGTGTATATTTTAATTGATTTTGGTAGTATTTTGTTGAAGTTGTGGAGATGTTCCAAGTTCACAGACTCAGGTCCGTGGAATGGAAGCCGACAGCTGTGGTAGCACTTGCAACAAGCGTTGACTAATATCAAGTTGCAGTCACACATGAGGACGCTTCCATTGAAATATGGAATGCTGCCCCTTTCTCCATAAGATGGCACTGCAAACTGGCAATTCCAGGTAGAGACGGTTCTGTAATTTCGTCCTTGTCTGGTGTCAGTTAATCTCAAGTTCCTGTCCATCTGGTTGTTTATTCTCAGCTAGTTTGGATGGATCCATTTCAGAATGGGACCTTGGTTCTTTACAACAGAAGATAGTTGTAGAGGCTATTGGAGGATCTATTTGGCAAATGGCAGGCCTAAGCCCTTACAAAGAGAAAGAGATCCTCGGATTGAATCTAGCTGGCATACTAATGGTGGTGATGAAGATGGAATAAGCAACACTGCTTGTGGATCTGATAGTGAAGAAGAAGAACTTGTGGTGCAACGAGTGGAAATTGGTTGTGATTAGGGTGTTGTTCACATTTATGTTGTTCGTGAGGAAGGCATGGAATATTACAGGTCATTTCCAAGAGTTAAAGGAAAAATTTTGCGTATTGTTTGGAGTTTGGATGCAATGAAATTTTTTACAAGAGGTTCTGATGGTTGCATTAGGTGTTGGGATCTCACTACAACGCACGAGGTATACAGGATACTAGCTAGTATTGGAGGTCTGAAGACCAGGGCAGACATCTGTATTTGGTCTCAAGGTTCTAAATTTTTTAATATGCAAAGGGATATTTTCCTCTCATCTACTGCCAATATCAGGTGAGTTTTCATATTCATCCATTATTTTTCCTGTCAAATTTCTAATACAATTCGTGGCTTGTCTTTTCATGGGTACAGGTTTATTCATTATTTTCGTCAATATATATTTATTAAGTTTTCTATGAGGGCTTGTGATATTTTCTCAACTCACTACTTTTTCGGCCAGGGTTTGAGCGATTTGCACAAACCCTCTTTCTTCTATGGTTATTTTTTATGTATAGATATTAAATATCTATGTTTAAATCAGGTTTGTGCAATTTTTGGTCATCCCATTGTATTAGCTCTTTAATGATATTATGGGGATTCAACCTAAATGGTTCTAGCTCAAGATGGGATATGGTTTTACCGGTAAGCGCGAGGTGGAAGTTTATGCTCCCCTGAATAGTTATCGCAATTAAGATCCCATATTAGATAGGGTCTTTCATTTTCCCACACTATTATTATAGGGGTTCTCATGGACTAAATACCCAAAGCTTACTGCTATGGTAACAAAGGGATTCTACCTGGCTGGACTGGGCTACTCGGTTGGGTTTAGCTCCTTGTTGGGATGGAAAAGGCCATTGTATAAGTAATCCAATAGTTCATTTATATTTTTTTTCCATATGGGACCGAGTCAATACCCACCAAGAATTGCCGAGATAAAGAAAATGTAAAACATACAATTCAAGTGTCTTTCATACAGTTTGGGTTGAGCCATTCACGCTAGTCAAGTAGGGGAGAGTCATGCTGGTCAGGGAGGTTGGGTGAGCTATTGGCGTGCAACTTTTTTTTTAGCGGAGCCTTTCACTAAAGAATACAATTAGTACACCATTCCCCAAAGGCCACATATTATTCCAATTAGTACAATAGGAAGTCTTAATCTCAAATTACTACATAATACATACTAAAAATGCATAGAGGCAACGATTTTCCATAATTCCAGAATCCATGCTCACGTATGCTTTACTAATGATTTGCATCTGGAACAGGAACATTCCTAATGCTTGAAATTAAGGCTGTGGTATCAAATCACATTTAATAGAGTATTTTATTTTATCTTTTGCTGGGGTGATTTCCCCACTGCAGGCGTTTCTTGCACACAGGGATACCTCCCAACAAGCAGGTGTTTCCCACAAATTCCTCAGGCATCCCCTTAATGTTGTGTGCGCTTCAAACAAAATTCCCTAACATGATACCATGTAATCATATTTAGTAAAACTTACGGGTTACTTGGATTCTAAGAGATTCTATATTGATCCCCAAGTCCCTTTGTCCACTAATAACATCCATGCATTGTCAATCCTATTTAAATCACACATACTTAGATTACATCAAAGCAAATACAAGAACATCACAAAATTGGGGAATACATTTATAACATCCAAAGTATAATTTGACTCACAATTTAAACAAGTAATGAAAGACAAATAAAAACATTAATTGTGAAAACCATATCAATTCAAGTCTGACACTAACCTGGTGGCTCTATCTTATATTGTCACTTGAGGACTTAAGATAAATTGGTTAATTTTTAGTAACTTGATACATTCGACTTGCAACAAAAATTTTATGTATTCAAATGTATCAACTTGCAACAAAATATTTAGGTATCAAACAAATTTGGAGGAAGAAGTTAGTGCTCATATTCGTTCAAATACATTCTTCAATTTGGCATTGACAAAAAGATTTAGATAAAAATGTTAATTGCAGACACCATCCATTCTCTGACTCTAGACAATATGCCATGTTTATAGTCATTTGATGATAAAAAAATACAAGATCAGGACATAGAAAATAATCCTGTAATATTGAATGGTTCAATCATGTAAAACCCTTTAGAAAGCCATAATATCTCTCTTTCAGAAAGCATGTCCCTAGTGCATATGCAAATGTTGATAGAGGCACATAGTACAGTATGTACAATTATTAAGAAGTTATTAAGAATGTCTTCCTATACAACGACCATATTGATATCCTTGTTAACTTGTAGGCAACCTTAAGAATTTTCCACAGCTTATAATCTTCTCTAACACAATTGAGAAATATACACCCCAAAGGCACAAATCGCTTGTTCCAACCTAAATATTCAAGAGAAAATATGTAAATAAAAAATGTAGACTACATAATAAATAGAAATGCATAACATGGCAATTAAATTTTGAAGTTTGAAGCTGTAAGGTTGATAACTTGATGTTATGGATAATGGACCTATGTAACACATATACTTACTAGTTGCTGAATATAATTCATTGTAGAAGTTTCTTGTGATGGAATATCATAGTTTGTTCTCATTAATTACCCCATATATCACAATCCACCACTGAAATGATTAGCATCCATGGCAATTTCTCTGGCTGACGACTTCAAAACTGAATATAGTTGCAATGCATTCAGTAATGCATATCGAAGTTGTTCATGACCTATGTAGATGTAGAGGTATGTTTTATTAAGCCAAAAAAATGAGCAACATGCCTCTCTAAGTTCAAGTATGTCTTCCTATGCCCAGATATGTAGGGAAAAATTTGTATTAGGCACTTCTCTGCTTCCCGTTTGGTCAGTAAAGCTCTTGAATACTGCAAATTTTTCTCTACTTGAGGGTGTAATCTGTCTACTCCAAAGAATGAGTGACTATCACTAAAATGAATTTTATCAGTGTTTTAACATCTCTTGCTCATCAACAGCGATGTTTTAGAGAAATATTAGACCCTGTATTTTTAAAATACTAAAGTAAGAAGGCTTCCTGATGCAGGGTAAAATTTGTATCAGACACTTCTTTGCTTCCCGTTTGGCCAGTAAAGCTCTTGAATACTGCAATTTTTTCTCTACTTGAGGGTGTAATCTGTCTACTCCAAAGAATGAGTGACTATCACTAAAATGAATTTTATCATTGTTTTAACATCTCTTGCTCATCAGCAGCGATGTTTTAGAGAAATCTTAGACCCTGTATTTTTTAGATACTAAAGTAAGAAGGCTTCCTGATGCACATTTTTTACATCAATATTGAACTCGATTCTACATATACAACATCAGTCACCCCGTGCAGAAGCAAAATCTAATCAGTCATCCCGTGTAGAAGCAGAATCTAAGGTTGATGGTGAATTGTGCCTCATCCAGAAATCATGCATGGTGAAGCTCACATTTCTCTCATTTTAGTTAGCATCACCAGTAATCCCCACAAGAACACAGTCCATCCTTGAAATAATGAAAACGCTTTGTATCTCGTAGAATGATTTCTCGCCTGACTATATTTGAGATGAACTTCGTAGTAATGTGGTAGTCACCACAAACTCAGATATTCTTGGTGATCTAGATGGGCATTCTAGGAATTATATTAATAAGCCCAAAAGCAATGGCCAGCTTCTCACTATGGATTAAAACAAGGGATTTATTTTCCTCCTCTAACACATCATGTAGGACAAAACTCGTGTCGGGCACATACCCTGCCACCTTCATCTGCTTGTCCAAGCTCTCTAAAACCATGTATATTTTTTCAGACTGTGGGTTTGATCTGTCTGCTGCAACAAATGAATGGACCCTCTTATTTATCTCAATCCAAATGCACCTTAGAATGTTTTTTAACCCCCTGTCTTTTAGCATCGTTCTCACTTTGGCTACATCATCCCATCTTCCAGCTGCAGCATAGAGGTTTGAGAGCAATACAAATTTTCCTGCATTCTTGGAACCTTACTCAAAAATCTGTTCTGATGCCCATTCTCCTAGTTCTATGCTGCAATGAATTTTGCAGTTACCAAGTAAGGCATTCCATACACTAGAATCAGGCTCTATGGGCATCATCTTGATAAAATTTTGAGCCTCATCAAGATGAGCAGCATGACCAAGAATAGCAACCATGTATGCATAGTGCTCCATCCTATGGGTAATGCCATAATATTGACTTAAGGAATTAAAGCATTTCCTTCCCAAATCCACCAAGCATGCATGACTACATGCAGACAAAAGGCACGTAAAAGTGATATGATCTAGTTTAACTCCCATCTGTTGCATTTGGAAGAAAACAACAAAGGCATCCTTACCACAACCATGCATTCCATACCCATCAATCATTGTGTTCCAGGAGACCAAATATCTTTCAGACATGTTGTCAAATATCTGACAAGCTAAATCTATGTTTCCACACTTGAAAATTATGTTTGACGAATTCACTAGTATATGATAAATGATTTAATCATTGATGGTTGATGAATGTTGTTATATGGTATTATGATTTATCATGTTATGGTTTATTTCATGTTTTTATGCTTTCCATGACTAATTCAACATTCTAAAGCATTTGTTGGCATATATGCATCAAAATATATTAAAAATATATATTATATAAAAAACTCTCCCGAAACGATTCCAAACTGGAAGCTTATGAAAATTTTGCTTCCCGCTCCCGCTCCCACTCTCACTCCAAAGTATCCTTGGTTTATTCATCACTAAAATAGTTTCCTTTCATCCCAAACAAAATCCTCAAACTCTAGGTTCTTGGTCGTTGCCAACTATAATAGTAAGGCAATTTTTTATAGCTACACTTTCCTTCTAAAAAATGTATCAAAAGTGTGTTGTTTATACTGCAGACTAGCTTCTTGTGAGGGGTCAACCAAATCCAACATGTGATCACCAAGTGCTTCAAACTCTAAGTGATGATTGATGACTTCATTTGTATGTGCGTGAGGGCTTCTTCATTATCAAGGTTCAAGTTACCAGCTGCAAGATAATCACCATGACGAGGTTCAAGTTACCACTTGAAAAGATCATCGTCAAGATGTATTTTTAAGCTCATGTTTTACACCCTTGTATCCTTCAAATTCACAAGGATATTGTAACCCACAAATCTGAACTATAACAGTTCTAATTTAGCTTTTTGAGTAGCAGATGCAGTCTTTAGGACTGTCAAAGTTTGGCCTATTGAAAGTTAGAGTCTTGGTCCTCATTCACAGTTGACAGACAGATAATAGAGGTCATGGTGATAGTCTAAAACCCAGACACTAATCATTAAAATAGATCCTTCCTATAGGAAATAACCCTTGTCCATATCAAACCAAAATTAGAAGTACTAGATTTGTATACCATAGGATCTGATCCATGGTTAGAGAAAAAATTACGTGTATACTGTTGCAAATCATAATCTGAACTTCAATTGTCTACTATGTTTTTTGCATTCTGCTACAGTCCGTTATTGTACCCAAAATATCCTATATCTTATCTTTTGAAAGGTGCTTCTTCTCGGTCTTTGAATACATAAACCTTAACAAAAATGATCATACTTTTGTCTTCAAAAATGTATCTTAGATATTATCCTAATGTCTATGTGGAGTGACACTTTTTTTGAATGATAGCCATGTGTATTTGTGTTTATGTTATCAAATCAGAATTATACTACCAGAATCTTCATTGCATAATTACATCATAGTATGAATTGGTATATGCCAAACAAATTGACTAGGGTAGAATTATGACAGTCTTGCCCTGTAGTTAGTGAGTCTCAGAATTTGATCTTATGTGACAGTCTTCAAATACAATACTATATCTATATACCTTGATTGTATTTCTTGACTTGATGAAGAATCAAAGTTAGAAAAAATGATAATTACTTTATTTTTCTTAAGACTGCACCTGTACCGTGTACTTGGATAGTCTTCTCCTTGTTTCACCGAATTCAGAACACCACACTTCTTGACTGTAGATATTTTGTTGTTATCTTAGTATTCTCAACTATCTCTTGATATGGACCCACCGAATACATAGGAAACAAATCCCCATATGCTTAACAACATCAAAATAATTTTCAGGGTATAATTTCTGTCATGGAAGAAACCCACTGATAATATGGGCACAATGGGGAGGGCTAGAGTGATAATGACATTTGAGAATAAGGAAGAAGCCAAAAAGATCAAACCCACTACACCAATAGCAAAAAATTGCCATCCTATTCCAAACCATATCAATGTCATGTAGTAGGAAACTATACTTGTTGTGAAACTCTCATCCTTTTCTTTCATATCTCTAAACTCCCCACCAACAAACAATCCAATTATGCACACCACAGTGGCAACTATGGATGTGAAAATTTGTATCTCCAGAACTACTGCAAAAGTCTCCTTCTTTAAAACCCCATTGAATACAAGCTGCATCGATGGAAGAATCAGTCCATACATTGCAGAAGCTACAACAGTGCAAATGAAGCCTATTATGTACTTGGAAGTATTCACTCCCTTAGGCCTGTCATTGTCTGAATGAATCCCAAGCATTATTGCACTGAAAGAAAGAAAAACAAGAAAATTCAGGATAAATGGGGTAATCTTTTGCCTATTAAAGATGAATGCAAATACATCATTAAAGGCCAATTGACTTGAACAAAGAAGAGAATTGGTTGAAATGGGAATATAAGAGATACCCCAAGAGTAAAGCAAATTGTCTCTAGCTACAATAAATCCCAAGGAAACATAAATAAGCACCAATCTGGGTGTTATGCATGTAATCTTAGATACTTTATTTCCTTGATAAAATACCAAAGGTATGAAAAAAATTGGACATCCTGCTGATTGCACAAGGGTTGAAATAGTAGCTAACTGTGTGTCACTACTGGGAACGACTGTGTCTCCACTAGGCATAATTGAGTGTCTCTGCTAGTGTGACTGTGTGTCACTCCTAGCATAATTTATTGTGTTTGATAGTATGATTGTGTGTCACTACTAGGCATGATTGTGTCTCTTCTAGGAATAATTGAGTGTCACTGCTAGTGTGACTGTGTGTCAATGCTGGCTGTGACCTTATGAACCTAGGATGTGACCTTATGAACTGAGTGCAATCTACAATTTTAACTTCTCTGCTAGTATTCATCAACATGAAATAAGAAAATGACATTATTCTCTATGCTTGAAAGAGAAAATATAGATAGCTATGATAAAATGGTCAAAATGTTTTGCAAGATGAGTTTATATATTTTGATTTCACTTCCCAATCATAGATCTAGGATATGTGGTTGTGGTAGAAGGATTACATAACCAATTGGACTTGAGTTTCTACCCATCCCCATAGACGTGCCAATGTTGAGTTAACAATGAACTTTGTGTACTTTTATTTTAGGGTGCATACAAAACACTTTAAATCAATGGTTCTTTTCATAAATTGGACAATGTAGTAGAAGAAATAATTTCATAATTGTCTTATTTAGAGCTGAAACAACATTTCAAGTGTCTTGGTCCATAGTTATGCTTTATGGCAATTTGTATGACCCATTCTTATTTTTTGACTCATCCTCTTGGTCCTAATTTGGAGTGGGATGAAGTTGTCTATGCTGGGCATAACTGAGTGTTTTTGCTGGACAGCGTTGTGATCTCTATGGGAAGTTGGATAGAGCTATGATTCTTGTGAACTCACTTGATCTTTAATATTTGATTTTTTGCATAGCCTTATGACCTGTGAATTTTGGTTGTACTTATGCCACTTAAACAATCATTAAAACAAGATATGTTATACTTTTAGTACCTCGAAAAGTGTTGAGTAGAATGTCATTTAATGGCAGCAGTAAGCATAGAAGATTTGGATGCATGCAAAGAAGGTTTATGGTGTAGGTACTTAAGTAGGGATTTTGTACAAAAGTATATACAATAAACTTAATGACAACAGTAGTAGTATGCCCTCCTTCAGCAGTTCTGTGCAACAATAATAACAGTGTAGGAGCATTCATGGAGGAGAAATATATAGAAGGCATGGATGTGCTATCCTCAATGTAATTCTAGTTTAGAATCTAGATACATTTTATATTAAGCAGTTCAGTCCTATTTCTAAGTTTGTTTTAGTTAGTAGTTGCATGCACAATTAGGCCACTTTACATTTGCATTCATTCCAATATAGATGGGGTATAGATCCCTAGAAGAGAGAGATGCATGCATTCAGACTTTCACTCTCTTCTAGTGGGTGCACCTACCTTGGAATAGTTCTTTCATGCAAGTTGAGGGCATTAGTCCTAAGGCCAATAAGAGATCTAGGGTTTAGGTTTTTTTTCTAGTTAAGGTGTTGTAGTGCATATGTCTAGATTCATTTGTAACTCGTAGTCTATAAAGGATAAGGCAGGGGTATAGGTTTTATTCATTTCATTGTTTGATTAGTGGCTGAAGAGAAGAGTTTGAATATGTCAGTGAATTTTCTTTTTTCAAGACTATTAAACAATGATGTGATTTGAGTTTCAAATCTATGTACTTGCTGCTACTTTCTTCAGTTTGATGTGTTTTGGTTTCTAGTATAATCCGATTGTAGTTTTGATAGACATTTGAGTTTTCTATTTTCCTAAGTAGGTATGTTAGATATCAAACTAGGATGGTTTCCATGTGCTATGGAATTTCAACAAGATCTATTTTTTAACTTGAAACTAATGTTTCAACTCTCAAAATTTTAGTTGTATCAATTATGTTGCCACTAAAATTTAAGTTTAAACTTGATGCATGAGCATTGTATCCTAGGAAAACTTGTAAATTGAGCCTCTAGAAGGCCTAAATATTGTAAGAGGATAAGTTCCTCATGATAAATATGTAGAAGGTTGAATGCCAATGATAGGTTACACGATAGGTTATATAAGTTTTAGTGTATTGCCATGTAATCAAATTGTTTTCTAATTTTAGTATATCGTTGAACAGATATAGGAGCTAGTTGTATTATTGGCATATTTCTAGTAAAGAAAGGGGATCATTGGTTTCTGATAGTAATGAAAAAATGTGTTCGTACAAGTAACC
>LPNX010060175.1:231807-260470 GCA_001517045.1 Pseudotsuga menziesii | reverse complement strand
TATGTCAGGCTCGGGTTGATGTATTTTTTGGTAACATGATGTTGTTTTTGAAAACTAGGATTGCATCTTAAAGGTCCATCATCTTCTTGCACTCACCCAATTGTTTCTGCCACTTTAACAAATGGCATAACCAATTTAGCATGCTACCTAGTTGGTGAACTGAACATTCTCTACATATACCCCATTCCAAAATGAAAAGATGAGTTCATTAACAGACATTATAATATATAATGTCGACACAAGAGGTATAGACCTAAAAATAAAGTACATAATTATATAAAGTAAAATTAGTATTATATTCTATGCGACTTTTGTAAATAGAAAGAAACTATCTTTGGCTAAAATATAGATACATTATGTATTTTTTATATGAAAAAAGATAAATCATGTATTTTACAATATATTTTTAAGTGCATCATATTTTTTATTTAACTAACTATAAAGGAACTAGCTATGAATTTAGATGCTATGCCAAGAACGAAAGATAAATTTAAACAGCATGTATGTATATAACCCAACACTAAAATGTTTACCTGTCAAGATTCTCATTCATGTGATATCTCATAAAACATAAAGTGATGCTATGCTGCGGTGACTAGTGAGCTCAGAAGTTACAACCCAATATATACAAAAAAATATTTGATTTGTAAATATATACGGCTCTTAAAGACATGAAAAAGAAATAAACTTAGCAATTTGTAATGAGTTGACTAATCGATCAAATCATGATATCTCGATAAAAAGAAAGAAGGTAAACATACGACTAAATTAATTTTAGAAACAACTCATTTGTTTAAGATTCAGGTAAAAAATGTTGTCAAATAATCAATGCCACGTGAACTTCACATACAAGTGAGGGAGCATCTCCGGAGTCCGGAGCATGGAAATGGTAGACGTGTCGCAAAAATGTCATCGCAAATAATTATTCATGCAAGAATTGCCATATGTATGTATTTATCCTAGATTAATCACACGATCTTACCTTCACGTGGAAATGTGTTCTTGCTTTTCTATAGTCGGTCGCCAATATATTTCTCCAAGTGCCCAACCTCATTACCAAAACATCTTTTTTTGGCTCTGAATATCTCCAACATTGTCATTGATAATGAAGAATGTCTCAATCGGATATACCCTTATGAAATTCTGGTAATTGGAACCTATTACGCCGAATCTCTACTTTATTAAACCAATATATGATTTCTTGGAAGTCGAAGTCGAAACTTCAGAACACATCTTTGTAGAGGTTAAAATGATAGAAGACTTACATAAGCAAAATCCTGTCAGAAATATACATGTAGCAAGTCATCATACTCAGATTTATAATCACATAATACACAAGATAAGCCAACAAAAGAGTTGCACAATTGAGAGACCAAATGCTTTCACACACCACAACCACATGTTTGTGGAGTAAACACAAGGATACATTTATACTTCACTCCACACTCGACCACCAACATCTAGAACCTTCAGGCCACAACCACATGTTTGTGGAGTAAACACAAGGATACATTTATACTTCACTCCACACTTGACCACCAACATCTAGAACCTTCAAGCAACTAAGCCCAACATACCGACAACTCATCACAACAACAACTCACTAAAACCTATACATTCTAGACATTACTACATTATTCTAATACTCCCCCTTAATGGAGAAATGGATTTTCAACAACTCTTAATATTGACCTAAACATTTCAAACTTGGCCTTGTCAATTTGCTTAGTAAACATATCAACCACATTTTCATCAGTGTAACAATACATCAAATCAATTTCTTTGGATTGAAGATTTTCTCTGACAAAATGATGTTGGATCTCAATATGCTTTGATCTTGCATGAAACACTGGATTGTTTTCCAACTTTATTGAACTTTGGTTGTCACATTTGATGACCATTGGACATTCCTACTTCTCTCCAACATCTTCAAGAAATATTTGTAACCAAATAGCTTCACGGGTAGAGATGTGTAATGCTTTATACTCTACTTCAGTGGATGATAGGGACACAATTGGTTTCTTTTTATTGCTCCATGAGATGACACCTGATCCTATATTGAACACATAACCTGTTGTAGATCTCATGTCAACAACATCTCCTACCCAGTTTGAATCTGGATATCTTGTCAACTCAACATCACAATGATCAGTAAGTTCAATTCCATAATTGTAAGTGCCTTTCAAATAGCAAAGCACTCTTTTTGCAGCTAGCCAATGACTCTCATGAGGCTTGGTCATAAACTAACTGAGTATGCAATATCTGGTCTAGTGTTGGTGAGATAATTGAGACTTCCCACCAATTGTCGATATAAAGTTTCATCCACTTCATTTGATTCATCATTGTTGCTCAGCTTTTCATTCTGCATCAATGGAGTAGATACTACCTTGCATTCATTCATCCTGAACCTTCTGAGAATAGCCAATGTATACTTACTCTGAGTGATTAGAGTCTTTCATTTGTCCCTCCATACTTCAAGACCCAAACAATAATGCAGTTGTCCTAAATATTTCATGTCAAACACTTGAAACAATTGATCTTTTATGGATGTAATTACTCATTCAACATTTCTTGTAATTATGGTATCATCCACAAATAATGAAATTAAGGATATATTCCCATCTCCATCTTTATTCACATACAAATTAGGATCATTATTAATTCTTTGAAATACATGTTTAATGATGAAATTATCAATTTTTGTATACCATGATCTAGGATCTTGTTTTTGGCAATACAATGTTTACTTTAATTTACACACTAGATGTTCTCGACTTGGTTTGACAAATCCTTCTGGTTGTTCAAGATAGATTTCCTCTTTTAATTCACCATTTAGAAAGGCAGATTTCACATCTAACTGATGTAGTACCCCATCATATTTTGTAGCTAGTGCTATCATTAATCTGATTGTGTTCATTTTTCCTACTGGTGCAAATGTATCCACATAATCTATACCTTCTTTTTGTGAGTAGCCTTTAGCAACTAGACTAGCCTTATATTTATCAATGGTACCATCAACCTTAATTTTTTATTTATATACATCCATTTACACCCTATGGGAACTTTGTTTTTTAGGAAATTCAGTTAGTTCCCATGTATTATTCTTCATTATAGACTCATATTCCTCATTCATAACATCTCTCCATTATTTATGTTATTTAGCTTCTTCATATGTTACAGGATCAACCACATTCACAACATGAGTCACTAATGCATAGTCTTTGTACCTTAAGGGTGGTTGGGTATGTCGAGATGACCTCCTTGGTGTTTTGTTGCTTTCATATTCTTCTCCTTTTATGGCAGTTCCTTGATGCTTCATGTCCTTGAACCTGTATATGTTCCTTCTCTTTCTCATTTTACTATACCTTTCCCTGTTAAGCACCTGTATAAAATTTAACATAGTAATTATTTTTAAAAGAAGCATTCCATACACCATTATATTCATATGTATTCTCATGAAACACCACATCCCAACTTGCAATCAATTTATGCAATCTAGCATCATACCATTTATATGCTTTATGATAATCACAATAGCCAATAAAAATGCATTTAATTGACTTTGAATCAAGTTTTCCTCTCTCATCTTTGGAAATATGGGAAAATGCTCTACATCCAAACACTCTAAGATGACCCACTTCAAATTTGTATCCATGGAAAACTTCAAATGGTGTCTTATAATCTAGAAATTTAGTTGGACTTCTATTATTTAAATAAAATGCATTGTTAATCACTTTTTCCCAAAAACCATTTGAAATATTTTTACCTTTCAACATGTTGCGAGCACATTCCACCAATGTTTGGTTCTTCCTCTCAGCAACAACATTTTGCTGGGGTGTGTTTGGTATTGTGAACTGTTGCGAAATTCGTGACTTTTACAATCATTATTGAATGCTCTTGAAGAGTATTCTCCCCCTTGATCAGATCTAAGGATATTGGTGCATTTGCTTGTTTGTTTTTCCACCATGGTTCTAAATTCTTTGAAGTACTCGAATACATCGCTCTTTTTCGTTATGAAATAAACCCATGTATACCTAGATCTGTCATCAACAAATATAAGAAAATACAATGCACCTCCAAGTAATCTCGTCTGCATGGGTCCACACACATCTGTATGAATCAATTCAAGTATATCCATTTTCTTGTTCTCTTTTTGAACAAGAAATTCATGTATGTGCTACTTGCCAAGAGCACATGCTTCACATTCTAGATGTTCATATTTAAGGACTGGAAGTCCTTCAACCTTTGATTTCTTTTGAAGTAACACTAAAACATTATAGTTAAGATGTCCATACTTCTATCGCCATAGTTATTTTGTTGACATTGTTGTAGATGCCAACGCATGATGTGTTGTATTGGTCACATCCAACTTGTACAACCCTGTAACATACCCATATAACCACCTCTAAAAGTATAATATTTTTTTTTTGACATAACCTAATTACCATGAGTCATAATCCCTTTCTCATTCTCTATCACACAATCAACAAAAAAACAATACAAAGGAAAAACAAGCCTTCAAGGTTTTATCCTAACTCCTTTAATTGGTTTGAAAATGAAAATATTGAGTTTAAAAGCTTTTCCGCAACAAGCCTTTCACAATGAACCTTTCTGCAATAGATTCTCCACAATTGACCTCTCCGCAATAGGCCTTCCGCAACAGAATCTATGCAAGCGTACTTCTGCAACTCCCCTTCTGCAACAGAATCTCCGCAAGGGTCCTTCTGCAACTCCCCTTCCGCAATGTGGATTGCGGATTGCGGTAAGTTCCTTGGAACTCTACATATTTCCCTTCCGCGTTCCCACTTATGCAATGCGGATTGCAGATTGTAGAAGGTACTTATATTCATTACAAATTTCCTTTCTGCAATTGCAAATTGCGAATTATGGGAAGCACTTAATTTCTTCAAAAAATTCCCTTCTGCAATCCTGCTTCCGCAATGCAGATTGTGTATTGCGGAAGGTACTTGATTTTCTTTACATTATTTCCTTTCGCATTCTACATTGCGGATTTCGGTTTGCAAAAGTACTTAACTTCTTTCATAAATTCCTTCTGCATTGCAGATTGCAGAAGTATTTAACTTCTTTACATAATTTCCTTCTGCACTTCGCATTCCGCATTGTGGTTTGCAGAAGTACTTAACTTCTTTACATAAGTTTCTTCCGCATTTATGTTTCTGCATTGAGGATTGCGGAAGTACTTAACTTTTTACATAATTTCCTTATGCACTCTGCATTTCGTATTGTGGTTTGTGGATTGCGAAAGTACTTAACTTATTTACATAATTTCCTTCCACATTGCGGATTGCGGAAGTACTTAACTTCTCGTAAAAATTAACCTTCCGCAAGCCATCTGGCTCGTAATTTTAGTTTTTTTTCATAAGGCGTAGTTTCATACTTGGGGATTTTACAGTAGCTTACCGGAGCCGGTTTTCTTATGGAATCAACACATTCTTTTCACAAAATTCCAACAAGAAAATGACGATTAAAAGCAAGGTGCAGGAGTTCCATTAAGATGACATGCATTCCACAATCTACATGGAATCCCTTACATTGGGGTATTAACAACGAAATTATAAAGAATCTAAGTATTCTTTCAGAATCAGTAAAATCATCCAACACATTCCATGCACCTAAAGTGATATAATTCTAAGCTCAATAGTCTGCAAGGAAATAAACACTTAAAGGGACCTGATTGTACAACCAGCCGAATGAAGAAGGAACAACCAAGTTCCACCCAACCGTACATTTGGATCAGTCTTGATTTTTGTCCTCAATCACCCCTGAGATAAACTATGCATGCCAAGAGTGGTGACAGCCTACCTTAGATCCAGTTTCCCAGCAAGAAATCACTTGTCTAGCACAGAGTGCTCACACAACAAGTATCTCTTCCAGCTTTCCTAACATCGAGTGCTCCCGCAGCAAGATTTCCAGCATACTCAACATCATCCTACCTCCTCCCATATGCTTCTTTTTATAGTTTTTGTTTTTGTTTTTGCCTAGGTCTTTTTCCAATTAGTGACCAATTCCTCGTGGAATTCCCACAGCCCACAACATCCCCTGATTTTCCAGTGTGTGTCTAGTGCCATAACGACATGTTGACACCTGGTGTAACCTCCTTGAGGTTGCTCTTCCTCGTCCCCCACTCTTGCATGGATAGTTTCATCATTCAACGTGGTTGCCTCCATCATTTATTTTTCTTTTTTATTAAAATCAAATTGTTTTCAATTACATCTGTCCTCCAAGGACTTATTGGCAAATTCTAGATCCAACTAATCTTATTTCACAAAAATAAAACAATACTTCAAAATATTACAAATAATGTTTATTTACAGGGGGATGTTACATCCTCTAGCTCTGGTGCCTCTTGCAATCACCCTGTAGCAATCATAGATGTCCTTCACAACACATCTTAACTTTACAAACTCCACCTTTAGATCTTGATCAGTAAGTGAAGAAACATATATTAAATTCTTTTTTTATTTCAAGGACATGCATAACATTATGGATATCTTTCATTTGACCATCAATCATGTCTATACATACCATTCCATAGCCTTGCACTTTCAGTGATCTTTCATTTCCTAAATAGACATAAATACCATCTATATTCTCATAATACTCATCAAACCATTCCTTGTTACATGACATATGAGCAGAGGCCCCATAATCAAGATACCAAGCATTCTTATCATCGGTTTCTATAGACATTGCAGCTTGAGAGATGAACAACTTAAGGTTTTTAAAACCTTGATTGATCGAGATATCATTATTCACAAATTTTCCATTATACATCCTAGTACTTTGTTTAGATTCATTTTCCTTTCTTTTCTTTTATAACAGTCTTTGGTGCGATGACCAGTTTTTCCACAATAAAAACATGCATCATTCTTCTTCTTAGCACTATATTCAAACTTGGATGGAGCTATACCTTTTTTCTTTGCTTGAAATTTACCTCCTTAATTTCTGTCCCATGGCTTGCCCCTGTATGGTTGTTTACCTTTTGCTACAAGTGTCAAATCTGAAGACCTTGCATCTAACTCAAAAGTCTTAATTATTTCTTCCTCTTGTAAGAGGATCCTTGTCAATTCAGTAAAAGTAGGAGGTGTTGCTGACTTGAAATGAACACTTGCTAATATTTAATTAAACCTTTTAAAGTAATCGTTACCATATCAGTGTTGGATAACTTCTCACCAATTGCACCAAACTGATCACTCAGATCCTTGATTATGGAAATGTAGGTGGTTATGTTCTCATGTGCCTCCATTCTGATATACAACAACTTGATTTTAGGTAGAGAATTCGGTTGGCATTTGATGTCTCATTATCATACAAATCCTTAAGCATGTCCCACATTTCTTTGGATGTCTTGCAGTCTCTGATGTGTGGGATTATGTTGTATTTCACAGACATATGCAAAACCACCTTCGCTTTTGATTCACGCTTTTCCCAATCGGTAATTGTAGAAGTAGTACCGGTGGTCTTGGCCTCATCCCCACTGACTATAGACCATAAATTCATTCCTTCTAACATAGTTAACAACTTAAACTTCCAATCAACATAATTCTCGCTATTAAGTTTGGAGGCTTCATTCACATATGTTTCGACAACTGGGTTTGACATTGTACCAAAAAGAAATTAAAATTTACTGCAACTTCTTCAAAAAATGAATTTACCTCTACATAGATGCATATATGAATAGCGTAGACCTTTTATGAACCTTGTATTTATTCTCCCTCCAATTGTTAGTGATCATTAGCAATTTCAGTGTGCACATAAAATACGGATTAAAATCCATCTATCGAAGGTGCAATTGAAGGCCAACAACTTCAACTTCTAGTGGAGAAAAGAAACGAGAAATGGAAAACCTTGAACTCCGTGAGAGAGCACAAACAAACTGAGATTGGGATTCGTCAACGCAATTTCTTGTGGCCATTTCGAAACCTTCACCGGGAAGACACAATCTCAGCCAAGGAAAGAAACTCAAATCCGAAGCTCACAACGAACTCTTTACAACAATGTGTACTGCACGATCTGGATCTATGACAGATTTAATGGTTGATAAAATGCAAAAGCAGAAGTTTGAAGGGCTAGAAAGCCACTTTAACGCCCAAAACATCCACTCCGGAAACATGTGATTTGATCCTAGCAGCTATGTACTCTGAGTGCAAATCACTAGCAATGGATCTATCCATAATCCTCCTTTATATGCAGCAATTGGATTATTAATATATGCATCGACAAATCTCCACTTCTCCTTGGCAATTCTCTACGCAGGATTACAGATCGGCGACTTCCTTCCACTGTCAACGACTCTTTATAATGGTCTCACGTTCCTCACAGCAGCGACTCAATGCAAGGTTTCACACACAGGCAGTGATCCTCACATGCATCCTCAGTACCCAACCAAGCGCTACCTCAGTGTTGATACCAACTCAGATTTATAACCTCAAAATACATAAGACAAGCCAACAAAAGAATTGCATAACTGACGGAGCAAATGCTTTCACATACTGAGTGCGCAGGAGAAAGAGGAAAAGAGGGCACCATACTCGGAGAGAAATGACAGCTCCAGCAGCCGGGGAAGGGGGTAATGACCATCGCTGCCATGGAGGAGGAGATCTTTGGCGAATTTCAGGTGAAGTTGGGAGAGGGAGTGGTCATGTCGCACTATTGGAGACTAAAATTCATTCAGTCTTGGAGACTAAAATTCATTCAGTCTCGTTCCATGAACGAGAGGGAGAGCTATGCGAAGCTCATCAGCATCACGGTGGGAAAATTCAAATATGAAGTGGAGAATAACCTCGACCATATGCACAGCCTGCTATGCCTCTCAGGGCCACCCTTTCAACACATTCTGAGAGAAGAAGATGTGAATGTGGAAGAGTCCAGTCATGCGGGTGTTAATGGAGGGAAAGGCAACAACGACGCCCACGATGAGGCCGAGTCTTCTCGGAGACGCTAGGTCGTGGCTCTTTGCTGGTTTGGTCTTTCCTTTTGCAGTTTATCCGTCCATGCTCAGTCGTTTTTACTCTGTTCTGTTGCCCACGCTTAAAGGTTGGGCGGCTCTCATGCTCCTTTGTCTCTCTATATCAGATATTATCTTCTATTTTCTGTTGTGGATTTCAGACCGAGGCCTGGCTCCTTGTTTCCAGGAGCAATTTTTGTAAATATTTTCAGTCTAATGCAGTAATAGAAATGACCCTTCTTACTTAAAAAAAACAATATAGATAGTGTAATGTATTTTGCATAAAAGTCCAGCCTAAAATGAAACAGAATCCACACTATTATTGAGTAAACACAAGCATACATTTATACTTCATTCCACACTTCTAAAATCTTAAGACATCTAAGCACAACACACCAACAACTCATTGACATCTACACATTTCTACATTATTCTAATAATCATGACACACATGCTCGTTATGTTTCAGATGAGGTTGGGAGAATGAAGATGTATGCAACACACAAGGCCATTGAACAATTCTTTGGATCAAAAGAATGAGTGTTTTGCCCTAGCTTCGCTTGCATTACACCTTAATTTGTGGGTTTTGCACAATCTTCAGAGCAAATTACATAGCGGTTGGAAAACAAAGGAGTCACAACTATGACAGTTGTTCAACATACATCATGACATTGGTATGCATGTGCTCTTATAGTGCCGCAAAAAAAGGCCAAATAAGGCCTTTAAATAGGTTATTGGCCATAAGATCAATATAGATCCATTTTAAACTTGGATTTATTAAGCGATGTTACCAGAAACAAAACGGTATTAGAAACGAAGTCTAAAGGTTTCACACAGACAAGAAATGAGGTGAGAGAAAAAACAACAAAATTGAATATGAAAAAGAATGGGAACATCACCAAATACACTTTGAATGTTAACATATTTCCATAGAAAAATTAAGGGCTTTCAAGAAGTCATTCGGATCCCAGACAAACAATGAAACTTTTTTGAAATTATAATACCAAAAGCTACTTAAAAAAATAAAAAACACAACAATCTTAAACTTACAATTCAATCCGTTATTAATGGCTTTTAAATTTTGTATACCTTATTCATGTAGATTATATTTCCTTAAACATGCATATATTATATTTTACGGTTTATTTTCATCAAACATATATTATCATTTCCAAGTTTGGTAAAGATCAACTATTTTTACGTCGTAAGGAGTTTTTCTCCGAACATGTTCGGAAAAACACTGTTCATTTCGTCGTTTATTCGACCAACCATGCTCCTCCACGTGTCCTCTTCGCGATCTGATGGTTCTCGTGTGTCCTCTTCACGATCCGGTCGTCCTAGCACTTAACCCCCATCCCCGCGTGTCTCATTCGTGATCCGCTGGTCCTCCGCGTATTTTCAAGTTGAGTCTGTGTAAAACCTTTGGAGGTAAAGGTTTCCGGTTGCTGCCCTGCTTTGTCCTCCCATTTCGCCTGCAAGTTTCAGTGTTGGCGTCTTTTCCACCTCTTTGTTGAGCATTGTTCATGGGCTTTGCCGTGACTGTTGAGTTTGTCAGAACCGCAGTTGTCCGGCGATTCTGGAGTGTCATGGGCGATATTTGGAGAGCCTGTCCTGTGAAAGAGTAGTGTTTTTTTTCTCGATTTGGCATTTATTTTGAATTTATTAGATAGCTTGCTATTCATGGAGGAGGTGGTTGAACATCTTGTCATGGCGACCGCCCCTCCCTGCTGCATAAATGGCGTTTACTGGTCATATTTAGTTTGTGTGGGTTTGCACAGAGAAGTTGCATTGTTTCTAGTTGCAGGAATTCTGATTCAAAGAGCCAAAGAACTAAAAAAACACAAGTACTTTGTTTTTCCACTGCTCTTGGATTTGATTCTGTGCAATTTCATTTCTATTGCAAATTTGTTGTTAGTATCAATCTTGTAGGCTTGTCTGGGTGTTGTCATATCTTCTGCCCTCTGCAAGTCGTTCATCAATTTCCACAAAACTGCCATTAAAAGAATCGGGCACCGCAGCTGGCCCGGCCACTAAACCGCCATTCTCGTATAGCTTAGGATAATTCAAAACCCCTGAATCAATAGTAGGGTTCAGCAGCAAGCCTATGGTGCAATTGGCTATGAGGCATATAACTTGTGTAGAGGAGGCTACATTTTTCATGTCACTATCTGCAACTGTGGATTTAAGCATCGAATCCTGCAAGCTCTTCAGTAGGAAGCCGAGGAGGTGTATTCAAAATTGAAAAAAAAATACCTATTCATAACCTGCTTCAACAATTCCCTCTACTTTTGTTGTATTTCAGATATTGAATCTTTTCTTCGAACAAAACATCATATTATAAGGTGGTCTTGGATCATGTATCCAAATAGTGACTTGTTTGCCATGGTCTGTCTATATACTAGCAATTTTGTAAGTTGTTGCTTAGATCTTATTGGCAGTATCTATTTTCAAGGTGAACTTGTTTCCATTGATGGTTGATCTTGATATTCACATCTACAATGCGTTTTCTTTGAAGAATTTTTTGTTTTGAAATTAAAACAGGTAAAGAAAAATGTTGGTTTATGCTTTTTCTTGTTTTAATATTTGTTTTTCTAATTATTTAAAGGGTATTTCAAGTTTCTATACAGCGGCAATGACTTCTGAATTTCCAAATTATTTTACTTTCATAGAATAGGCCTTAGTTCTCTTAATACACTTTTATACGCAGAATTTACTCCATGTCAATTTCTTTCGGCATTCTTGAATATAAATATATTTGTTAATTATCTTGTCCAGGAATGGATGTGGGTGTCTCATTAACGGAGGAAGCTTGTTGTTCAAGTTATGGGAAGAACTTTGTCTGAGTTTATGTATCTTCTCGCTCTGTTCCTTGCAAATCTAAGTTTCAAACTATTTATGGTCCACGAATACCCCTCTACAACCCGAGTTCTTCACACAAGATAGGCCCCGGTAAGTAAAACCCTCAGTGAAGAATGAGTTTTGAGTTTCTTGAATGTCTTGTATGCATGTGTTCTTATATGCATGTGTTCTAAGTGGAGTTAAAATGATAGGGTATATTATGCGAAAATGTGCTTCCTTTTTCTCCTTCTTGAGTTAAGATGACACGGCATTTTCATGTGGAATCTGGGGAATTCATGCCTATCTTCTAGTAAATCCTAATAGCAATAAAGGCACAGGGAAACCGACAACCAATGAGTTGCCATAGTTGGGGACTCCAATGCATTCTACAACATAAGAGGTAGACTCCATCTCTTCTCCAACAACAAAAAATAACAAAAAGCGAAGCCAAATAAGTGTTTCCGCCCAAAACTTAGAAAGGGTAGTTGGAAATATAGATAATTTGGGAAAAGTTTAGCCTAATGGTGAACTAACACTGTGTGGGTTTCCAGCTCTACTTGGTTGTTTGCATGTAAAATAGATAGCAAATATCCCAGACACTATTTTCTTATAACTCCGTCACGTGCCCAGAGTTTCTTTCCTCATTAATTCTAAGGCCCTCGGATTACTCGCTCATTATGAGTGATGTTACCTTGTCTGTTAAGGAGGGCTCTCAGATGGTTGTGTTGCTATGTTGGTTGGTTGGGATTAAAAAAATTTGCAGACGAGGTAATTGTAACATCTCTTTGGTAATTGTAATTCCCGACTTTGGTAATTGTAACATCTTAATTGTAACATCACAAGTCATTTGTAAAATCATTTTTAAAAAATTCTTATGTGGGTAATTGTAACTTTTTAATTCACTTTACATTGGGCCTTTTTTTGAATTCCTAGGTTGGTAATTGTAAATTTTTAAGTTATCATACATTGGGAAAATGGAAATAGTTTAAAATCGATTTTTGGGGCAATGGAGAGTGACATAAAAATACTATTCTTTTAAATTTTACATGGTCTAGGTGTAGCTTTTTCAATATATTTATCGTATTGGTTAATTTCTCAATATACTTGAACAATTGAACTTGAGGTTCTTTGTTAATTTGGAATGAGCTTAAGCATGTTTATGCTCTCTTTTGGTAATGTATTGAATTATTAAGATAACATTAAGTTGTATTGCTATTTTGGAAGGGGAGGTATTGACATTATTAAGATATCATTTAGGTTGTATTGTTATTTTGAAAGGGGAGGTATTGACATTTGGACATGTTTTAGGAAGTGGTTTAGTTTTTAGGTTAAGCTAAGTTACAAGTGTATTTAGTGATTTAAGGTTAGTGCTACTTTTGGTAAGATTAATGAAATTTGGTGATGTACATTTACAATTTAAGTAAAAGTTCGTAGCAACTTGTGAGTTGACTCTTCGAGTAGGTATTTATATCTATGCAACTTGCTTATGTAGTTTCATTTCCCTAGGAGTGAGAAATATTGAAATGTTCTCTAGAAGGGGTGGGATTCCACCATCATAATGGGAAAAAAAAGTAAAATGATTTGAGTTCCTATTGCTAGCTAGCATCAAGTCTGTGATTTGACTCGTTGGGCACTTGTGAGTTGGCCATTGAGTTATCACTAAGCAAACCAATTCTATATTTTGTGTGCCCAATGAGTGAGCAATATTTTAATATTATCCTTATGGGCGGGATTCCACCACCATCATCAGAATAAGAAGAAAAACGTTTTGAGCTACATTTTTCTTGATGTTCCTATTTTTTTAATATGGGTATGCCCACTTAGGAATCCTCAGAACTGTCCTAGGAACTACTACCAAAACTTATTAGATTGAATGGGGTCAGTATACCATTGCTATTAACCTTTAGTAGGAAGAATGAATGAATTTAATTTAGACCTTTTCACTTCTGACTTTAGACATCGTTTGTAGGCGCATGGTCCAAAAATTGGACTGGTCATCTCTTTATCAGCCCTATTTTGCCATTTCTTTCCATACTGAAAAAGGAGTATCTGACCGAATAGTATTCCCATTTATGCTTGCACGGTATTTTTTATGCCGTAAGGCGTTCTCCCCTAGAGTTCTTTGGTAAACCATTGCTCATTCTGTCGTCTATTCAGCCCACCGCGCTTCTCCGCTTGTCTTCTTCGTGATCCGCTGGTTTATTAATTGTGCTGCTTTTCAATGCTGGTTACTGTTCGGGACTTTACTTTTATCCTTCGTTTAGATATCTTCTACTTATTGCTGAACAACACTAAGAATTCTACTCAAATATTCAACTTTCTCGAGTTATAATATCTTCAAAATCGTAGTGCAATTGGAGTATGTGATAAATGAACCTAACATAATCAACTTCAACTTTTTAAACATGTTTTTTTTCCCAGAATTTCTGTCAAAATTAGCTCATACCAAGGTAACTGTTAGACGACTTCAGCTAAATTCTAATCTACAAGTATTGGTATCTCTTACAAACCAAAAAATAGGGTAGTGTCTCAAAACTACAAGATGGGTTTGTTTTTACATGGAACCGCTTTCATAATTCCCAATATTGTTGATTCTCAGAAAACAACTTTTGCAACAATTACCCCCAGCTACTTACCCAAGGGAGGATTTTACATAGAACCACTCTTTCAAAATTCTCAATGTAGTTGTTTCTCAGAAAACAGCTTTTGCCACATTTACCTCAGCTTTTTACCCAATCCCTTATACCTAGAAGGGCTTGATAATAACAAGAATTAAAATGCAGAATATACTTGGTTCTTAAGGTGGAATTTACACTTTAACAGTAAAAATCCAGAATATTGTAGAGATTACAGGCAGCTAAGAAATGGAAAATATAGAATTCTGCAATCAAGAAACAATTGTATTTAAGGAAACCAAAATGAATAAAGGATTAAAATTTGTTTGAAAGAAAGGGGCGAGAAGCAATTTTCTGAAATTAATCCCAACAATTGCTACGAGAAGAAACTGTATCAATGTCACTTTGGTTGCTAGGCATTAAATTGAAAAATGTTCATTATGAAAAACTAAACTTAAAAATCACTGGTGGTATTAAAAATAGAACCAAGAGAGCAAAGATGTTAGAGTTGCTTACCTTTATCCACTTTGTAAGTAGATGAATGTCTATGTTCAATGCATGGAATACATCTTTTAGATTTGATGAAATTTTTATAATGCACATAACTATATGCACGTATACACCAGACCAATGGAGTGCCCCTGTATTCTCTAGGTGCATAGTTATTTAAAGGCACGAGGGGAATTGCATATGTAGTAAGCTTTTGCAGATTTTCTTAATAGGAATAAAATAAAATAACAAGCTACAGAAAAATTTAAAAAAAAAAAAAGGTCAAAGTGTTTCATGGAGTTTTCTTAAATTCCTTACGTCAACCAGCATTTTGACACACGCTGAAAACTTTTTATCTGTAAATGCTTGTAACACAAGTTTTGAATAGTCTTTACAGATTTCCTGAGGGAATCGGAAGTTTACACACGAGGAGGATGCCTTTTTTTTATTTCGGGACTTTAGAATCCATTCAGTGCAGGGTGCACTCCGCAGGTCATTTTACCTTTTTAATTAATGGATTCTTATAGATTGGCTGAGGAAACCGGAATTTTACACACGAGCAGGAACCCTTTTTTTAATTTCAGGGCTTTAGAATCCATTGAGTGCAGAGTGCACTCTGCAAGTCATTTACCCTTTTTAATTAATGGATTCTAAAGTCATTCCAGTCCAAAGAACTTACAGTTATGTTATCACTTTCATATGAATCAAATCTATGTCCATGGAGTTCTGCCATGTTGAGAATAAATGATAAATGAGTAAGGCAAGTTGCCTATCCAAGAGGGTGCAAGAATAAGTTTTAAGTAGAAATTCTGCAAAAAATTGATATTTGGCATAGTTTTATAAGTTAAAGTTTCAAAGATAGTTTTCCATGCCCTAGAGGTTTTGAGGGTCTCTATCTAAAACTTTCAAAAATCCTAAAACAATCTAAAAGAAAAAAACTAAAACTATGTCCCCTTTGGATTTTTCGCTTCACCAAACTCCGGTTAAAATGAAATTTTCTAGACTGTTTTAGATAAAGCATTAAGTCTTAAGTAATGAAATGTAACAGGAGAGATGGATGATTCCACATGCAAAGTAAAGAATAAGTTGAAATATAGACAATTGTACTAAAACTTATAATTGAACATATTTTAGAATTTTCACTTGCATCTTCAATGAAATCAAGGCACAGACTTGAATGCAATGTCATTAGGCGTTCTCCTCTGAAGTTTTGTTCTCAACAACTATAGATGTCGTTGTCCCTCCTGCCAGTGCTACTTTTACGCGTGTCTCCTCTTGCACTGTGCATTTTGCATAGGTTTCCTGTATTTCCAACTAGGACAAAGAAAGACACCAACCAGAAACCTTAATCAACTGACAACTCAGGGATGGGGGTTAAGTGCCAGGTCCAACCATCAATGCTGTCACTTGTGAAAGAGATCGAACTAGGTTCTAACCTTTACCTCCAAAAGATCCGGAAGGCCGGACAATCAACACCGAAGTTCTTTACTACCCAGCAAGAGTCAATTTGAAGACACGCGGAAGACCAACGTATCACGAAGAAGACACGCGGAGAACTAGCGAATCAAGAAGAAGACACACAGAGAAGCACGGTTGGTTGAATAGACGACGAAATGAACATTGGTTTCCAAACAATTCTCTTCCTTCTGCAGTCCAGTGATTTCTGCAGAGCTGTGACTCTTGTCCGGTGATTCTGGATTGCCGTGAGGTGATTTCTTGAGAGCCCCTCCTGTGAAAGAACCCGTCTTGTAGAAAGAGCCCACTTTGCCCTTTCACTCTCTTTATGAGGCACAAGCATTTAGTTTGAATGAATGGTTCTTTTGCTGACATGGATGTGCCTATCAACCTTCTTGTTATGCTCCTGATTCATATGTTTTTTGGCCTCTCACGAATTATTTCACATATATTTTCTGACCCATTGCTACAGGAATTATGAGAAAAGTCTGCCCTTGGCAGACTTTATGCTTTTTTGTCCCCATTTTGGTTGGATGACTGGCATTCTCTGACTTTACAGCTATTAGAGAGATCCCCAAATGTATCTGCATTTGCGGAATTCTTGTGCATTCTCAAGGTGCTCTTAGAGAGGAATGTAACGAAAAAATGTGGCACTTCTTTGCAAAGAAGAGCCTTCTCTTCAATAGACATATTTGAAAGTTTGTTGAAGGGTAAATTTTCCATGGAGTTATTATGCAAATCTGAAGTAGTTATTGAGGATTGTTTTGGCACATTTCACAAAGAAAATAACTTTGCTTATGCATGGAATTAAAAAAATTTATCGTTATTTTATGGAATTAAATAACTTTTATTATATTATGGTTATAAATAGCCAACAAGCTCTTAACCTAGGATAATAGACGCACCAAAACCATATTAGAGCTTCTGGCTCTTTGGGCACTGCTTTCGGTTGCCATTCATTTGGGGATCCCTCTCTTATCTGTATTTGGGGATTCACAGGTTATCATCTCATGGGTGAACATAACTGCTTCATTGAACACCCCACTTCTGAGTCATTAGTGTGATGACATTCTTTTTCTGTTGCATCATGTGCCTTTAGTGACCATCAATCATATCTATTGCGAGCATAACTAGCAGCCTGACAGTCTCTCCAAATAGGCTCTTTCGTTGGCCCCGAGGCATGGGGAATTTTTTGAACCTTTAGATGGTATGCTCATTGATCATGGGATATTTTAGTTATTTTGGCTTGTGCCGGGCTTTTCCCTTTCACTCTCTTTATGAGGCACAAGCATTCAGTTTGAATGAATGGTTCTTTTGCTGACATGGATGTGCCTATCAACCTTCTTGTTATGCTCCTGATTCATATGTTTTTTTGTCTCCCACGAATTATTTAATATAACTTTTCTGACCTGTTGCTATAGGAATGATGAGAAAAGTCTGCCCTTAGCAAAATTTCTGCTTTCCTATCCCCATTTTGGTTGGATGACTGGGATTCTCCGACTTTACAGCTTTCAGAGAGATCCCCAAATGTATCTGCGTTTGCGGAATTCTTCTGCATTCTGAAGGTGCTCTTAGAGAGGAATGTAACGAAAATATGTGACACTTCTTTGCAAAGAAGAGCCTTCTCTTCAATACACATATTTGAAAGTTTGTTGAAGGGTAAATTTGGTATGAAGTTATGATGCAAATCTGAAGTTGTTATTGAGGACTGTTTTGGCACATTTCACAAATAAAATAACTTTGCTTATGCATGGAATTAAAAAAATTTATGGTTATTTTATGGAATTAAATAACTTTTATTATTTTATGGTTATAAATGGCTAACAAGCTCTTAACCTAGGATAATAGATGCACTTGTTTTTTTTAGTTCTTTGGCTTTTTGAATCAGAATTCCTGCAAGTAGAAACAATACAACTTCTCTGTGCAAACCCACGCAAACTAAATATGACCAGTAAACACAATTTAGGCAGCAAGGAGGGGCGGTCTCCATGACATGATGCCCAACCACCTCCTCCATGAATACCAAGCTATCTAATAAATTCAGAATAAATGCCAAACTGAGAAAAAAAACACTTCATGTTTTAGATGTGCTCTTTCACAAGATGGGCTCTCCAGAAATCACCCATGGCACTCCAGAATCGCCGGACACCTGCGGTTCTGACCAGCTCAACAGTCACGGCAAATCCTATGAACAATGCTCAGCAAAGAGGTGGAAAACAAAGAGGTGCAAAACACGCGAACACTGAAACTTGTAGGCGAAATGGGAGGGCAGAGCAAGGCAGCGACCGGAAACCTTCAACCATCAATGTTGTCACTTGCGAAGAAGCCCGGACTGGGTTCTAACCTTTACCTACAAAACAACTGGAAGGCCCAACTATCAGCGCGGAGGTTTTACACAAACTCAACTTGAAAACACGTGGAGGACCAACGGATCACGAAGGAGACACTGAGGGATGGGGGTTGCTTCTGGCTCTTTGGGCACTGCTTTCGATTGCCATTCATTTGGGGATCCCTCTCTTATCTGTATTTAGGGATTCACATGTTATCATCTCTTGGGTGAACATAACTGCTTCATTGAACACGCCACTTCTGAGTCATTGGTGTGATGGCATTCTTTCTCTACTGCATCATGTCCCTTTAGTGACCATCAATCATATCTATCGCAAGCATAACTAGCAGGCTAACAGTCTCTCCAAATAGGCTCTTTCGTTGGCCCCAAGGCATGCAGGATTTTTTGGATATTTAGATGGTATGATCATTGATCATGGGATATTTCAGTTATTTTGGCTTGTGCCGGGAATTTCCCTTTCACTCTCTTTGTGAGGCACAAGCATTCAGTTTGAATGAATGGTTCTTTTGTTGACATGGATGTGCCTATCGACCTTTTTGTTATGCTCCTGATTCATATGTTTTTTGGTCTGTCACGAATTATTTCAGATAGATTTTCTGACCTGTTGCTACAGGAATGATGAGAAAAAGTCTGCCCTTAGCAAACTTTATGCTTTTCTTTCCCCATTTTGGTTGGATGACTGGAATTCTCTGACTTTACAGCTATCAGAGAGATCCCCAAATGTATCTACATTTGCGGAATTCTTGTGCATTCTCAAGGTGCTCTTACAGAGGAATGTAACGAAAAAATGTGGCACTTCTTTGCAAAGAAGAGCCTTCTCTTCAATAGACATATTTGAAAGTTTGTTGAAGGGTAAATTTGGTATGAAGTTATGATGCAAATCTCAAGTAGTTATTGAGGATTGTTTTGGCACATTTCATAAAGAAAATAACTTTGCTTATGCATGGAATTAAAAAAAAAATTGCCTTTTTTATGGAATTAAAAAACTTTTATTATTTTATGGTTATAAATAGCCAACAAGCTCTTAACCTAGGATAATAGATGCACCAACACCAAATTAGAGCTTCTGGCTCTTTTGGGCACTACTTAGGCAGTAGAAGAATAATTGCGGTTCTGACCATCGCGTCGTCAGTAGAAGAATAATTGCTTCAATTTGATTAGCCAATTAGGCAATAACAAGTTTGATAAAAGAATATTCAAACTATTTATGTCTATTACGACCAACTTTAGACTATGGATTTTAAGCCAGCAGAGAAACGATACCAATTGATAAAGCCAAGAATGGGTGTCAATGGATGAATGTGAATTGTAGGATGTTCATGAGATTCATTGAAGGCTTGATAATTGCTATGTTTCCAATCCAGTGCCAACATAGATAGAGAAAGCAACCCATTACGCCGAATCTCTACTTTATTAAACCGATATATGATTTCTTGGAAGTCGAATTTGAAGTCGAAACTTCAGAACACATCTTTGTAGAGGTTAAAATGATAGAAGACTTACACAAGCAAAATCCTATCTGAAATATACATGTAGCAAGTCATCATACTCAGATTTATAACCACATAATACATAAGACAAGCCAACAAAAGAGTTGCACAACTGAGAGACCAAATGCTTTCACACACCACAACCACATGTTTGTGGAGTAAACATAAGGATACATTTATACTTCACTCCACACTTGACCACCAACATCTAGAACCTTCAGGAAACTAAGCCCAACACACCAACAACTCATCACAACAACAACACCAACAACAACTCACTAAAACATATACATTCTAGACATTACTACATTATTCTAATACTCCCCCTTAATGGAGAAATGGATTTTCAACAACTCTTAATATTGACCTAAACATTTCAAACTTGGCCTTGTCAATTTGCTTAGTAAACATATCAACCACATTTTCATCAGTGTAACAATACGTCAAATCAATTTCTTTGGATTGAATATTTTCTCTGACAAAATGATGTTGGATCTCAATATGCTTTGATCTTGCATGAAACACTGGATTGTTTTCCAACTTTATTGAACTCTGGTTGTCACATTTGATGACCATTGGACATTCCTACTTCTCTCCAACATCTTCAATAAATATTTGTAACCAAATAGCCTCACAGGTAGAGATGTGCAATGCTTTACATTCTACTTCAGCAGATGATAGGGACACAATTGGTTTATTTTTATTGCTCCATGAGATGACACCTGATCCTATATTGAACACATAACCTGTTATAGATCGCATGTCATCAACATCTCCTACCCAGTTTGAATCTGGATATCTTGTCAACTCAACATCACAATGATCAGTAAGTTCAATTCCATAATTGTAAGTGCCTTTCAAATAACAAAGCACTCTTTTTGCAACTAGCCAATGACTCTCATGAGGCTTGGTCATAAACTAACTAAGCATGTTAACTGAGTATGCAATATCCGGTCTAGTGTTGGTGAGATAATTAAGACTTCCCTCCAATTGTCAATATAAAATTTCGTCCACTTCATTTGATTCATCATTGTTGCTCAGCTTTTCATTCTGCATCAATGGAGTAGATACTACCTAGATTCATTCATCCTGAACCTTCTGAGAATAGCCAATGTATACTTACTCTGAGTGATTAGAGTCTTTCATTTGTCCCTCCATAATTCAAGACCCAAACAATAATGTAGTTGTCCTAAATATTTCATATCAAACACTTGAAACAATTGATCTTTTATGGATGTAATTACTCATTCAACACTTCTTGTAATTATGGGATCACCCACAAATAATGAAATTAAGGATATATTCCCGTCTCCATCTTTATTCACATACAAATTAGGACCATTATTAATTCTTTGAAATACCTGTTTAATGATGAAATTATCAATTTTTGTATACCATGATCTAGGATCTTGTTTTAGGCCATACAATGTTTTCTTTAATTTACACACTAGATGTTCTTGACTTGGTTTGGAAAATCCTTCTGGTTGTTCAAGATAGATTTCCTCTTTTAATTCACCATTTAGAAAGGTAGATTTCACATCTAACCGATGCAGTACCCCATCATATTTTGTAGCTAGTGCTATCATTAATATGATTGTGTTCTTTTTTCCTACTGGTGAAAATGTATCCACATAATCTATACCTTCTTTTTGTGAGTAGCCTTTAACAACTAGACTAGCCTTATATTTATCAATGGTACCATCAACCTTAATTTTTTATTTATACATCCATTTACACCCTATGGGAACTTTGTTTTTCAGGAAATTCAGTTAGTTCCCATGTATTATTCTTCATTATAGACTCATATTCCTCATTCATAACATCTCTCCATTATTTATGTCCTTTAGCTTCTTCATATGTTACAGGATCAACCACATTCACAACATGAGTCACTAATGCATAGTCTTTGTACCTTAAGGGTGGTTGGGTTTGTCGAGATGACCTTCTTGGTGTTTTGCTACTTTCATATTCTTTTCCTTTTCTAGGAGTTCCTTGATGCTTCATGTCCTTGAACATGTATATGTTCCTTCTCTTTCTCATTTTACTATACCTTTCCCTGTTAAGCACTTGTATAAAATTTAACATAGTCATTATTTTTAAAAGAAGCATTCCACACACCATTATATTCATATGTATTCTCATGAAACACCACATCCCAACTTGCAATCAATTTATGCAATCTAGCATAATACCATTTATATGCTTTATGATAATCACAATAGCCAATAAAAATGCATTTAATTGACTTTGAATCAAGTTTTCCTCTCTCATCTTTGGAAATATGGGAAAACGCTCTACATCCAAACACTCTAAGATGAACCACTTCAAATTTGTATCCATGGAAAACTTCAAATGGTGTCTTATGATCTAGAAATTTAGTTGGACTTCTATTATTTAAATAAACTGCATTGTTAATAACTTTTTTCCCAAAAACCATTTGAAATATTTTTACCTTTCAACATGTTGCGAGCACATTCCACCAATGTCTAGTTCTTCCTCTCAGCAACACCATTTTGCTGGGGTGTGTTTGGTATTGTGAACTGTTGCGGAATTCCATGACTTTTACAATAATTATTGAATTCTCTTGAAGAGTATTCTCCCCCTTGATCAGATCTAAGGATATTGGTGCATTTACTTGTTTGTTTTTCCACCATGGTTCTAAATTCTTTGAAGTACTCGAATACATCACTCTTTTTCCTTATGAAATAAACCCATGTATACCCGGATCTGTCATCAACAAATATAAGAAAATACAATGCACCTCCAAGTGATCTCGTCTGCATGGGTCCACACACATCTGTATCAATCAATTCAAGTATATCCATTTTCATGTTCTCTTTCTGAACAAGAAATTCATCTATGTGCTATTTACCAAGAGCACATGCTTCACATTCTAAATGTTCATATTAAGGATTGGAAGTCCTTCAAGCATTGATTTCTTTTGAAGTAACACTAAAACATTCTAATTAAGATGTCCATACCTCTATCGCCATAGTTATTTTGTTGACATTGTTGTAGATGCCAACGCATGATGTGTTGTATTGGTCACATCCAACTTGTACAATCATGTAACATAACTATATAACCACCTCTAAAATTATAATATTTTTTTTTGACATAACCTAATTACCACGAGTCATAATCCCTTTCTCATTCTCTATCACACAATCAACACAAAAACAATACAAAGGAAAAACAAGCCTTCAAGGTTTTATCCTAACTCCTTTAACTGGTTTGAAAATGAAAATATTGAGTTTAAAATATTTTATGCAATAGGCCTTTCACAATGAACCTTTCCGCAACTAACCTCTCCGCAACAGGCTTTCTGCAACAGAATCTACGCAAGGGTCCTTCTGCAACTCCCCTTTCGCAACGGAATCTCCGCAAGGGTCCTTCTGCAACTCCCCTTCCACAATGCGGATTGCAGATTGCGGTAAGTTTCTTGTAACTCTACATAGTTCCCTTCCGCGTTCCCACTTATGCAATGCGGATTGCAGATTGCAGAAGGTACTTATATTCATTATAAATTTCCTTTCTGCAATTGCAGATTGTGAATTACGGGAAGCACTTAATTCCTTCAAAAAATTCCCTTTTGCAATCCTGCTTCCACAATGCAGATTGTGTATTGCGGAAGGTACTTGATTTTCTTTACATTATTTCCTTTCGCATTCTACATTGTGGATTCCGGTTTGTGGAAGTACTTAAATTCTTTCATAAATTCCTTCCGCATTGCGGATTGCAGATTGCAGAAGTATTTAACTTCTTTACATAATTTCCTTCTACACTTCGCATTTCGCATTGCGGTTTGTGGAAGTACTTAACTTCTTTACATAAGTTCCTTCCCCATTGTGGAAGTACTTAACTTTTTACATAATATCCTTCTGCACTCTGCATTTCGTATTGTGGTTTGTGGATTGCGAAAGTACTTAACTTCTTTACATAATTTCCTTTCTCATTGCGGATTGCGGAAGTACTTAACTTCTAGTAAAAATTAACCTTCTGCAAGCCATCTGGCCCATAATTTTAGTTTTTTTTCTTAATGCGTAGTTTCATACTTGGGGATTTTACAGTAGGTTACCGGAGCCGGTTTTCTTATGGAATCAACACATTCTTTTCAGAAAATTCCAACAAGAAAATGAGGATTAAAAGTAAGGTGCAGGAGTTCCATTAAGATGGCATGCATTCCACAATCTACATGGAATCCCTTACATCGGGGTATTAACAATTAAATTATAAAGAATCTAAGTATTCTTGCAGAATCAATAAAATCATCCAACACATTCCATGCACCTAAAGCAATATAATTCCGAGCTCAATAGTCAGTAAGGAAATAAACACTTAAAGGGACTTGATTGTACAACCAGCCGAATGAAGAAGGAACAACCACGTTCTACCCAACCGTAGATTTGGATCAGTCTTGATTTTTGTCCTCAATCACCCCTGAGATAAACTATGCATGCCAAGAGTGGTGACAGCCTACCTCAGATCTAGTTTCCCAGCAAGAAATCACAGAGTGCTCAGAGTGCTCACACAACTAGTATCTCTTCTAGCTTTCCTAACATCAAGTGCTCCCGCAGCAAGCTTTCCAGCGGACTCAACAACGTCCTACCTCCTCCCATATGCTTCTTTTTATAGTTTTTGTTTTTGTTTTTGCCTAGGTCTTTTTCCAATTAGTGACCAATTCCTCGTGGAATTCCCGCAACCCACAACATCCCCTGATTTTCCAGTGCGTGTCTAGTGCCATAACGACATGTTGACACCTGGTGTAACCTCCTTGAGGTTGCTCTTCCTCGTCCCCCACTCTTGCATGGATAGTTTCCTCATTCAACATGGTTGCCCCCATCATTCATTTTTCTTTTTTATTAAAATCAAATTGTTTTCAATTCCATCTCTCGTCCAAGGACTTATTGGTAGATTCTAGATCCAACTAATCTTATTTCATAAAATAAAACAATACTTCAAAATATTACAAATAATGTTTATTTATAGGGGGATGTTACATCCTCTAGCTCTAGTGCCTCTTGCAATCACCCTGTAGCAATCATAGATGTCCTTCACAACACATCTTAACTTTACAAACTCCACCTTTAGATATTGATCAGTAAGTGAAGAAACATATATTAAATTCTTTTTTATTTTAGGGACATGCATAACATTATGGATTTCTCTCATTTGACCATCAATCATGTTTATACATACCATTCCATAGCCTCACACTTTCAGTGATCTTTCATTTCCTAAATAGACATAAGTACCATCTATATTCTCATAATACTCATCAAACCATTCCTTTTTACATGACATATGAGCAGAGGCCCCATAATCAAGATAGCAAGCATTCTGATCATCGGTTTCTATAGACATTGCAGCTTGAGAGATGAACAACTTAAGGTTTTTAAAACCTTGATTGATCGAGGTATCATTATTCACAAATTTTCCATTATACCTCCTAGTACTTTGTTTAGATTCATTTTCTTTTCTTTTATAACAATCTTTGGCATGATGACCAGTTTGTCCACAATAAAAACATGCATCATTCTTCTTCTTAGCATTAGATTCAAACTTGGATGGAGCTATACCTTTTTTCTTTGCTTGAAATTTACCTCCTTTATTTATGTCCCATGGCTTTCCCTTGTATGGTTGTTTACCTTTTGCTACAAGTGTCAAATCTGAAGACCTCACATCAACTCAAAACTCTTAATTATTTCTTCCTCTTGTAAGACGATCCCTGTCAATTCAGTAAAAGTAGGAGGCGTTGCTCTGGTTGCAAGACTTGAAATGAACACTTGCTAATATTTAATTAAACCTTCTAAAGTAATCGTTACCATATTAGTGTTGGATACCTTCTCACCAATTGCACCAAGCTGATCACTCAGATCCTTGATTATGGAAATGTAGGTGGTTATGTTCTCATGTGCCTCCATTATGATATACAACAACTTGATTTTTAGGTAGAGAATTCGGTTGGCATTTGATGTCTCATTATCATACAAATCCTTAAGCATGTCCCACATTTCTTTGGATGTCTTGCAGTCTCTGATGTGTGGGATTATGTTGTATTTCACATACATATGCAAAACCACCTTCGCTTTTGATTCACGCTTTTCCCAATCGATAATTGTAGAAGTAGTACCGGTGGGCTTGGCCTCATCCCCACTGACTATAGACCATAAATTCATTCCTTCAAAGTTAACAACTTAAACTTCCAATCAACATAATTCTCGCTATTAAGTTTGGAGGCTTCATTCAGATATGTTTCAACAACTGGATTTGACATTATACCAAAAAGAAATTAAAATTTACTGCAACTTCTTCAAACAAAAAATGAATTTATCTCTACATAGATGCATATATGAATAGCATAGACCTTTTATGAACCTTGTATTTTTTCTCCCTCCAATTGTTAGTGATCATTAGCAATTTCAGTGTGGACATAAAATATGGATTAAAATCCATCTATCAAAGGTGCAATTGAAAGCCAACAACTTCAACCTCTAGTGGAGAAAAGAAACAAGAAATGGAAAACCTCTTGTTTATTATCTGTGTCCATTTCAACAGAGATGGACATGCAGAATTCCATGGGGAAGATCACACAGAAAAAGTAGAAAGAAGCAAAAGGTAAATATTTTGAATCAATTAAAGTCTATAAATATGCTCATTATATTGTTGCACACTGTAATATTGGCATAAATGAATTCATGTTCAATACTTTATTTGCATCTTGAAAAGAGACTTGGCTGCTTTACACAGGTACAACTTGCCACATGACAAAAGGAAGATCACACAGAAAAAGTAGAAAGAAGCAAAAGGTAAATCTTTTGAATAAGTTAAAGTCTATAAATCTGCTCATTATATTGTTGCACACTATAATATTGGCATAAATGAAGTCATGTTCAATACTTTATTTGCATCTTGAAAAGAGACTTGGCTGCTGTACACAAGTGCAACTTGCCACATGACAATTACAAAATACTTTTGTGAAGAGATGAATAACAATATAGATGGTGTACGTCGGATGCGGGTGATGAGTCAAGAGGAGAAGTGGCTATATGCAATGACGGCGGGCTGACACAGAGAGGGGCTTTGATCGTAGAGCCAAGGACCCAATTCCACGTCGCCAACGCTCGTATGACACGTATGGCTTGGAATCAAGACATGCTGGATGAAAATGTTGTAGGAGTCTCACATAGGAGGATTGAACCCTCCGCGCAGCTAAGAGCCAGAGGCCAAGATCAAAGATCATGGAAGGGCTCTAGGGTAAGGAGATTTCATCGCAGATGGAGGATATGGAGATGACAAGCAAATCCTATCGCCATCCTGCAGGGACAATTTCATGTACTTGGGTGTGCATCCCTAAACGATCTTGTTGGGTGCCGTCACATTATTTAACCAAGGAGCAACGAGACTCCATCGCCAAGGATATTGTGGATCGAGTTTGGGTTAAACACTCGCAGGGAGGCAAATTTTGGGTGAAACACTCGCATGTAGGCAGAGTGCATAGGAGAAAGAGGAAAAGAGGGCACCATACTCGGAGAGAAATGATAGCTCCAGCAGCCGGGGAAGGGGGTAATGAAGAGGATCAATGGGAGCAGTTGTTCATTGAGGAGACGTCGGCTCACATTCGACAATCCATCGCTGCCATGGAGGAGGAGATCTTTGGCGAATTTCAAGTGAAGTTAGGAGAGGGAGTGGTCATTTCGCACTGTTGGAGACTAAAATTCATTCAGTCTCATTCCATGAACGAGAGGGAGAGCTATGCGAAGCTCATCCGCATCACAGTGGGAAAATTCAAAGATGAAGTGGAGAATAACCTCGACCATATGCACAGCCTGCTACGCCTCTCAGGGCCACCCTTTCAACACACTCCAAGAGAAGAAGATGTGAATATGGAAGAGTCCAGTCATGTGGGTGTTAATGGATGGAAAGGCAACAACGACGCCCAGGATGAGGCTGAGTCTTCTCGAAGACGCTAGGTCGTGGCTCTTTGTTGGTTTGGTCTTTCCTTTTGTATTTTATTCGTCCATGCTCAGTCGGTTTATACTCTATTCTGTTTGTAAGCATGATCGAGTGCCCACGGTTAAAGGTTGGGCGGCTCTCATGCTCCTTTGTCTCTCTATATGGGATTTTCTGTTCTATTTTCTATTGTGGATTTCAGATCGAGGCTTGGCACCTTGTTTCCAGGAGCAGTGTTTGTAAATATTTTCAGTTTAATGCAATAATAGAAATGACCCTTCTTACTTAAAAAAAACAATATAGATAGTGTAATGTATTTTGCATAAAAGTCCAGCCTAAAATGAAAGGGAATCCGCACTATTATTGAGTAAACACAAGCATACATTTATACTTCATTCCATACTTCTAAAATCTTGAGACATCTAAGCACAACACACCAACAAGTCATTGACATCTACACATTTGTACATTATTCTAATAATGAAGACACACATGCTCGTTATGT
>LPNX010060175.1:114307-226807 GCA_001517045.1 Pseudotsuga menziesii | reverse complement strand
TCTTCATCTTGTCGAGGGAAATATTGTCTTCTTTGGTGCACACTGGCTTGCTATGGATTTTCCCCTACCCTTGGAGGAAGCTATACCACAACCTCTGAAAGTTAGTTTGCTCCTCTCAGTCGTTTGCCACAACCAAGAATGTCTCTCATGTGGATGTGAAACCATCAATAGCAGTTTGGAGAAGATCACTTTCATTCGTCACTAATCCAATACTAGCAAGTTGATCTCTTCCCTGGGAGATCTTGGTGAAGAATGATGCCACAATCTCGTCATTCTCCATCTTTAGGTTCCGAATCTTATTCTTCAAAGCCCTCTTTTGACTCGAGTCCTTATTCTCATATAAGTTTGTCAATGCATCAAAACATTCCTTTGCGGTCTTCAACATAGTGATCACGAACATCAAATTGTCTTTTACCTAATCAGAGATTATATGTTTGCCTTTGCTTGGTTCTTCTTGAAGTTGATGTTCCCTACATTGGTAGTAGGCTCCTCTACCATTGTGGATACATAGCTATCCAAGTCATGTTCCTCCAGGGTGTTCAACACCCTCACCTTCCAAGTGTTGAAATTGGAAGTGTCCTCAAAACAATCTTCCGATAGAACGGAGATCGATGCCATGGCTCTCAAAAAATTTGCTCAATTTCTCGGGATCTATGTAGGATTCTAGTTTCTTGCAAAACTTAGCTCCTTCATGTCCTAAGCTCTGATACCATGTTGATTTTTGAGCAATTATGAATATCTTTGAACTTTAAAACTTTAATTGCAGAGATACTAAACACTAGAATCAATGGAACATTCAATCACACAAATCATTCATCCACAACACAAGATGTACCCTAGGAAAACCCTCAAAATAATGATGAAAAACCCAACAATTCTTCAGAGTATAATAGATAGATTGTAGAGAATGTCTTTTACAAAATATCAAATTGCTTGATAAGAGAGAGCATAGAGCAACAACGAATAGTGATCAACTGTAATGAACTTGCCATGTTCCCAACACATTAATAACAAGCCATAGACTCGTCCATGCAAACTATAGCGAATGGTTGCATGAATTTAGTGCACACATACACCAAGAATTGCGAGTTGCTTCCATGAATAGTTAATTCAATACTTTGGTATCTCCATCATGCATATTATATACACCATGCCTTCATCTTTGACATTAAATGATGCTTAAATGACATCAGAGTGAACTCATCATCTAATTCAAAGTATGATCACTTAGTTAACAGGCTAAAGTGTCATGGTGCTTTAACTCAAGTGTTGTGATGCAAAACACTTTATTAATTGAAGTGTCATATTTTGATTAACTTAAGTGTCATCTTTTAGTTTAACTAAAGTGTAAACTCTTTAGTTGACTAGTCCTTCCTTTTTAAGAATTAGTTAACTATTAATAATTGAGTCATGTTGATTGATTTACATTGGATTGATCATTGTGAGTTCTTTAATTAACTGAAGCACACATTGAGGCTTTAACTAAAGCTCAATAATATGGATTCACTTAGTATCTTTAGGTAATTCGAATTCTCTATGCGTTATCTCTTTATTGCTTATCTCGTTATCTTTACTACATGGTCTAGATGTGTTAACTTTAATTATCTATCATAGCATATTATACTCAGAAGAATTGTCACATGCTATGATCATATTATATTACTCTTAGACCATACAATCATATGCTAAAGTAATTCACTCTAAAGGTGGAAAATCTCTAGAGGAGACTTAATAGCTTTATCCATCTCAAATGATAATGTTTTGTAATATATCACACAACATTTATGCTTCATTATGCAAATCAATTCACCTATATAATTTGAGGACCACCCCAAGGGTACCCACTATAGTTGGGGGTCTGCATGAGAATCACAACTTGATATACTCACAAGTTCACCTCTATAACTGGAAGTCCACCTCAGAGGTACCAATATAAGAATCATGACTTGATATTACTCAAAAGTCCATAACCTTGTACTACAAGACTTTACAACATCACCACCTCAACACATGAGGATATATGACTTGATATTACTCACAAGTCTGACTTGATATTGCTCACAAGTCCAGAGAATGACTCATGATGTTGTACATTTAACAGTACAAACATATCTTATGATAAGTTAGGAGTCAACCAGGATGTTGGCCGAACGAATACCCATTTGTTGAATGATTTCCATCCATACTGAATAGATCAGGCCTTAGCATGATTGCTTTTTTTAATGCCTAATCCCCAAGCAAAGATTTTGATCAGATTTCCCTCTAGGCTACAAATTACCCCCCTTCCTCTTCAATTGCCCCTTACAAGTTAATTATTTTTAAGAATACACACACAGACAAGAGTATAGATCAATATTTCAAAATATTAACGTGAATTCTTGTTTAATGTTGGATTTTTGTGGTTAAAATTGTACAATGTCAACATAATCCAATCATTAGTGTAGATCCATCTTAACTATCATTCTATCATGCTCCTATAGGGATCAAATATTTGGGCGTGTAAACTTATTTAGAGTGCAAAACCTTGAGGAAAAATTTGCACCTCAAGAGATTTGATCCCTATGGCACATAATAGATCCACAGATAACATGTATCTATGTTCATGATGAAATTATATTAAATGAAATCATAAAATATGAATGACATCACTATTATAAAAAAACATGTGAATTGTAACATTTTAAATATATACAAATTCCATAATATTCATATCTTGGACATAGCCAAATTTGCACTATAGCAACACCAAGTAGTGAATTAGATAATAAATGACCTCTGGTTGAAAAGAGTGATATAGAGAAAGAAGTATGGTTGAAAAGAGCCAGATAGAGAAAATAGTATCAGAGTTTCTTTAGTTTTTACAGTTTCAATTAATTCGAATATATAAATCTTTGTTTTGAACTTTAGATTAGGGTTGGTATTGTAATTTGTTTTACTCAATATTTTATTAGTTTAGTAAAGTGTTGCATATTGGTGCAATGGATGATAAACCAAGTGATCTTTAAAATTTTGTATGCTTTCCAAGTTGGACATGGATTATGTTATATTGCGATTTGAGAGATACTTTTTTATTTTGTGTATTTTTTTAGCTTCCCTTCTGCGGTCCCTACCACCATGGCTTCTCCTCTGGTCTCCCAGCCAAAGGAGGTTGGTTCCTTCAATGTGCGATTCAAACCAGCCATATAATCGACAATTGTTACAAGTTCAAAACTTGATGCATACTCTAAGTCTAGGTTCGTTAAGCTCGTTGCATCCCATGAGATCTCCATTTCCTTGACTATGGATAAGAGTGAAATCGTGGCTTTATCTTAAAAAAGGATTGATAGGTCACTTTACGAGTCTATGGTTGTCCCCTAAAGCTATTGAGGTCTAGCTGAATAAAAGTTGGAGGCCCTTAATCAAAGTCAAGGAAGTTCAGAATTTTTGTGGTAAGGTTTTTTTTGTTTTTTTGTTTGAGTTCAAAGAAGACAAAGAGATTATCTTACGTAATGGGCCATACTTTATGGTCCCAAGGGAAATGTATATGAACTGATGGAGTGCCTCCTTTTTCTTAGATAAAGAAATTCCCTCGGCAATTCTGGTTTGGGTCAAACTTCCTGACCTTCCTTTGCACTGTTGGGGGGATGAGAATTTACGGCCTATAAGGAGTACATTGGGGAATTACATAGATAGAACTTATCCCAATCTGCCTCTATTCTCATGTGCAAGAATCTGGGTAGAGGTAGACTTGGATAACAGTCTCCCATAAGAGATTAACTTGTCAATGGAGGTTTGTAATCATACACATAAGATCGATCAGGAACAAATCTCATTTAATGTAAATATTGTCATGAGTACGGGCATTTTTCTAGGAAGTATGCGAAAAAGAGAGCATAGGAGGAGGAACTTAAGAACGAGGAATAATGGAATACAGTGACTAAAAAGGGAAGGAAGACCTTCCTCAAGCAAACCACACCTCCTCCCCCCCCTTCAGGCTTAGGAGGTCCATCTAAGAATAAGTTTCAAGCCTTAGCAAATCAAGAATCAGGCTAGTGAGAAGGAGAGATAAGGGATGAGCCGACAGACAAAGCCATGAAAGAGAAACTAGTAGTATCAGAAATAGGTCAAGTTGGAAACAATGACCCACTTTTTCCAAAGAAGTGTAACGAGGATTTCTCCCTTGTTACGTGCAAAAGCACCGGCCTTAGATCAATGTGATCATAAGGAAGAGTTCATGGAAAATACAACAACAAACTAGATTAGTAACATAAATAAATATTTTTTAACATTTTTGAATATATAACAGCTAAACGAAAATAATGCAAATAAACAAAGTATACCACTTTTCATGTAGAATGGGCCACCGTAGCCGTCTTCGGAAGTGTCCCGCCTCTCCAGAGGTTGGTTCTCCAATGGTCTCCACGGACGGGTGTCAAACGGAGATAGGATCCAAGACGGTTACAGAGGATGCCTTAACGTACACTGTGGGAATGGTATGGTGACAAGATGATGGCAAAGGAGTATGTGAATACCTGAGAGCAAGAGTGTCCCAACGTACTCACAAAATGGAAAAATGAGGAAAAAGGTATTTTGGGAGAGCCCTTCACAATGTATTTATAGTATGATTCTAGGGTTTTTTGACCCTATGTGGTTACCCATGGTATTCTTTAACCCGTGGTATTTTCCTATGGTTTTCTGGCCCTTTCTCTTTTTTAGGGTTTTTTACCCTTTTTTAGTCTTTTTTACCTTTTTTTGGAGAAAACGAGGGTAAACCATAGTAAATAATAATTTTTTGGACCATATTTTGTGGAAATACAATTGTGAAGGTCAAAACTAAGGGAAATATGGTAGGGATATGATGTATGTATGTGGTTTAGACCATGTAGAGATAGGTGAACACTTTTTTGTGTTAACAGATTACCCCCTGATGTGTGACGGAAGGAGATCATCATATGGTCGACGGACAACATAGGATCATGGAAATAATGGTGACAGTGATGGAGAGACTGGAGAGACCCGCGGAGAAGTGGAGCTTCCTCGTTCGAACTATGATGGTTTTTGGTTTTTTATTAATGGTTCTAAAAAATGGATGAGATACATATAATGTGTGACATGTATATGGACAAGGCGGGCATATCCATGCTCGTTACAATGTCAAAATAATAAATAATCGGATCAAGGCTAAAAAAAAATGGGAGTTGATCAATACACATACAAATGATGATACATAATGGTGGCCTCAACTGGAGGCTGGATACAATGCTGATTTGAAGAACTGATACATAGGAACAATGACATTCTTATGGAATGCAATACCATCACAACTGATTCTCTGTTGAATATGGAGGTGTACATATATATGGACTCAATGACTAAGAGTCACAATTTCTATTGTAAAATATGCAACATCAAGTACTAGAGATACATGGAAGCACAACACCAAGGCTTCCAAACATTGTCACCAATGCAACCCGAAAATCACAAGGGACTTGAAACTGTGTGGGTCCCACAATAGACTCACCAATGTGCTAGATTTAGCTGACAACCAGGGTCGTCGACCAAATAACGAACGGACCAATACTGAACAGACCAATACCTTGCATGAATCTCAACGGTGCGATGATGTAGCTGAAGTCGAGCACATGACACACAACCATCCTGAGAGGCACTAATGACTCCTCTCAAGTGGTCTAAGGAACTCATCAATGAGGTGGATGAAACCAGGATACATGGACCTCTGGTTCTATCCTCTAGAATAGATGTGTTGACATCGACAGAAGGAGACCTGCGACTAATCAAGGAAATGATGTGTCCTTTAATGGAAGCACGAGAGGGATAACCAAAGATGTGGACCAATATGGGGATTGATACACTGAATGGGGCAACAAGGGCAGGGGAGTACGGGGGATTAAAACTTCCTTTGTTTAGAGTATGACGACATGGATGACCTAGCAACAAATGAAACTAACTCATGGGAGAGGGATCATGGCTGTAATACCAGGAAGATATCTGCAAATGGGAAATACTGAGGGAAGTAACTAGATTAGTGATATCCATGGGATCCAAGGAAGAGTCATCATAGAATGCTCTAAACAAAGGTGAACCAATAGGGGAAAGTTGTCATACTTTAATATAATATATAGAGGCACCTAAAGGCACCGTTTTGACACGATATCATGGAGTTTTAGTGAGCCCAAGAAAGTAAATGCTCGATGGTGTTTTCATTTTTAGGGAGTCTGAAAATAGGAAGAAGACTCTAGTGTGGTCTCTTTTTCGTATGTAGTCTCCTAATCTTGAAAAAGGATAAAAGTGTACAAAGGAGATCTCTCCCAACCTTTGGAGAAGGAAGGCTTCTTTACCGTTGGTAGTCCAATCAGGCCGGAAAATGTTAAACCTATACTGACAGGACGATCGTTCAAATAATTTTACGAGCATGAACGAAACCAAGTTTGCTCGACAATATTTTCTTGATGAGAGGGTTGGAAAAAAGCTTAAAGACAACCCATGATGAGCTTTCTTGTAAAGTATGGTTCCAATGTCCGACAAAACATAAAAGTATACAAAGGGAAACGTTCATGCCTTGAGTGTGCCAGGGTGGTCCTTTTCTTATGATAGTCTATGTGGTTCAAAAAAGGGAATAAACGAGGCCACATAGACACCCTTTAAAATACTTTAACGAGAATGAAATGACGCAAGCGTGCTCGACAATCTTTTCATTCTTTTAGGAGTTAAAAAAGAGCTTAACAGAAACTCAGTAATGGGAAATCGATTAAGGGGGAAGTGTTCGATATATGGAAATAGGTTATGTTGTGAACATTGATGAGAGGAATAAATGCAGCACACTGATGGGCCCCCCTTGCAGGACGATGGATGGTGGAAAAGATGGCCAATTGTGCAATATGGATGGATCGAATGGCTCATGAACATTCCAATACATATAAGGGGATATTCACGTGATGGCATGCAAATCGGGGTGAATTTCGGGATATGGCATAGAAAATCATAATGATATCATGAGATGAGGGTCTCATAAAAATACATAGGACAGAAAACCGAACCCGATGGTGCAGACAACGTCTCAAACAGACTCTGGATGACTATGGCACACAAAAGAAAACTAGACCCAATGGAGGCCTTTAAAAAGGGGATGCCACATGACGTGTCATTTTACTGTTTAGTGTTGAGTTGGAGTGGAGGACCCCAGAGCTCAACTGTTTGTTTCTTTCATTTCTACTGGCAGTTTTTTGATTTGTGACTTGCAGGTAAGAGATCTTGTCGAACCCGACTTTTTCATTGGTTTAGTTTTTTTCTTTTGCTCATCCTGGGGCTTACGCTAAGCTCAAAAGGATCACAAGCCCGGGTTGCGCTTTTTGAGGGAAAAGACGCGACCCAAGTTGCTCATACCAAGATGACGGGAACGACCCAAGTCGCACTTTTTTAACATGTATGAGTGACCTCGTCTCTCTTGTTCATGGTTTTTGAGCGACTTGGGTTACATGAAAAGGCTGAACAGGGGGGACTCATAACCGGGTGAGTTTTTGTGCATGACTGGACCTGACGGGGACTGTGTGTATGTGCAGGATTACACGGGTGACATGGCAAGAATGGTACATTGGCACCCTACAAGAGTATGTATATGAGGACGGGGCTATGGTAGACATGCTCGCCTGGATTGGGTATTGAATTACTTCTAGATCCCGCTCATGTGTTCAACCAAGTTGTTGATGGACAAGCTAGTGAGCTATTGGGAATCGGATGCTGAGTTTTTTATCAATCAAGAGGAGCGAATCGAGATCATGCTCCTCATTATCTATTTTCTAGCTGGTCTCCCAATTTTGGGTGTGATTGGCGACACCACGCCGAAGCTCACACATTGGGTGTCACTAGACAACCTCTCCAAGAAGCATTGCTATTCCTCTACGACGGTGCACGCGTCGTACATACTGGTGTGCAACATTGAGAGTCTTGTGACTTGAGTTGTGGCAGTGATGGTACTACGGATACTGGGATCATCAAGACCTCACAAGGTCTTAGGCATCTAACTCTAGATTGTGGAGCATGCACCGAGGGGCACCTACTTTGGGTGGGACCAGATGTACTTGACATAGCTTTGACATGCACTGAACCATGCCATGACAGTGGGAGGGGACTTCTACTTCCCCTCATTTTTGTGATCATTATTTTTTGAGCGACTGCCGACCCTATGACCGCACCTGTTAGTGTAGGAGGGAGGTCCTCACGAGCCTCGCATGAGGAGGTGGAGCGTTATGATGATCCAGGAGGGAGGCATCCTAGTGGGTCGGTTTTTTACTCGGGATCCTTTTACGCAATGGCGGCAGCTACCGGTCCTCATAGAGGACTAACCGTATGCAAGGATGGACTATTGGGGAGATCCTGACATGCCTTGACCTCCAGGACAGACCTCAAGACCTGATAGTACAAATACATGATGCTTTATGTGGTTGCATTCATATATAGTTGATTATCTTAGTGGTAGCCAGTTTATGTATGTGATAAATACTGATGACATACTGTGTGTATGTTCATACATCGAACCATGCCCTCTAGCAGGATATCAATGATGGAGGGGCAGGGTGGAGGGGTTAGATCCACCCACTCATGGGTACATGAGGTGCCGGAGTACGTTGGACTCACATCATCGCGATTTAGAGTGCTAACTAGAGGGGGTCACTAATGAAAGTTGGAAGTACCTAGATGACAATCTGATCGCTGCATGCTACCATGCTTCTCCAGAGTGGATCCCCTTGATGAGGAGGATCATATTCGCTACCAAGTATGTTAGGTCAACAACACAGGGAAATGTGTCGATGGAGGAGGAGGAGGTTTCCAATGAGGAGGACACGGGCCTAGAGTACCCAGAGGAGGACTCTGAATCTGACTAGAAGAAGCTAGTAGTGTTTACCCTAGTGCATTGGTGCACTAGGATTTTTGTATGATATGTATGCTCATCCAAGAAAGCTTATGGGGATTCTCGTTTTGTACTGAACATTATGAAATTGTATATATATGCACGCAGATGCACTTTTTATGTGTTTTATGATTCTTTTTATGATGATGATGCCTATATGATTTATATGACATATTTTTGCATGACTATATGATGATGCATGATCCAATTTTATTTCCTATATGCGATGATTGATGTGCCACTCTAGAACGCCATTAGCCATTTCTTCTGCTACACTGTTAAGACTTCTAGGAACATGCATGAATGTAATGGATTCAAAATGTCTAACCAAATGTCTAGTGTGCAGAAACTTTCTACAAAGACAAAGATCGCGTACCCGATAGCATTTATTCAACTAGGAGACAAGCAGTTGGGAGTCTAAGAAGACATCAAGGTGATGAAGACGCAAATGGAGGGAAACGACCAAAAGACCAATGACACCATCGTACTTAGACTGGTTGTTGGTAGCAATTCCAACACACATTACATCGATATGGATCAACTCATGTGACGAGGAATAAATGACCCACGTAGCCGAGGCAAGATTAGGAGACCATCTACTTGCTCCGTCAGTGAACCCAACATAGCGATGCAAGGTAGGATCTATCTGGAGAAACCAAGTAAAAAAACAATAAGACTCATGACAATAAAGGTGCAAAAAAAAAAAAAAACTATGACACAAGTGACTCATGGTGGGTGAAATCAGGTATAGAACCTCTTGAGGTAGAGCCCGTTACAGGGATTCTTCAAGAGGTGGTCATCGGAGTCAGCAAGGATATATGCCCCCTTGCCAAGGAAACTATAGACGAAATATGGGTCGTACCACATGGAATCAAACTTACCTTTCCCTAACTTATCATTGGCTTGTTCATAAACGAGGACAAGATCTCCATGGGATTCAAAATGTGACTTCGACCGAGTCTTAGCCGCTTAAACCATCTGGAGAGCGGCACGACGGTCCTCATTGGTTTGTTCGAGCATAATAAGTCGTTGTTCTAATGGCGAGGTATCAGGCATAAATTTGTCGGCTAGGTGGGGTGAGGGAATGCGACATTCGATGGGAAGTACCAACTCTATACCATGGACCAAGAGGAACAAGGTAAAACCAGTGGCGGTCTCACAGATCTCTCCATCGTCACGAAAGTGGTGTCGGGATAGATCAAGTGGATCTTCCGCGGTTGACAAGGAGGAAGGACTACTGGAGGTAGAGATCATGTAAATGGTGTTAGTTGTGTCTGAGGAAGAAACCGAAGGGTGGATCTCCTCAAGGATAGTAATTTCAGATTCATGGGAGTGTTTCAGAAGGTCACGAAGGGTTGACTAATACTCAGGAAATTTTGGGCTATGGTGAGATTAATTACCATACAAGCTGCAAACTGCACAAGAATAGTTGGTTCGCAATGACTTGTTCTTAACCGTCGGCGGATATGGGATGGTGACTACTATAGTACCATAGGATGTATCCATAGAATCCATGTGGGTGCGAATCATAAGCAAATTTGGACAATTTTGTGTCGCATGAACTTGGATATCGCACAATGCGCAAGCGGGAGTCGGATAAGGTTTATTTGTTGCTTTGGCGGCCTTTCCCCCAACCTTCTTTGGAGGAGGAGGAGTAAGCGTGGAGACAGGAGTAGTCTTCAATGGACCAAGAGGTGGGCATGGCAATGTCGCAATAGGTTGGATGAGAGTCAACACAACGTGGGAAACCGGGGGTTGGGTGGGTGGATCGAGGTACCACAAAGGAATTCCCATCGTAAAATTAGGTAAGGTGAGAGTAGCCATGACAAGATTGCTCATGATGCCAGATGGTGGAAAAAGGAAGGGAATTGTGTGGATCGGGAATGAACCCCAATAATTCTCGAGTGAATGTGGTTGGGGTTGTGATTGATGTTGCGATGTGGTCGGGATGGTTACTGGATGTGATAGTACACAAATACGATACATCATTCGGTGTAGGTGGAGGTGGTAAGGAAAAGAAGGTGTTCGTCATAGGAGTGTTAGAAAACAAGCCCGGGCCAGCAACCGATAAGGATGGAATGAACACAATGTCAATGGTGGTGTCGATAGTTGGAAGGACATGTTCAGGTTGTGTCAGCCCCTTCGAATTGTAGTATGTCAATTGGTCGACAGTCACGATCTTCCCATCATGAGGGAACATCAAAAGTCGAAAGACAGTAGAGGCCATGTCTCACATGGAAAACATATAGCTACGTCCTAAGAGGAGGTTGTAATCAAGTTGGGAATTGAAAACCTCTATGTAAATCAAAACCGTTTTACCAGCTAACTCAACAGGGACATTCATGAGAATCCCCTAAGGTTGACTAGAATGACCATCGTAGGCACGCAGGGTAGTAGTGGAAGGTTGAAGGGTAGGGGACCAAATTTTCTACCAAACAAAGGTCAACATAACATAGATGGATTCCCCCTCATCAATAATGCATCGATGTACAATCAAATTCTAAATTGAGACTAGAACTTGGAAGGCGATGGCAAACGACATCCTGGGTTCTCCTTGATCCAGGTCGAAGGTGTTCAACTTAGTATCAGAGGGATCTACGACACCTATCACGGACAACAACCATTAGGGGAAATTTGGGGTCTAAAATGGGACTTATAAGAAAATGTGCCAACAATAATTTTTGTGATTTGGAATTCAAGAACCAATAGAATTTCAATAAAATGAGTTAACCATAATGGTTGAATTGACATATTTGTCATAAAATAAAACTACTTTTTTTTGTTCGTATTTTCGACATATCTCTCTGTGTTTTTTTCTCAAATTCCGAGCGGGAGAGCTCATTGGATGCTGAATTTGAGAAATTAAATCCCGCATCCAACAAGCTCTCCTGCTCAGAATTTGAGTAAAACCACATGGAGATATGTCAAAAATACAAACAAAAAAAGTATTTTTTTTCATTCTTCCTCCAAAATTAATAACTATTATTTTATTATTTTCCTTAGGAGGCCCATTTTAGACCTCAAATTTCCTCTAATGACTTTACACTATGATGGGAAAGTTTTAAGCACTTCCAAAGCCGACATGGCTGTAAGAGATTGGGCCAATTCGTCAACTATACTGTAGTTGAGGGCAGCTTTGGCAGTAGCATTTTTTGCGACACGACGCATAGCGAACCGAGGTATTCTTGCCACCCCATTGGTGGGGGGTCTTGATGGGTCAGTAGTTTCTGTGGTGGAGCCATACTGGTTGTGTCAAGTCTGTAGGTTGACTTCAGATGACAACGTCATGAGGTGATGGACACCATCCTCAACAGGTGGGGCTACAGTAAGAGTTGTGGGAGTAGGTGGGGCCAAGGGTTGGGTTGCAACCATTCCTTGGTGTGGTAGGGGATTTTAGAGAACCATAGGTAGAGGACCTGGTGGCATAGTGTTGGGATGAGCTGGAGCAGCCGCATTCGGATCACGTTCATTGTCATTCTTGAGAAGTTGTTGGATGTGATCCATGCTAGGACACAGATGAGTGTAGTGTTTGTAGGTGTTGCAAATAGAACATGGATGATTGGTCCGTAACTATGGGTTTTTTCCGGGTCAGTTGGGATGCTAGGGGTTCTATGCAGGGGGGTCGACATCATTATTGTTTAGAGGGCTGGCCTGTTGGCCGCCTCCTTGGTGCTGATTATTGCCTCAGTTTCTTCCTCGCTTATTCTTTCCCTGCCCTTGTTGGTTATTAGGTGTGGGTTGGTTAGGAAGGTTTTGTTGAGCATAAACCTGTCCCGTAGAAACTGGAGGAGTTAGGGCCAGATCCAGAGTGGGTTGCACAGGTGGTGCATAATAGACTGAAGGAGTTGGAGGGGCTGCAAATCTGGTCGCTTGGCTAGAACACGATTGTGCCGAACAATTCGGTCCATGGACGTGATGAGTTGGTGCAGAAGGTGCATAAGAGGAGGTGGCTCTGGACCGAGACATCAAACGTGACTAATCAAGTTTGTAACTGAGGGAAGAATAATATGGAGTAGCTCCACATTAACTTATCAAACATGAGTAATTGGGCGCATAATTGGGTTGGGAAACATGATGGTTGTTACCTAGGTGTGGTGGCATCATGGGAGAGGTCGTGTAGAACTATGGGTGTTGGGTGATAGATCCGATGACTCCATTAGCAGCGTGATATTTGCCTGTCATGTCACGACGAGAGTTGATGGATCGGGGAGCATCAGGTATGATGGTTTATAAGTAACCGGACTGGGAATAGATCAATTCAAATTGTTGAGCCTTTACGATGGCTTCCTCCTTGGTTTGGGGTTGCTCAAATGTGACATCCTTGGCTATGGGGGGGAGTAAGGTTTTGAGAAACTAGTCAAGGAAGATCCTATCATCCAATTGGATCTTGCACAAGCTACGTCGATGTCGCCACTCATGGATATGATCAGTGATGTGGGTAGATGTGTTTTGGTGATAGGATAAAAGGATCTCCACTCCCTCGTCATATCAGACGGGTAGCTAAAATTATTGAAGGACATTGAGGCGAGTGAGGAGAAGTCGGGGTAAGTGGCATGAGGGAGCTTGATGTACCACTTGGTTGCAGCACCCATAACCGTGTGTTGGAACAACCTCAATCTAACAGAGTCATCCACAATGATGTTCAATGAAAACCATAAGTGGAAAGACATAATATGGTTTTGAAGGTCCTCGCCTGCCTTTCCCTCAAGCTTTAGGATGTCTGAGGGAATTTTTGTAAGCATGGGAGGCTAGTGTGGTTGATGAATAATAGGGTCATTTGTTAACCTTTCCAAATCTGGAAGGTTGAGACTATCCATAAAACGTAGGCTAGATCTGAGGTTAGCTCGGGGAGGAGCAACAATGGTGCCTATGGTTGTAGGAGCGTAGGTCCCATGCATGACTGGGGGTGGATGAAGTTGACTTCCCATAGTAGGAATAGTCGGAATGGATGTGGAAGGGCCACTGCCCCAAGGTATAAAATTTGGTATGGTAGGACCCACGGTAGCTGGTGTGGGGCTGCCACTGGTGGGTAGTGTACTCGTAGCAGTGTGTGTAGTGCTGATGGGCCCACTAGAAGGGATACATGTGATGATGGTGATGATGGGTGGCAAGGACATAGGTCCACCGCCAAGTAGCTCTCCGTGGAATGGATATGGATGCGCATCAGCCATGGGTCTAGATTGGGTAGTGAACAAGGTTGGTTTGGATTGATAGGAATTCGAATCGAACTTAGAGGTCATGTGGGGATCCAAAGGTGGTCAATGACATCGAATATGGCTTCGATGGTGATGACTCAAAGAACTAAACTTGGGGGTGTTCCCCCTAAGATGATAGAAGTAGCGTGGTGGAGAAATGATGACGTGGTGAATGGATGAGTTTTATTGGTTGGGAGTGAATCTGGATCCCAGGTTTAATCAGCTTCTTAATGCTTCAAAGGAGTCACTCTGCCACCAATGTTTTCTAACAGCTTGCGTATTGGGGTAGTACCCCTCAATCCATGGCTTAGGTAAAACTAATAACCACTTTTCCACAAACGACAGCTCTTGGTTTACCTCGTGGGTAGGGACTAGTCAATCAGGTAGGGGTCATTTCCCTTTTCGCTTGAAAGGTCTTCTTAATGGCCATCTAATTCGAGGTTCCTGTGGTACTCCTCACAATGAGTTTTAGGGATATTCCCAAGTACTTCCCAGAGTTAAGCAGATGGGGTTTATAACCTGATTTGAATGTTATTAAGTTAATTAATTTCTTTTAAGGCTCTGCTCGAGGTCATGAACCGAGTGCGTTCACTAAGTGGTGTGAATTGTGTGCAATTGTATGTAAAAACATTTCCTTCCAATCTTGAAACAAATGAGTAATAAGGAAAATTTGGAGGAAACAAGCAAGGGGTTTCAACTACGGAGCTCAACTATGGAAACTCATCAACCAAGAAGGGATACCTCAAACACACTAAGGGGCTGTTGATCAGAATATTTCACCTCCTATGGACAGCAAGGTGTTCACTAGTCTGAATGGTTCATATCCAGAACAAATAGATCACAGAGGTTGATAACTCCCCCTAGACACTGTAAATATATGGAATACAAGGATTTGATAGTTCACCTGTGTTACTGCAAAAGAGTTCAACACGAAACAGATCAAAGCAACAAGAATATGATCTACTAATCTATGCTAGTGACTAAGGAATCTAGCAATATATATCTGAAATCAAAAATCAACAATATATATGGGACATAAAATCAAATTGCTTTAGAAATATGAAGAAGTTTACAACCAAGCCTTAGTGTTGACATGCATCTCCATGAAACTAGCTCTTCATCCCAAAAGCCCCGACTCTAGCTCTCTATGATCTCTCCAAATGATCTTGGGCCAAGAATCAGTCCAACAGCATGACAATACCTTCAATGTTCTCTCCTCAACCATGGCTATGAGCTCATATATATAGGGATTTAATGGATAGAAATGGTTGATAAATTAGTGGGCGAGGTGGCCTCTAAGATCCTAGGATGAGGGATCTCGAGCTCAACCAACCCACAGTAGTAGGGATAAGGGATATCTCAAGGCTTATCATCTAGAAGCCTCGAGAAGCTTCTCTTTTTACCCTTTTACCCAGGGTACCACGCTTCATCTTCTATGACAGAGCAGTTCTGGTAATAACCGCCTATGGACCAAGGGTGACAGGAGGTGGCACCGCTTGTGGACAACCGATGAAAAGCGGTGCAAATAGGGGTACCGCTCTTGGATAAGGGATGATGAGCGGTGTTGGGAATTTGTATGATAGACTGATAAGAAACCATTTAGTCTTCACTGTAGAAGTTGGGATTCAGGGCAAGTAAGCATGTCAAAAGGTCTTATCACATGATGGTGACAGGATTTTGGTATAACAATTTGGATCCCAGGTTTAATCAGCTTCCTAATGGTTCAAAGGAGTCAATTTGCCACCAATGTTGTCTAACGGCTTGCGTATTGGGGTAGTACCCCTCATTCCATGGCTCAAGTAAAACTGATAACCACTTTTCCACAAACAACAGCTCTTGGTTTACCTCATGGGTAGGGACTAGTCAATTAGGTAGGGGTCATTTCCCTTTTCGCTTGGAAGGTCTTCTCAATGGCCATCTAATTCACGGTTCCTGTGGTACTCCTCACAATGAGTTTTAGGGATATTCCAAAGTACTTCCCAGAGTTAAGCAGATGGGGTTTATACCCTGATCCGAATGTTATTAAGTTAATTAATTTCTTTTAAGGCTCTGCTCGAGGTCATGAACCGAGTGCGTTCACTAAGTGGTGTGAATCGTGTGCAATTGTATGTAAAACATTTCCTTCCAATCTTGAAACAAATGAGTAATAAGGAAAATTTGGAGGAAACAAGCAAGGGGTTTCAACTATGGAAACTCATCAACCAAGAAGGGATACCTCAAACACACTAAGGGGCTATAAAAGACCAAGTATGGAAGAAAAACAGGTATGGACAGAGGTTTGGGACAGATAGGGGTCTGAAACGGGCATGGAAAACAAACTGCAAACTGACGGTCGTACATGTTAGTGGAACAGGTGCGACCTAGGTCGCATGGAACAGAGAGGCAAAGGCGATTTGCGAAGAAAATAGTCAAGTTATGCAAAACAAGGGGTAAGACGCAACTGAGTCGCTCGGAATAGGGTCACAAGGGCAAATGGGGTCACTCCGGGAGCCAGGACAGGAGCGATCTGGATTTTTGAGCCAGGTCACTCTTATTGAAGCTAAAGGAGCGACTTGTGTCGCACTTATCAGTTAGAAAGAAGCGACTGGGTCATGATTTTCAGCCGGATAAGGGTGACTCGGTCCGAACAGGAAAAAATTTAAAAATACAGAGTCAACAAGGGCCGGGGGAGCAGGCATTGATGTAATAAAGGTTCGGATCGGCCGCGAGGTGGACCGATCGATGACTTGCAAAAATAGGGATTTGAGAGGATCGACCAGCAGAGTTGCCAAAACTGTAACAGGGATTTCTCCCATGTTACATGCAAAAGCACCAACCTTAGATCAATGTGATCGCAAGAAAGAGTTCATGGAAAATACAACAACAATCTAGATTAGTAACATAAAATAAATATTTTTTTAACATTTTTTAATATATAACGGCTAAACGAAAATAATGAAAATAAACAAAGTATACCACTTTTCCTATAGAATGGGCCACTGTAGCCATCTTCGAAAGTGTTTCGCCTCTCCACATGTTTGTTCTCCAACAGTCTCCATGGATGAGTGTCAAACATGATAGGATCCAAGATGGGTACAGAGGATGCCTCAACATACACTGTGGGAATGGTATGGAGACGGGATGATGGCAAAGGAGTATGTGAATACCTGAGAGCAAGAGTGTCCCAATGTACCCAAAAAATGGAAAAATGATCAAAAAGGTATTTTGGGAGAGCCCTTCACAATGTATTTATAGTATGGTTCTAGGGTTTTTTGACCCTATGTGGTTACCCATGGTATTTTTCTATGGTTTTTTTTTCTTTCTCTTTTTTAGGGATTTTGAACTCTTTTTAGGGTTTTTGACCCTTTTTTAGGGTTTTGACCCTTCTTTGGAGAAAATGAGGGTAAACCATAGTAAATAATAATGTTTTGGACCATTTTTTGTGGAAACACAATTGTGAAGGTCAAAAGTAAGGGAAATATGGTTGGATAATGATGTATGTATGTAGTTTAGACCATGTAGAGTTAGGTGAACACTTTTTTTGTGTTAACAAGAAGTTGATCATTGAGGTGAGATATGGAGCCTCAAGGTCAATCTCGCACTCTATGTTGATTTCCTCACATGAGCAATCATAAGATTATAGAGAGGAGGAAAAAGATCAACCTCGAAAGAAGGGAAGGAAGCCAAACATAACTCATCACAAGGAACAAGCAGAGAAGGAAAAGGAAAAAGGGGAGCAAGCTAGTTTGGACTAACATGTCAAGATCATGATGTTAGGAAAGAAACTCATGGGATCTAAAGAGAATTAGAATACCAAGAACACCCCTCTCGGTGCTAGGAAATAATGAAGGCGGTCTCCGAGAATTGTAGGGAGTTGGGAGGTAAATCTAAGACCAAAGTAATTATAAGTATGATTAGATATGAAAATATCTCCATCCTTCATGTCCAGGAGACAAAAATGAGCGAGGGTGAGAGTACGACAATAATGAGAAAAACGTGGAAAAATGGGGATGGTGTATCAATGACATCGACAGGAAGTTTAGGAGGTATTATGACTTGGTGGGACAAGTGAAGGTTCTCTCTTGTATCCAAATGAGAAAATCCAAACTGGATGTTGGTAGAATTAGTTTGGTAGAATCCAAATTGAAAATCCTAACGAGAAAGTGGGCCTAAGCCAAATATAACCAAATCCTTAAAATCTTAGTTTTAAAAACTGAAAACCTTAGTTTTAGTAATTTTGGATAGATATTTCTCATTTCTCCTGTATGGACACAGACTCATCATTTATACTGTTAACAAATTGAAAAACCAAGAAAACATTTGAAAACCATAGAACACTTAAGGAGAAAATGGAGCCTACTTTACAACTTGAATGCTAGGAGAATGTAGATCTGATGCCAAATCAATTAAAGGACTTCGTGAATTGAATACACCTTGCATTGCACTCCCTTACTCAGTGCATTGTACTCAGGGTTGAGGAGAAGTCACTTCTTCTTCCAATACTACTATTTTCAAGGTCAACTCAACATTATATTATATTTTTGTTTCTTCCCATAGAAACACAGGAACCTCTTGATCTTCTCGTAGAAGCTTCCCACCTCAGAGCATCCTATTATCTTTAAGGATCACCCATCAGAATGACTCCATTCAATGCATGACATTCTCTACTTGTAGGTCAGGGCATATGGTTTTTTCCTACAAGAAAAATTTATTATAATGGTTAGAAACATTGCATAACCTTGAAATTCATTCATATGAATATTTCAATGCACCAACAATGGTTCACACAGTTATGTACATATTTTAATTGATGTCTCAGAATAACCCTGTTCATATCTCATGAAAATTTATGCATCCCTATACTATTCTTTACTTAATCATAACATGTACTTCATAGGTTTTCCTATTTGCTAATCAAAGATAGACTATATAAACAACATGTTATACCATAANTATATATATATATATATATATATAGAGAGAGAGAGAGAGAGAGAGAGAGAGAGAGAGAGAGAGATATTTATATATTTATATATTTATTTATTTGTGTGGGATCCCTCTTGATCTCTACATCCTTACGGATATTACTAGAGTCCCTAGGTCTTGATCTTGTTTTTTCACTGCAACTTTAAATTGCAAAAAATGATCTCATGCAATAGGTAGTAAATCCCTATATGAGAAATTATGGTCTGATGCAAACTAGAGTGAATTATCTTCTGCGCTAAAAGAAATAGTCCTTCCAATAGTCATCATCTTTTTCTTTAGATGAAATCTTCAGATTACTTTCATCTTCTATAGCTATAGAAGCATCAAAACGATATTTACCCTTTTTCTTTGCACTGCACTCCATTGCATAATGACCCTTCTTTCCACGGTTGTAGAATCTAACCTTCGATATGTCAAACTCTATATTAAGTACTTTCTTTGGAGCAAATAGTTTCCTCCCTTTCTTCATCTTGTCATGAGGGAAATATTTTCTTCTTTGGTGCACACTGACTTGCTCTGGATTTGCTCCTCCTCTTAGAAGAATCTATGCCACAACCTCTCAAAGTTAGCTTGCTCCTCTCGATCATTTACCACAGCCAAGAATGTCTTCCATGTGGATGACCATCAATAGCAGTTTGGAGAAGATCATCTTCATATATCACTACTCCAATACTAGCAAGTTGATCACTTACCTGGGAGATCTTGATGAAGAATGATGCCACAATCTCGTCATTCTCCATATTTAGGTTTTGAAGCTTATTCTTCGAATCCCTCTTTTAACTTGAGGCCTTCTTCTCATATAATTTTTTCAATGTATCAAAACATTCATTTGCGATCTTCAACAGAGTGATCACAAACATCAAATTGTCCTTTACCTAATCATAGATGATCTGTTTGGCATTTGCTTGGTTCTTCATAAACTTGATGTGCCCTATATTGGTAGTAGGCTCCTCTACCAATGTGTATACATAGTTATCCAAGTGATGTTTCTCCAGGATGTTCAACACCCTCACATTCTAAGTGTTGAAATTGGAAGTGCCCTCAAAACAGTCTTCCGGTAGAATAGAGATCAATGCCATGGATCTCAAAAAATTTGCTCAATTCATCAATGTCTAAGTAGGCTTCTAGTTTTCTTGAAAAACTTAGCTCCTTCATGTCCTAAGCTTTGATACCGTATTGATTTTTTAGAAAATATGAATATATTTGAACTTTAAAACTTTAATTGCAGAGATACTGAAAAATAGAATCAATGGAACATTCAATCAGACAAATCATTCATCCACAACATAAGATGTACCCTAGGAAAATCCTCAAAATAATGATGAAAAACCCAACAATTATTTATAGTATAATAGATAAATTGCAGAGAATTTCTTTTACACAATAACATATTGCTCGATAAGAGAGAACATTGAGCAACAAGGAATATTGATCAACTCTAATGAACTTGATATGTTCCCAACACATTAATAACAATCCAAAGACTCGTCCATGCAAACTATAGTGAATGGTTGCATGAATTTAGTGCACAAATACACCAAGAATTATGAGTTGCTTCCATCAATCATTAATTCAATACTTTGGAATCTTCATCATGCATATTATATAAACCATGTCTTCATCTTTGACATTAAATGATTCTTAACTGACATCAGAGTGAACTCATCTTCTAACTAAAAGTATGATCCCTTAGTTAACAAGATAATATAAGTGTCATGGTGCTTTAACTCAAGTGTCGTAATGACAAACACTTTATTAACTGAAGTGTCATCTTTTGACTAACTTAAGTGTCATCTTTTAGTTTAACTAAAGTGGTGCTTTAACTCAAGTTTCGTGATGACAAACACTTTATTAACTGAAGTGTCATCTTTTGACTAACTTAAGTGTCATCTTTTAGACACTTTAGTTAACTAGTCCTTCCTTCTTAAGACTTACTTAACTATTAATAATCGAATCATGCTGATTGATTTACATTGGAGTGATCATTGTGAGTTCTTTAATTAAATGAAGAACGGGTTGAAGCTTTAGCTAAAGCTCAATAATACGATTTCACTTAGTATCTTAGGAAATTCGAATTCTCTATGCATTATCTCTTTATTTCTTATCTCGTTATCTTTACTGCAGGGTTTATATGTGTTAACTTTAATTATCTATCATATATTATACTACACTCAGAAGAATTTTCATATGCTATGATCATATTGTATTACTCTCGGACCATATAGTCATATGCTAAAGTAATTTACTCTAGAGGTGGCCAGTCTCTAGAGGATACTTAATAGCTTTATCCGTCTCAAATGATAATGGTTAGTAATATATCACACAACAATTATGCTTCAACATGCAAAGCATCTCACCTATATAACTGGAGGACCACCCCAAGGGTACCTACTATAGTTGGGGGTCTGCATGAGAATCATAATTTTATATACTCACAAGTTCACCTCTATAAATGGAGCTCCACCTCATAGGTATCAATATGAGAATCGTGACTTGATATTACTCACAAGTCCACAACCTTGTACTACAAGACTTTACAACATCACCACTTCAACACATGAGGATCTAGGACTTGATATTACTCACAATTCATACTTGATATTTCTCATAAGCCCAAATAATGACTCATGATTTTGTACATTTAAAAGTACACACATATCTTATGATAATTCAGGAGTAATCTAGGATGTTGGCCCAATGAATACCCATTTATTGAATGATTTTTCATCCTTGATGAAGAGATAATGCCTTAGCATGATTTTTTTTAATGACTAATCCACAAGAAAACATTTTTATCATATTTCCCTCTAGGCTATAAATTACCCCAATTCTCCTTCAATTGCCCCTTACAAGTCAATTATTTTTAAGAATACACACACACACACACACACACAAGAGTATAGATAAATATTTCAAAATATTAATGTGAATTCTTGTTTAATGTTGGATTTTTGTGGTTGAAATTGTACCATGTCAACAGAATCCAATCACTAGTGTAAATCCATCTTAACTATAGATCTATCATGCTTCAATAGGGATCAAATCCCTAGACATACAAACTTATTTAGAGTGCAAAAACTTGAGGGAAAAATTGCACCTCAAGGGATTTTATCCCTATGGCACATAATAGATCCATAGATAACATGTATCTGCGTTCATGATGAAACTATATTAAATGAAATCATAAAATATGAATGGCATCACTATTATAAAAAAACATGTGAATTGCAATGTTTTAAATAGAGACAAATTCCATAATATTCATATCTTGGACATAGCCAAATTTGCACTATAGCAATACCAAGTAGTGAATTAGATAATATATGACCTTTGGTTGAAAAGAGAGATATAGAGAAATAAGTATGGTTGAAAAGAGCCAGATAGAGAAAAGAGTATATGAGTTTCTTTAGTTTTTATAGTTTCAATTAATTCGAATATATAAATATTTGTTTTTAATTTTAGATTAGGGCCGATATTGTAATTTTGTTTACTCAATATTTTATTAGTTTAGTAAAGTGTTGCTTTTTCATGCAATGGATGATGAACCAAGTGATCTTCATTAAAATTGTGTATGCTTGCCAAGTTGGACATGGATTATGTAATATTGAGATCCGAGAGCAAGGGTTTTATTTTCAGTGTGCATTTTAGCTTCCCTTCCGCGACCCCTATCACCATGGCTTATCCTATGGTTTCCCAACCATAGGAGGTTGGTTCCTTCGATGTGCGATTCAAACTGGCCATATAATCAACAATTGTTGCGAGTTCAAAAATGGATGTATGCTCTAAGGCTAGGTTCGTTAAGCCCATTGCATCCCCTGCGGTCGCCCTTTCCTTGACTATGGATAAGAGAGAAATTGTGGCTTTATCTTAAAAAGGATTGATAGGCCACTTTATGGGTCTCTAGCTATCCCCTAAAGCTATTGAGGTCTATCCGAATAAAAGTTGGAGGCCCTTAATAAAATTCGAGGAAGTTCAAAAATTTTGGGGTAAGGATTTTTTGTTTTTCTCTTTGAGTTAAAAGAAAACAAGGAGATTATCTTAAGTAATGGCCCATACTTTATGGTACCAAGGGAAATGTATCTGAACTAATGGAGTGCCTCATTTTACTTGGATAAAGGAATTCCCTCAGCAATTCCGGTTTGGGTCAAACTTCCTCTCCTTCCTTTGCACCATTGGGGGACGAGGACTTATGGGCTATAAGGAGTATGTTGGGGAATTACATAGATAGAACTTATCCCAATCTGCTTGTATTCCCATGTGCAATAATTTGGGTAGAAGTATACTTGGAGAAGGGTCTCCCAAAAGAGATTAAGTTGTCAATGGAGGTTTGGAATCATCTACATAAGATCAATAGGAACAAATCTCATTTAGTGTAAATATTGTCATGAGTACGATAATTGTGCTAGGAAGTGTGTGAAAAAGAGAGCATAGGAGGGGGAAATTAAGAAAGAGGAAGAATGGAATACAATGACTAAAAAGGGAAGGAAGACCTTCCCCAAGCAAACCACACCTCTCCCTTCCCCTTCAGGCTCAGGAGGTCCATCTGAGAATAAGTTTCAAGCCTTAGCAAATCAATCCTCGGGCTTGGGATAAGAAGGAGAGATAAGGAATGAGCCAATATACAAAACTAGGAAAAAGAAGCTGGTAGTATCAGAAATAGGTCAAGCTGGAAACAAAGACCCACTTTTTCTAGAGAAGTCGATCATTGAGGTGAGATCTGGAGCCTCAAGGTCAATCACACACTCAATATTGAAGTCCTCATAGGAGGAATCATAAGAGTATAGCGAAGAGGAGAAACATCAACCTTGGAATAAGGGAAGGAAGTTAACATAACTCATCACGAGGAACAAGCAGAGAAGGAAAATGAAAAAGGGAAGCAATCCGGTTTGGACCAACATGTCAAGATCGTGATTTTGGGAAAGCAATGCATGGGATCTAAAGAGAATTAAAAGACCAGGAACACCCCTCTTAGTGCTAGGAAATAATGAAGGTGGTCTCCTAGAATTGTAGGGAGTTGGGAGGTAAATCTAATACCGAAGTAATTAGAAGTATGATTAGATATGGCAAGATATCCATCCTTCTTATCCAAAAGACAAAAATGAGTGAGGATGGGACTAAGACAATAATGAGACAAGAAGTTCAAGAGGTATTATGACTTGGTGGGATAAGTGAAGGTTCTCTCTTGTATCCAAATGAGAAAACCCAAACTGAATGTTGGTGGAATTAGCTGAGGGAACCAAGGAAAATGAAATAAATCGAATCTATAATGTGTATGGTCCAATTTTGTATCACAAGAAGTTGGAATCTTGGAATTCCTTAGAGGATCTTAGAGAGGCATACCTTCATCAAAACAATATTGTTGCTGGGGATTTTAATGCAACAATCTCCACATCAAAGAGAAGGGGTGGAACGAAAGTTAGAGAAATATTTGGAGAATTGTTGGAGGATTTGGAATATTTTTTGGGTTCTCACAGATGTTAAACCGGTGAAAGGAATATATACTTGGAATAATAGAAGTGTTGGGCCATATCATATTGTGGCAAGGCTAGATATATTCCTGACAAGTAATCATTTCCTCTTAAAAATAAGCACCCCTTCTTCTAAGATTCTCCCTTCTTTTATTTATGACCACAAGCTTATAATGTTAGAATTTAGGGCCCTAGGAAATGGTGGACCTATCCCCTTGAGGTCTAGATCTTCTTGGATCATAGAGGAGGAAGTATCAAACATTGTTAATAACATTTGTAAAACTCATGTTTTGGGCACTATGAGCTTCATTTGGGAATCCAAGCTTAGAGCGACCAAAGTTGCTATTAAGAATTGGGGAAAATATCAAGACGATCATGGCTTGGAAAGGTGCAGTCTCTTGTTGGAGATTGAGTAGCTACAAGCTTATATGGAACAAGATGAGATTACCAAGGGGACATAGGTAGAGAGAAATGTTTATGTGGGAAAATTATAAAGTTGGAAAGAAAAGAGGAATAAGAGAGGATACAAAAGTCCCAATGTCTTTGGCTTAAAGTTGGGGACAAAAACAATAAATACTTCCACAATCAATTTAAATAAAGAATGAGAAGGAACACTTTTCTTGAGCTGGATAGTTGTTAAATTTGGTGTGCCATTTAGATCTATAAACACAGAGACAAATATTATTGATGCAGTAAAAGGAGAATGAAGATACACACTAAACAAAACAAACCACACAGGAAACATATGAGTATTGCTCATATAATTACAGTATCATTTTCATTAATTAAATACGATGTTACAATAGTTTACATATGAAAAGAATTTGAATCCATTAGGGATGGATTTGAATCTCCCCACTGGATGTGACTGTATCTGACCAACTAGCTAACTAAAGTGACTCAATCAATATTAGAGGCCAAATAACTAACTCCATATGTCTAACCAACTAATACAATCAGTAATAAACAGTTAACTAAGTGTAACTGAAGTGGTTGGAGAGCAAAGGAGCCTATCCCACATGAAGCCATGCATTCGCCATGCATAACTAGCGCTAACTGAACTAATTGTGATCTAACTGAAAGTAACTGGAATCTCACTAAGGTTAACTAGTTCCAACTCCAATTGATTGATGGAGGCTGGTGCCAGGACTCCCAGTGGCTCCTAAAATGTAGGGATTTTCCTAGGAGGCTTCCCAACTGATGCATGGAAGTGCAGTCAGTGGCAATTAACCTCTATCGACGTTCCCCGCACTCTAGTAATTGGTACATGTGGCCCCATTAGGCCAAGTGGACCCAATGGTACTAGTGGACCTAATTAATTAATTAAGACTCCTAAGTTATGATAAACAATCTAATAGATAATTTATCAAGGGAGGATTAATAATCCTAACACCCCCATGAATCCTAGCTTGGGCAACTGTGGGCCCTGGCAACATGGCCATAAGTCACCCATGTACAATCTAAAAGATAAAAAAGCTGCTTAATACAACCAAGGTAATAGGGGAAAACCTCATGCAAACCCCCCCCCCCCCACTCAAAATAAGTAGAAAATAGAAAGCATTCCAGTTATCTTTAGAAGAAAGAAGCTTCCTCCTTAGAAAAATAACTTGAACAAAACATTGCTGCAAAATTGTAGCTCTATGCACCAACATGGTCCATCTATGTAGCAACATCCTGAAGTTGTGCATGTGAACCTCTCAATGTACTTCTAAACTGATGACTATGTATGTTTCATCTGGATGGTGAATGTAGAGAATGATCAAGTTTCATCTTCTGTGGGTCATATAAATGATCATTCGCTGTCATCAAGTAGCACCGACCTGGAACCTTGTTGCACCACTGTGTAGGGAATGAATCTGTGATAGATAGTGAAACATGTTCATTTTGATACTGGTACCTAGTTCTTCTTCTGTCTTCTAGATATCCAGCACATCTTCCAGCATCATCTAGAAGCTTTTGAGCCCATTTTGGCTTAGGCTTCTGATTTAGAATGGATACTGGATCTAGATCTAGAATCTCATGAGATTCAGTCTCAGTAATAGGATCATGTTGTATTTGATCTTCTTCATCTGAATATGAAACCTGTAGCAAATCATCATCACCAAAAATAGGTGGAGGAGTGATTATAACTTCATGTGCCATTAATGGTGGTGTGTCATGCACCTGATCTTATTCGAACTGAACACTCCTTTCAATGAAGCATTACTTGGTTGCAACCTCCATCAACTTGTAAGCTTTTGCATCTTCTGCATATCCCAACATAATGCATTCGCTACTTTGGTCTTGGAAGGCCTTCCTCTTGTCAAGTGGTATTCTGGCCGAATATTTGGAACCAAAAACTTTCAGATGATAGATATTGGGCTTATACCCATGTAGTGCTTCAAATGTAGTGGCCCCAACCACTGGTTTATGAGGCACTCTATTCTGAAAATACGAAGAACAATTTACTGCTTCAGCTCAAAGGGAAGGAGGGAGATGTTTAGAATGGAGAAGGCATGTTGCCATCTCCTTCAGTGATTTGTTCTTTCTCTCAGCCACAACATTATGTTGTGGTGTGTATGGAATTGACTGTTCCATTTGAATCCCCTCTAATTCATAGAAAATTTGGAAGTCTGCTTTGATATACTCTCCTCCTTTGTTAGATCTTACAGACTTTATTTTCTTGCTGAAACTGTTCTCAACCATAGCCTTTAAAACTTTAAAATTCTCAAAAACTTTTGATTTTTGTTTCATGAAGTAGACCTGGCAGTACCTAGAACAATCATCAATAAAGGTGAGGAAATACTTGCAATCATTAATGGATTTTGTGGGAATAGGTCTAGCTACATCACTATGTATCAAATCAAGTATAGAGGCAGCTCTATGTGCCTTCCCATTATCATACCTCTTTTTTGGATGCTTTCCTACCAAGAAACCAACACATACTCCATTGGAAGTTTGGATGGAAGGAAATCCTTCAACCATTTTATCATTGTGGAGTTGCTGGAGATATTTGAAATTTAGATGGCCAAATATCTCATGCCAAATATTGTTGGTGTCATTAGCATGAGACAGTAAAGTTGTAGGAGGAGAGACAAGTAAAAAATGTGAGAACTCATAAGCTTTAGTAGAGTGATTTTCAATACCTTTCACTATGAGCTGTCTAGTGGCTTTTTCTGTGATCTCAACTGTCTCTAAATAAAATATAACTCTCTTGGGAGAACCTGTATGATTCATATGATAAACAAAAAAAGTATTAGCTGCAAGGGAGGGCACATAGAGGACATTCTTGAATTCACCATGCTTCGCTCTGACTTAGCCCCTTCCTTCTGCTGGAATCTGGGAATCATCTCCCATGTGAATATTAGGCCCCTTTCACAGTGTAACGACCGAGAAGGATTCTTTGGAGGCAACCATGTGGTTGGATGATCCATAATCAATTATGTATGATGTATACTGAGTAAGGCTAGCTTTCAAAGCATGGCACCTTTTATCATCTTCTATCTATGGTTCTTCATAAGCCTTCTTTGCTCCTTGTGGGAGAGCTATGTTATGCTGCTTGAGGAGAGATAACAGTTGATCAATATGCTTCTTCCTACAATGATCTTCAAGGTGAAAACCCTTTGCACAATAGGGACATAACTTATTTTCAAATTTCTTCTTCTTAGAGCCAGAGGCTTCTTCGGAAGTTTGTTGATTATGTTTAGGCTTCAAATCAGCTGCTTTAGGCTCCTTCTTCTTTAAATTCATTTTTGGCTTGTGCTTTGGAAGAGTCTATCAACAAGAGAGCTTGATCTTTGGAGGTCTTGATGACTACCATTCGAATCAATTTCTCTTGCTCCTTGATCAAGGACTCATAAAAGGAATCTAGAGAAGGGATTTTCCAATCCAGAAAGGAATCTCTTTTCGAATGGAAGATTGAAACAAATACAGAATACTCTGGGGCAAGTTTGCTAAGAATGGAAATGACATTTTTCTCGTCCTTCCTCTCAATTCCGCACTATCTGTATTGGAGTGCTAGAGACTTGAATTTAGTAAAGAATTGCTCTATTGTTTCAAAATTGTTGGGATGTAAGGCTACCCGCTCATTCTCTAAGAGGTGTCCTCGAAGCTCATCTTGTTTGCAAAACAAGTTCTCAAGCTTCTCCCAGGATTCTTTGGGTGTCCTTGAACCTTCAACATGGAAGAGGATATCTCTGGAAATATGAGTGCATAGATAACCAAAGGCTTCATCCAAGCGTTTCATAAACTTGTTCTTTTTAACTGGATGATGGGGCTCAACCTCACTTCCAAGTATTATCCTGTAGTAGCCAAGATTGTGCAAGGCCAGCTGCATATCTGCCCTCCATTCAAGATAATTGAAGGGTGTAAGGATTCGTGGGGTAGAAGGAGAAGAATCCATAATTCTCCGGATGAAAGAACACAAGATTTCACACAAGCTATGTAGCACCTGTAGAGTTTTCACTGCAAAACACTAAGACATTTGAATTGTTAGAATCATGCTTTCCCTCTTGACATGAACATGTTTTTAGGGTTCGTCATGCTTGCACCACCACTCTGAATAAATCCAGAGGAAGCAAGTTACCTTTTGTGGGACTTATGTGGAAACCCAACTATTTCTGATGTTCAATGGAGAGAGACAAACATGAATCCCGCCTAAGATGGCTCTAATACCATGTTAAATTTGTTGTGCCATTTAAATCTTCAAGCAAAGAGACAAATATTATTGATGCAGTAAAAGGAGAATGAAGATACTCATTGAACAAAAAAAACCACACAGGAACTGAATGAGTATTGCTCAGATATTTACAGTATCATTATCATTAATTAAATTCAGGGTTACAATAGTTTACATAGGAAAAGAATTTGAATCAATTAGGGATGGATTCAAATGTCCCCACTGGATGTGACTGTCTGACCAACTAGCTAACTATATTGACTCAATCAATATCAAAGGCCAAATAGCTAACTCTAGATGTCTAACTAACAAATACAATCAGTAATAAACAGTTAACTAAGTGTAACTGAAATGGTTGGGGAGCAAAGAAGCCTATCCCACATGCATCCATGCATTAGCCATGCCTAACTAGTGCTAACTAAACTGATTTTGATCTAACTAAAAGTAACTAGAATCTAACTAAGCTTAATTAGTTCCAACTTGAACTGACTGATGGAGGTTGGTGTTGGGACTCCTAGTGGATCCTTAAATGTAGGGATTAGCCTAGGAGGCTCCCCAACTGATGCATGCAAGTGCACTCAGTGACAGTTAACCTCTATCGGTGTTCCCCACACTCTAGTAACTGGTACATGTGGCATGTGGCCCCATTAGGCCAAGTGGACCCAATGGTAATAGTGGACCCAATTAATTAATTAAGACTCCTAAGTTAGGATAAATAATCTAATAGACAGCTAATCAAGGGAGGAATAATAATCTTAACACCCCCCTGAATCCTAACCTAGACAACGATGGGACCTGAAAACAAGGACAAAAGTCACCCCTGTACAATCTAAAGGATAAAAAAGTTGCTTAATAAAACCGAGGTAATAGGGGAAAACCTCATGGGAAACCCCCCCCCCTCAAAATAAGCAGAAAATAGAAAGCATTCAAGCTATGTTTAGAAGAAAGAAGCTTCCTCCTTAGAAAAATAACTTGAACAAAACACTGCTGCAAAATTGTAGCTCTATGCAGCAACATGGTCCATCTGTGCAGCAGCATCCTGAAGTTGTGCATGTGAACCTCTCAATGCACTTCTGAACTGATGACTATGTATGTTTGATCTGTATGGTGAATGTAAAGAGCAATCAAGTTTCATCTTCTGTGGGCCATATAATTGATCATTTGTCATCATCAAGTAGCACCGACCTGGAACCTTGTTGCACCACTCTATAGGGAGAGAATCTATGAGAGATAGTGCAGCATGTTCATTCTGATACTAGGACCTAGTGCTTCTTCTGTCTTATGGATGTCCAACACCTCTTCCGGCAGCATCTAGAATATTGTGAGCCCATTTGTGCTTAGGATTCTGATTTGGAATGGATACTGGATCTGGATCTAGAATCTCATGAGATTCAGTCTCAGTAGCAGGATCATGTTGTATTTAATCTTCTTCATCTGAATCTGAAACATGTAGCAAATCATCATCATCAAAAATAGGTGGAGGAGTGATTATACCTTCCTATGCTATTGATGGTGGTGTGTCATGCACCTGATCTTCTTCGAATTGAACACTCCTTTCAATGAAGCATCTCTTGGTTGCAACCTCCATCAATTTGTAAGCTTTTTCATCTTATGCATATCCCATCAGAATGCATTCACTACTTTGGGCTTGGAAGGCCTTCCTCTTGTCAAGTGGTATTCTGGCCCAAGCTTTGGAACCAAAAACTCTCATATAAGAGACATTGGGCTTATACCCATGCAGTGCTTCGAATGGAGTTTCCCCAACCACTGATTTATGAGGCACTCTATTCTACAAATATGAAGCACGGTTTACTGTTTCATCCCAAAGAGAAGGAGAGAGATGTTTAGAATGGAGAAGGCATGTTCTCAACTCCTTAAACGATCTGTTCTTCCTCTCAGCCACACTATTTTGATGTGGTGTGTATGGAACTAAGTGTTCCATTTGAATCCCCTCTAATTCATAGAAAATTTGTAAGTTTCCTTTGATATTCTCTCCTCCTTTATCAAATCTTATAGACTTGATTTTATTGTTGAAATTTTTCTCAACCATAGCCTTAAAAACTTTAAAAGTCTCAAAAACTTCTGATTTTTGTTTCATGAAGTAGACCCAGCAGTACCTAGAACAATCATCAATAAAGGTGAGGAAATACCTGCAACAGTTAATGGAGATTGTGGGCATAGGTCCAACGACATCACTATGTATCAAATCAAGTATAGAGGCATCTCTATGTGCCTTCCCAACGTCATACCTCTTTTTTGGATGCTTACCTACCAAGCAACCAACACATACTCCATTGGAAGTTTGGATGGAAGGAAATCCTTCAACCATTTTATCATTGTGGAGTTGCTGGAGATATTTGAAATTGAAATGGCTAAATATCTTATGCCAAATCTTGCTGGTGTCATTAGAATGAGACACTAAAGCTGTAGGAGGAGAGACATGTAAAAAATGTGAGAATTCATAAGCTTTAGTAGAGTTATTTGCAATACCTCTTGCTATGAGCTGTCCAGTGGATTTTTATGTGATCTCAATTGTCTATGAATAGAATGTAGCTCTCTTGGGAGAGACTGTATGAGTCATCTGATAAAAAAACAATAGATTAGCTACAAGGGAGGGTACATAGAGGACATTATTGAACCCACCATGCTTCACTCTGACTGAGCCCCTTCCTTCTACTGGAATCTAGGAATCATCTCCCATGTGAATATTAAGCCCCTTTGACAGTGTAAGGACCGAGAAGGATTATTTTGAGGCAACCATGTGGTTGGATGCTCCAGAATAAATTATGTATGATTTAGACTGAGTAAGGCTAGCTTTCAAAGCATGGAACCTTTCATCATCTTCTGTCTGTGGTTCTTCATCAACATTCTTTGTTCCTTGTGGGAGAGAGATGTTAGGCTACTTGAGGAGAGCTGGCAATTGATCAACCTGATTCTTCATTAAATTATCGTCAAGTTGAAAAACCTTTTCACAATAGGGACATAACTTCTTTTCAAAATTCTTCTTCTTAGAGCTGGAGGCTCCTTCGGAAGTTTGTCGATTCTATTTAGGCTTCGAATTAGCTGCTTTAGGCTCCTTCTTCTTTGACTTCCCTTTGGCTTGCGCTTTGGAAGAGTCTGTCACCAGGAGAGCTTGATCTTTAGAGGTCTTGATGACTCCCATTTGAATCAATTTCTCTTGATCCTTGATCAAGGACTCATAAAATGAATCTAGAGAAGGGATTTTCCAATCAGAAAAGGAATCCCTTTTCGAATGGAAGATTGAAACAAATACAGAATACTCTAGGACGAGTTTGTTGAGAATGGAAAAGATATTTTGCTCATCCTTCCTCTCAATTATGCAGTGTCTGCATTAGAGTGCCAGAGACTTGAATTTAGTAAAGAATTGATCTATTGTTTCGAAATTATTGGGATGTAAGGCTACCAACTCATTCTCGAGGAGGTGTCCCTGAAGCTCATCTTGTTTGCAAAAAAAGTTCTCAAGCTTCTCCCAGGCTTCTCCGGGTGTCCTCAAACCTTCAAGGTGGAAGAGGAGATCTCTGGAAATGTGAGTGCATAGATAACCGAAGGCTTCAACCAAGCGTTTCATAAACTTGTTCTTTTCAATTGGTTGATGGAGATCAACCTCCCTTCCAAGTATAATCCTATAGTATCCAAGATTATGCAAGGACAACTGCATATCTTCTCTCCATTCAAGATAATTGAAGGGTGTAATAATCCATGGATTAGAAGGATAAAAATCCATAATTCTCCGTTTAAAAGAACACAAGACTTCACACAAGCTACGTAGCACCTGTAGAGTTTTCATCACAAAACACTAAAACATTCAAATTGTTAGAATCATGCTTTCCCTCTCGACATAAACATGTTTTTAGGGTCCATCACACCCACACCTCCACTTTGAATAAATCCATAGGAATCAAGGTACCTTTTATTAAATTGAGCACATAGATCTGTGGACCAACACACAAATCACAAGATAGATCATACAATTTACTCAACCATTGAAGAATGAAATAGTGCAAAAATGGCTTGCAACTGTAAATGCTTTCATTAATCAAAAGTAATTATATAATTAATTACAATGAAGTGCAATGGCTAAATAACCTTATGCAATTCGAATCCATGTGAGGAAATCTAATTGGTTGGACTCTACTTGACTGAATGGTTAACTGACCTTGTCTAAATCATTATCGGAGTTAATCGGAGTTAAAAATCCAAAATCAAGTGTCTAATTTAGTGTTAAATAGTCTAACTTACTAAGGTAAGTGAGTAAATGTGCCTCACCTGCATGCAACCATGCAATCCTAGTGCTAACTGAGTAGAACTAAATGTAAGGGACTAGAACTTAATGTAGCTGACTCCTAACTGAGCTTGACTAGTCACCAACTAAACTCAACGAATGGAGGTTGGTATCGGCACTCTAGTGGCTCCTAATTTGTGGGGATTTATCTAGGAGGCTCCTAAACTAATGCATGCAAGTGCAATCAGTGGAAGTTGGCCTCAATTAGTGTTCCCCACACTTTAGTAACTAGTACATGTGCCCCAATTAGGCCAAGTGGTCCCAATAGTGCTAGGGACTAAAAATAGACTGAAAGGACTCCTAATTTAGACATGACTCCTGATTTAGACATAAATGAACAAATTGGACAAGGGAGTATTATAATCCTAAAAAATTTTGTGGGACTTATGTGGAAACCCAGCTACTTCTGATGTTCAATGGAGAGAGACAAACATGAATCCTGCCTGAGATGACTCTGATACCATGTTAAATTTGTTGTGCCATTTAGATATTCAAGCAAAGAGACAAATATTATTGATGCAGTAAAAGGAGAATGAAGATACACACTGAATAAAACAAACTACACAGGAAACGAATGGGTATTTCTTAGATAATTACAGTATCATTGTCATTAATTAAATCCGATGTTACAATAGTTTACATAGGAAAAGAATTCGAATCAATTAGGGATGCATTAAAATTTCCTCACTGGATGTGACTGTATCTGTCCAACTAGCTAACTAAAGTGACTCAATAAATATTGGAGGTCAAATAGCTAACTAATTGTTTAATACAATGAGTAATAAACACTTAACTAAGTGTAAATGAAGTGGTTGGAGAGAAAAGGTGCCTATGCCACATGTAGCCATGCATTAGCCATGCATAACTAGTGCTAATTGAAAGTAGTTGGAAGCTAACTAAGCTTAACTAGTTCCAACTCCAACTGACTGGTGAAGGTTTGTGTCGGGACTCCCAGTGGCTCCTAAAATGTAGGGATTGGCATCGGAGGCACCCCAACTGATGCATGCAAGTGTTGTTAGTGGCATTTAAATTCTATCGATGTTCCCCACACTCTATTAACTGGTACATGTGGCCCCATTAGGCCAATTGGACCCAATTAATTAATTAAGACTCCTAAGTTAGGCTAAATAATCTAATAGACAGTTGATCAAGGGAGGATTAATAATCCCAATTATAGTGAGCAGGGAGAGAAGTTCACATCTCTGCACCATATCAAAGAAGAGGCCTATAATTTTTTCCAGCGTCTGTATCAAGAAGACATGGTAGAAGATGATAGATCTAGAGAGTCCATGTACGAGAGCATTCCAACTATGGTGACTAGAGAAGACAATGATTGTTATTTTAGGCTGATTGAATAATATGAGGTCAAGAGCGAAATTTGGTCCCTTTAGCTAGATAAATCCCTTGGGCCTAATGGGTTTACCATAGGTTTCTACATAATATTTTGGATTTGCTTCAAAAGGGACCTTTGTAGAATGTTGAATTACTGAATGGGAAGATGAAATACTGGGGGAGCCACTAACTCCTTCATTTATCCTGTCCCAAAATAAAATAATCCCTCTTCGATTAAAACATTTAATCCATCTCTATGTGCAACTCCTCCGATAAAGTTATAACCAAAATTTTTCTAGCAGGCTCAAAAAGGTGCTTCACAAAGTCATCTCAATAACTAGGGTGGTTTCCTCATTAGTAAGCAAATAACAAACAATATAATAATTGTGCAGGAATATATCCATTCAGGCTTTGGAATAAAAGAAAAAGGTATGACCATTAATTTATATATGGAAAATGCCTTTGATAGAGTCAGGAACGGTTTCCTATTCTAATTTCTTGAATCTTTTCTTTTTCAGGGAATGTAATAAATTGGATTAGAGATTGTATAGGAAATCATTAGATTTCCCCCTTGATCAATGGAAGGCATACCCCCTTTTCCCAGGCAACAAGGGAGCTCCTCCAGGGATTCCCCTTGTCTCCTTTTCCTTATATTATTATGGAGGAAGCTCTTAGCATAAATTTAAATTTAAAAATTTCGGATGGTTCCCTCCCAGGTGAAGCCATAGCTCGTGGGGTCAAATCGGCCAACAAAGCTTAGTTTGATGATGACACGATCTTGCTTGGTAATGCCTCAACAATTATAGCAAGAAATTTCAATGATGTTCTATCCTCCTTTCTACATGCCTATGGTGGAGGAACAAATAAAGGTAAATTCTACGGATATAGTTGGAATTGCTCACCTATTATCCCTTCTAAAATTGCTAGGATATTGGGGTTCAAAGGTCTCAGCTGCGGGTCCTCATTTAAATACTTGGGGGTTCCCATCTCTCCAAAGAAAAGTAAATCTAGTGATTGGGAAGGAACTATTCAAAATATAAAGCGCCATATTCACTCTCAGGAGGTCAAATGGTTAAACCTAGTAGGAAAGCTTACCTTGATAAAATATGTTATTTCATCTTTTCTTATTTTCCTCTTCTCCTCACTCCTTTCCCTTGCAAGATTTATGAGTAATCTCAACTAAGATCTCAGAAGGTTTTTGTGGCAAGGGAGAAAGGACAAGAAAAACAAATTTCATCTTATAAAATGGGAAGTTGTCCACAATGAAAAAAGCAAGGGATGAGCTTCTATATGAGAGCCAAGATTGATGAATATAGCTATGGGAGCAAAGATCCCATGGAGATTAGTCTCTGGGAAGGAAGAGTGGTGGAAATAAGTGATTCACAATAAGTATATAAGACATACCAGGCTTTGATGTCTTGATTCTACTCTTCAAGGACATGGGTCATGGATTTAGGACTTGTGTAAGCCTGCCTATACACTAGTGAGGGATCATTTACACTGGCTGCAAGGAAACAAGAAAATTATTGATATATGGGAAGATAAGATCCTCAAAAAATATCCCTTAAAGGAGATTGAGAGTCTTAGAGGAATTATAGACTGGCTGCACGAGAAATGTTAAACTAGTAGCAACAAGGAAGGTCTTCCTGCATGCATGTGTTCTTGCATGCAAAAGACTTAAATTAGGAAACCAGTTGTATTTAATTTACTTTTCCTAAGTTTACTTTTGAAAATAAATTAAAGTGATCTAAATTAACTTTAGTGAAACACTAGTTAAAGTTAAAGTGAAATTAGGGTTTTTTCTTTACCACTAGTTAAGTTGAAAGTGAAATTAGGGTTTTCGCTTTACCTAAAGTTATAAAATAGAGATCAGTTGGTGGAGAGGACACACACACTTGTATTCCGATAGAGACACGATACATACATGGAGAGAAAGTCAAACAGAGGATTTAGCTGGGAAGACAGAGGAGCGAGCAGTAGGATCACTGAGCTTTGTACAATTGGTCCATACACTCACACAGGAGGGTGTTGAGGTTTAGCTAGGATTTTCCCACTAATTTTGTTGGGTACTGCATTCACCAAGTTTGGATGAATTTGTAGTGATTATAAAAGTTCCATATTTTCGCATAATAAAATCTATATCTGACTATTGCACCGGTTTTCCATCTTGGGTTTTTCTAGGGGTTTCCATACTCAAAATAATAGTGTCAATATTGTGATGTGATGTTGTAATTTATTTCTCAGTTTTATATTCCGCTGCATACTATAAAAGATATTCATGTGTGGTTACTAGTAGAGATATTGCATGCACTGTTAGCCTTAGTTTGAATATTAAAGGAAAATTTACATGGTATCAGAGCTCTGGTGAGCTAAAGTTTAGATATTTGCAACAACAATGATAGATCACATGAAGATTTATAGGAAGACACAACCCTAGACTTCCATACCTAGGGTTTTACAGGTACACTTCACTATGGCCGTGCAGTTGAGAGTAGAGGATAGATTCTAGGGTGCTCAAAACTTTCCTACATTGAAAGAAATTATCACAAGAATTCTGGACGTTAGTGATGCAGAGGATCACATTGAATCCACGAAGGTTGCACCCATAAATCCAGTAAATTTAGCAGCTTTGAAGAACATTGATTCCAGAGCCATGCTGATTATCATGGATGGAGTGAAGGACCACATAGTCCCTCACCTTTCTAGTAAGAATACCACATCATAGATGTGGACGAATTTGGAGAGTATGTACCAAAGCAAGAATGAGAATTAGAAGATGGTGTTGCAATAGAGGATGCACAACACCAAGATGGCCAAGGGAGAAGGAGTGGTGCCTTATCTCATGAGGCATGAGAGATCAGGGATGAGCTTGGAGCTATTGTCTCTGAGACAGTGGATGAGGAGCTAGTGTTGAATTTTTAGCATTAGCATAAACTTTTAAAATTTGCAGATAAACATAAACAATTTAGTAGTGCAGTAAAAACACATTCATCACATCAGCACACATGGACACAATATTTTTCACTGGGGAAACCTTCAAAGGACAAACACACCAAAAGCATTTATAGCTCATCTCGTAAATGAAATTACTCGGAAAATTATTCAAGAAGTTCCTTAATTCCAAATCTTGAATTTACCCACAGTACTGTAAAATTTATCAATAAAAATCAGACTGATAATTTTACCCACATTTTCTAGAATTTGCAAAAATTACAAATTTAGGGCTTTTCAGAAAACTTGAGATTTTCTCTCTCTTGCCTATCAAAACAGAGACTGTTGGCTCAGATCTAACTGTCACTGACAGTCTGCACTTTTTTGTTGTACAATCATATGTCTATACAGATCTTCCCGTTGACTGTTCCACGTTGCCCATGAATTTTCTAGATTGCCCGGAGGGTCTACTACCATGCCTATGGCCTGGCGCTCCCTCTTCTTGTCTGCTGCTCGTGGTCTCCTTTCCCCACCCGTGGCCACAACAGCCCTATTAGGGCCTTCCTTGGGCTGCCCGAGGGTTGGCAATGGGCCAAACCCTCACAGGTAAGTCTTAGAGGCTGCCCGAGGTGCCTAAGGTGAGCCCATGGGCAAGGGCCAAGCCCTAGTATGGCTTCCCAGAAAGAAGGAAGGGGCTGTCCAAAAAACCAGTTGCCTGGAAAAAAATAGAAAAGGCTGCCCACACAAAAAAATCCTCAGCTGCCCGAAAAATGAAGAAGGCTGCCCAAAAATGGAATGCTGAAGATGGTTGTCCAAAATTGTTGAAGATGGACTTTGCTAATAAAACCCTAGTTGAGGGTTTGAACATAAGATAGTCTTCTTCACCTGTGAGAGCAACGTGTGTGTTGTAAATGAGAAGACTTGATCTTCTTTTATAGCCTTTTTTCACCTGTAAGTGGACAAGATTAGAAAAAATAAACATAATAATATTTTATTCTTTTCCTAATTTTACTTTCACTTTTACCAAAAAAGGTACTTTTATTTTTCCTTTAACTTTTATAATAAGTCCTTATTTATTTTAATTTCCACTTGTGGTCATTTTTCTGTGGTCAACAAGTCTTTATTTATTTTGACTTTTGACTTTGGCCTTTTTCCAAGTGCCCATGTGGTCATTACTTGTGGTCCTTTTTTATTTCAAAAATACATCATCATAAACCAAGAGAGTTATTAATGCTTTTATCTCACACACTATGTGACACCTAGATCTGGTACTAGGGTAACTTAACCAAGGGTAGCTAATCCTTGGAGAAGCACACCAAGCCCATAGATCAAGGGTCAAAGTGCAACACACATGCCCAGACCCAGTCTAGGGCTTATAGTGTCTTCATTCTCCCAGATAATGACTACTCAAAACTAAGTTGAATCTGCCATTCCCATACTGGTCTACATCGTGGTCCCAGACCAGATGTCTACTCAATAATAGGTTGAGTCTACCTAGGGAAGATATGGGCCTATATCATGGTCCCAGACCAAGTATCTACCATTCAACAGAATGGTCACTCAACACTGGGTTGAGTCTTCACTGTGGTCCCGGACCATGTGGTCCCATTCTCCAAAGAGAAGGGCTCTCAATGCTGCTTAGAAAAATCAACACTCCCTCTCAGGGAGAGAGGCATTCTCTGCCATACCAAGCTTGTCACAAAAGTACATGAACTTTGATGTTGTCAAAGGCTTGGTCAAGATATATGCAATCTGTTCATCTGTATGAATGTACTACAACTTCAGAGCACCTATCTGCACTAGGTCTCTCATGAAATGATACCTCAATGTGTTTTGATCTGTCATGAAACACTAGATTCTCTGAAAGATTTATGCAACTCTGATTATCGCAACGGATGATCATTGAGTCAATATTTCCCTCAAACAGATCAGATAAAAAAATTTTGAGCCAAACTGCTTCCTTGCAGGCATCGCTTGCAGCAATATATTTTGCCTCAACTGTACTATGAGCTATGGAACCCCGCTTCCTACTGGACCAAGAGATCATTGCCGATCCCATACTGAAGCAATAACCAGAGGTACTTTTCTCGTCAACTGCACTGCTAGCCCAATCTGAATTTGAATATATAGATAACAATACTCCACTGCTGGAAGTATACCTGAGCACGTATGTGATAGTACCCCACACATACCTGAGTACATGCTTAGCAGCTACCAAGTGTATGTGCTTCAGATCTAACATGAACTAACTCAGTGCATTCACTGTGTAGCAGATGTCTGGTCTCGTATGCACGAGATACATCAGGGAACCAATGAGCTTTCTGTATAGAGTAGAGTCCACACTTTGTGAACTAGAGGTTGAATCTCGCAACTTTGTCAAGTTGGTAGTCATTGGTATGCTCATGGACTTGCAGTCATGCATCCCAAATCTCTGCAAGATATCTACTACATACTTTCCTTGTGTCAGGAAGATCTCACCTGGCCTTTGCCAGAATTCTAAGCCAAGGAAGTAATGCATCAATCTGAGATATTTCATCTCAAATTCAAAGGTAAGCTCCCTCTTACACTGGTCTATCAACTATTCATCACCTGTAATAAACAAGTCATCTACATATAGAACAAGTATCAAGACATGATTATGAAAAACTTTAAAGTAAAAGTTAAAATCAGCTGTACTTTTAGAAAACCCGAAACTATGGAGAAATCCATCCATCCTAGCATACCAGACTCTTGGAGCCTGTTTTAGCCCATACAAGGCTTTCTTTAGTTTACATACATGGGTCTTCTTCCCATGAGTAATAAAGCCTTCAGGTTGTTCAATATAAACGTATTCATCAATCTTACCATTGAGAAAGGTTGTCTTTACATCCATCTGATGTAACTTTCATCCAAAAAATGCAGCAAGTGAAATTATGGTTCTAATGGTAGTGTACCTGGAAACATGTGCAAATGTCTCATCATAGTCAATTCCTTCTTTCTGAGTGAAGCCATGAGCTACGAATATGGCTTTATACTTATCCACACTACCATCTGTAGCATGCTTGATCTTATAAAGCCATCTGGAAGTCACTACTAACTTTCCTGCATGTCTGGGAACAAATTCCCAAACATCATTCTTCATGATTGACTTATACCCTTCAATCATGGCATCAAACCATACCAGTTTACTTGTTGCATCTTTGTATGATGAAGGTTTTTAACTGATAAGTTGACTCATAAGACCAGAGTACTTATGTGGTCTTATGCTTTCTCTGAAAGTCCCTAGAGGAGCTTTATGCTTCTCAGCTTCTTGTATTGTCTCTCGGTACCAGGCATGTCTCCTTTTGGGAGGAACTTCAAGTAGTTCTTCTAGTGGACTGTCAATGTTCTTAGAAACATCTGGAATTTGATCATCAAATTCCTCTTCCTCCCTCTGAATTTTTGAATATGGAAACTCAAGTGGAACAACTATATCTTCTGATGAAATCTCTAGTGTTTTATGAAACACCGCTTCCTCATGGAAGATGACATCTCTGTTGACCTCAATGTACCTCTGTCCAGGTATATATATAACTTGATAAGCCTTCGAGAAATCACTGTACCCAACAAAGATACATTTCTTACCAGAGGGCTCTAGCTTAGTCCTCTTTTCTTTTGGCACATGAACATACACAGGAGTATTGAGTATCCTCATGTGATCAACTGCAAGTTTCTTCTTGGTGAATACTTCTTCAGGAGTCTTCTCACCCAAGATAGCATGTGGGATTCTGTTCTGAATGTATACTGCAGTTCCAGTAGCTTCAGGCCTTAAAGACAAAGGAATATCTAAATCAGTTATCATGGCTTTAGCAGCCTCACAGATCGTTCTATTCTTCCTTTTTGCAACCCCAGTCTGCTAGGGGTTATAAGGCACTATCAACTCTTTCTTGATTCCTGTTTCTCAAAAAAAATCATCAAACTCATTATATTCATACTCACCTCCGTTATCTGATCTCAAGATACGGATGTGCCTGCCAGTCTGATTTTCAGTCATTGTCCTGAACTCTTTGAACTTGTCAAAGGTTTCATTCTTGGCCTTAAGGAAGTAAATCCAATACTTCCGAGAGTAGTCATCAATAAAAAATACATAATATAAACATCCACTCAAGGAGGGTGAAGACATGGGCCCAAAAATATCAGAATGAATCAAATACAAAATGCCTTTAGATCTACTCTTGCTTCTGGGAAATTATTTCTTAGTGTTCCTACCTAGAGCACATCCTTTACAGATTCCTTCATGTTTTGGACAAACTTCTGGCATACCTGTGACCATCTTCTGCAATCTTGGGAGAGCTATGTAGTGAAGGTGTCCAAATTTTCTATGCCAAACTTCACAAGGATCAACTGTGTGATGTACCAAAGCATGAGTGGAAACTTTGGAGGCCTTGTAGAGGTCTCCCTCTCGAACCCCAATCTGAACTGTTGATTCTATATCTGTGTCTTTTTCCCATAAAATACCTTCTTGTACATAAAGAGGACTCTGTATCCCTTGTCTTCTAAACCAGCAACAGATAAAATATTTTTCTTTAAACCAAGACCATAAAGAATATCATCAACATGAAGAACCGTACCTGATTCAAGTTGAAGTGAAGTTGAGCCAACTCCTTCAATCTTGTAAGTGGAGTGATCTCCAAGTTCTACCTGAGTGGTGAAATTTTTCCTTCTGTAACTGGTGAGGGTACCACAGTTACTTGTCATTTTCCTGGAGGCACCACTTTCCACCAACCAAGAAGTAGAGCAAGCTGAGAAAGAACCAGTTAGAGAAGAAATAAAATAGTAGTATCTTCAAGGCTCATTAGTTTTATTAGCCTTGGTTTTCTTCTTCTTCTTTGGTTCTTCATATTCTTCTTCCTCTGCTTCTGTAGCAGATGCTTGAAACCTTCTCTTGGGTTTCTTCTTGTTCTGCCTGCAATCTCTAGAATAATGTCCAAACTTGTGGCGAGTATAACATTCAATCTTAGACATATCAGAAAACTTACCCTGAGGTTTTTTCCCTTTATTTTGCTGAGAAGAAGATTTCTTGAACCTTTTGGTATTTGTTGCAAGTGCAAGGTTATCCTGCTTCATCACCTTGTTAGTGTTCCTTGCTTCTTCTTGAATGCAATCATTCCAAATCCTTTCAAAGGTTGGCTGATTTTCTCGTCCACAGAAGGCTGCCATGAAGGTTTCCCAAGAGCTTGGGAGAACATCAAACACTGTTTGCACAAGATCATCATCATCAACAGTAACACCAATAGCAAGGAGTTGATCTCTTACTTGTTTGATCTTGGTGAAGAAGGAACCAACACTTTCATCTTTGCTCAACTTCAAAGTTTGTAGCTACTTCTTCAAGACTCTCTTTTGACTGGGAGCCTTCTTTTCATAGAGGTTTACCAACGTATCATAGCATTCTTTAGCAGTCGTCAAGGCTGTGATGTTAGGCATTAATTATTCTCTGATAGAATCATAAATGACTCTTCTAGCCTTACCTTGATTCATCTTGTAAGCAATCCTACCAGCATTTGTAGTTGTCTCTTCTATGACATTAAGAACAATGTCATCCAAGTCATTCTCATCCATAATGGCTGTCATCCTGGCCTTCCAGGAATTGAATTTTGCTAAACCACGGAGCTTCTCTTCCGGTTTGAAACTAGTGATGGCCATCTCTGTCACTTATCAAACTGTTAGATCTGCAAATCTTATTCCAAGATCTAGTGAAAAACAACAATAGTGTCCCTTTATTGTGTTTTCACAAGCTAAGCTCTGATACCATGTTGAATTTTTAGCGTTATCATAAACTTTTAAAATTTGCAAATAAACATAAACAATTCAACAGTGCAGTAAAAACACATTCATCACATCAACACACATGGACACAATATTTTTCACTGGGGAAACCTTCAAAGGACAAAAACCTTAAAAGCATCAATAACTCATCTTGTAAATGAGTTGACTTAGAAAATTCTTCAAAAAGTTCCTTAATTCCAGATCTGGAATTTACCCATAGTACTGTAAAATTTATCACTAAAAATAAGACTGATAATTTTACCCACATTTTCCAGAATTTGCAAAAATTACAAATTTAGGGCTTTTCAGAAAACTTGAGATTTTCTCTCTCCTACCTATCAAAATAGAGACTAATGGTTCATATCTGACTGTCACTGACAGTCTCAACTTTTCTATTTTATTATCTTATGGCCGTATGGATTTGTACGGATCTTCCCATTCACTAATTTGGTCTGCCCATTGACTATTCCATGCTGACTGTGAATTTTCTGGACTACCCAGAGGGTCTGCTACCCTGCATGTGGCCTTCTCCATCTTCTTGTCTCCTTCCCGTGGTCTCCTTTCTCAACACGTGGCCACGACAGCCCTGTTATGGCCTGCCTTAGGATACATGAGGGTTGGTCATGGGCCAAACCCTCACGGGTAAGCCTGAGAGGCTGCCCGGGGTGCCTAGGGTGAGCCCATGGGCAAGGTCCAAGCCCTAGTATGGATTCCCGGAAAAAGAAACAGAGGCAGCCCTAAAAGAAGGAAGGGGCTATCCAAAAGACCAATTTCCCGGAAATAAATAGAAAAGGCTGCCCACACAAAAAAAATCTCAACTGCTTGAAAAATGAAGAAGGCTGCCCAAAAATGGAATGCCGAAGATGGTTGTCCAAAAATGTTGAAGATGGAATTTGCTAATAAAACCCTAGCTGAGGGTTTGAACATAAGATAGTCTTCTTCACCTATGAGAGCAAAGTGTGTGTTGTAAATGAGAAGACTTGATCTTCTTTTATAGCCTTTGTTCACCTGTAAGTGGACATGATTAGGAATAATAATAATAATAATATTTTTATTCTTTTCCTAATTTTACTTTCACTTTTACTAAAAAAGGTACTTTTATTTTTCCTTTGAATTTTATAAGAAGCCCTTACTTGTTTTAACTTCCACTTGTGGTCATTTTCCTGTGGTCAACAAGTCTTTGTTTATTTTTACTTTTGGCTTTGGCCTTTTTCCAAGTGCCCCTGTGGTCATTACTTGTGGTCCTTTTTTATTTCAAAAATACATCATCTAAACCAAGAGAGTTATTAATGCTTTTATCTCACACACTATGTGACACCTAGATCTTGTACTAGGGTAAATTAACCAAGGGTATCTAATCCTTAGAGAAGCACACCAAGCCCATAGATCAAGGGTCAAAGTGCAACACACATGCCCAGACCCAGTCTAGGGCTTATAGTTTCTTCATTCTTCGAGAGAATGGCTACTCAGAACTAGGTTGAGTCTACCAGTCTCAGACTGGTCTACATTGTGGTCCCAGACTAGATGTCTACTCAAAATTAGGTTGAGTCTACCAAGGGCAGATCTGGGTCTATAGCATGGTCCCATACCATATATCTACCATTCAACAGAATGGTCACTCAACACTGGGTTGAGTCTTCACCGTGGTCCCAGACTAGGTGGTCTAATTCTTTGAAGAGAAGGGATCTCAATGCTGCTTAGAAAAATCAACAGTTTGGATAGCCCTCAATGGCTTCTCTAAGACATGGGACACTCTTTTCAAAGGTATTTTGTCTATGGACAAGCTTCCTGATTGGCAGAGACTATGGGATGATTTTTTGCAGGAAGACACCCGCATGGGTCAAGGATCAAGCTCATCTAGCAGTTCCCCACAGATTGTGGATGAGGAGGCTCTAGCCCTTACAGGGAAGAGCAAGGGTAAGGAAAAGAGGAAGAAAGATGGTAATAAGAACCTTGACATGTCAAAGATCAAGTGCCTTATCTTCCATAAGAAGGGACACTTTGCCTCCCAATTCCCAGACAAGAAGAATAAGAGAAATAGTTAGATGGCTGGATCTGCAGAGGTGGATGAGTTCAACAGAAACTTTGATGAGGAGTTCAGATTGATAGCTTGCATGGCAAGCACCACAGGGAGCAGCATATGGTACATCGACAATGGATAATATAGCCATATGATTGGACATAAGATTTTCTTCATAGACACGCAGTAGGGTGGAACATGGATCCACATTGAGCTGGGTGATGATGCACGGTATCAGGAACAGGGAGTTGGCACTATTTCGTTTGAGAGGGTTTTTGGAAAACCCCTCAATTTTGCTGATGTGTTGTATGTTCCAGGACTTACCAAGAACCTTATATCAGTCTCCACTCTGGAAGAAAAAGGATATCAAGTGAATTTTCATGACCTAGAGTATATATCAGGCCCAAGGGGTCATATAGGAGCTTCGATCGGGTGATTGGCAGGACGAGTGAGAAAGTGTATAGACTACAATTTGATCCTGCAAAGGCTCTAGTTAGTAGAAATAGTCAGGGTGAGTTGTGGCATAGGAGGATGGCACACTTACACCATCGAGTACTGAAGCATCTAAGACAGGTAGTCATTGGAGTTCTTCGGGTACATGAGGAAAAGCATAACCACTGTAAGGGTTGTGCTTTGGGGAAGAACATCATGAATTCTTTCCCACATAGTGAGCACAAGTCTAAGGAGCCCTTGGGCTTGGTGAATTCTGATGTATGCAGAACTATGAGTGTCTATTCGTTCAGTGGTTAGATATACTACATGACTTTCATTGATGACTATTCCAGGAAGACCTGGATCTATTTTCTGAAGGCCAAGTTAGAGGTCTTTGAGAGGTTCTGAGTGTTCAAGACTCTCTTGGAGAACCAAACAAGGAAGAAGATTCGGGTATTGAGGACAGACAACATGGGTGAGTACACTTCCAATGAGTTCATGGAGTGTTGTTCGGCTGAGGGGATCAAGAAGGAGCACACTGTGCCCCATACCCCACAATAGAATGGAGTTGCAAAGTGGAAGAACAGGACTATGGTTGGAGCAGCCAAGGCCATGTTATTTGATCAGGGATTACCACTATTCCTATGGGTCGAGGCATACAGGACAATAGTATACATTTAGAACAAGTGTCCCCACAAAAATTTGGGCAGGAAGACACCAAATGAGGTATTCACAGACACCAGTCCAGATGTGAGTCGCATTTGCATATTTGGCAGTGTCTGTTATTCTCATGTTCATGCTGACAATAGGAAGAAGTTGGACCCTTCTGAAGAGAAGGGGTTACTTGTTGGTTACAACAATATTTCGAAGGCATATGGAGTTTACATTCCTACTTGCAGGAGGATCATTATGAGTAGGAATGTCCAGTTCAATGAGGATAGGGCCTTTTGGAGATCTCTGGACTTACCAGCATAGCAGCAGCCAGCACGAGAGTCGAGGGTCAAGTTGGAGGAGTGAGATGTACATGTATAGGTATAGACACATAGCACAGGTTCTGGTGGTTAGAGGGAGTTAGATGGACATGATCCTTTAGTCATTGACTTGAAGGATGAGCTCCAGCAAGAGACGACTATCCAGCAGCCACAACAGGTTGACACTAGGACAAGGCCTAAGTGGTTTAGGTCCATAATACAGGATTCTAGGCAGGTAGATCCTCCACAGAGATATTTTAGATGGAGATGTTTTAGATGGAGTGTACAACCAGAGAGGCTTAGTTAGATGGAACTGATGACAAAGTTGATTAACTCTGAACCTTCTAGCCTCGGGGAGGCTGCACAACATGATGTGTGGTAGGAGGTTATGGTTGAGGAGTATGACTCCATTTTGAAAAACTAGATATGGGAGGTTGTGTCGAGGCTACAAGGTGACGCATGCAGTAGATGGAAGCGTGGTGAAGTACAAGTTGTTCTTCTTCATAAAGGGGTTTTCACAGAAGGAGGGTATTGATTATGAGGATACCTTTTCCCTTGTTTCCAGGTATTCTTCCATTCTGGCCATTATCTAACTGGTAGTTGAGATGGGTTGGTGTGTCCATCAGATGGACGTCAAGAATTCCTTCCTCAACGGAGTGATAGAGGAGGATGTGTAAATTGAGCAGCCGAAGGGGTTTGATGTGGAGAACAGGGAGACGCATGTATGCAGATTGCATCGATCTCTTTACGGGCTCAAGTAGGAACCTCAAGCATGGTACTCGAGGATTGGCAGCTATCTATGTGAGTGTTGGGTAAAATATGCACTATCTAATTCAACACGTAGTTGTCAGCTCGGGAAGGGAGCTTGTGAGATGCAAACACTATATGTGCAGGATTGAAGGCTTGAACTAACCTAAGCTAACTAAAGATGCAAATGCGCTAACATCTAACTATATGATTTTAATATACATGCATGAATTTCATAATTCAATGCAAGAATTTAATCTATCTATGAAAACAGGAAATTAACTAAGAACTTGAAAAGTAACTACAATTTAAAATCTAATCTAATGTTATATTAATCTATTCTATAAATGTAGGAAACTGATTAATAACTGAGATTCAAACTAGTCTAATGCTATGCTAATCTATTCTATGGAAGAGAATTGCAGATACTAATCTAGAAAGCAGTCGCTTGGTTCAAAAGCGATTTAACTAATGAAAGCAAAACTAACTACTTGCAGCAAATTATCTGATCTATATTATAAATTTTGGAGAATATTTCATGTATGCATAAGTAAATGCCTATCTAAGAATGCAAGTGCAACTGAGTTATGGAAAGCAATGAACTATTTAATTGTAAATTCGTAGAAAGCAAAACAAGTAACTGCAGATTCGTAGAAAGCAAAGCAAATATTATTCTAAAGACTAAGCATAAATGAATGCGTTGCAAAACAGTAAACTAATCAAAGCAAACTAAACTTGGAGCTTTATAATCAAATCTAAAACTAAGTACAAAACAATAACTGGAAATATATTCAATCTGTAAGCAAACCTACAACAGAAAAACAAAATACTTCTACTCTACCTCTTCAACAAACTATACCATAAACTAAGGAATCTTAACCAATCATAAAAATATCATGCAACTGATTTACAACTTGAAAAGTAAACCTACACTAAACTAGGTTATGTGAACTTTTATCATCAAATTTTAAAATACTGAAAACCAATGCATCTTTAAAATCTAAACGAACCTATTCCTCTTGAATTTGAAGCTGAGTTCTAATCTTTTAGATCTACTGAAATGAAATAACTTGAAGAAATGAAACTAACAAAGCAAAAGCCTAAGACAATAAAATGACATGTAATTGAAAATGAAAGATTGATTATGGACTCAAATGAAAATTGAAAATGGATTGTTGAACCTATTTTAGAAATGAGATAAACTAATATTCAACGAATTATATGACAACATTTTAAACAAGCTTAAGCTAATCTAGGTTTTAGGCATGAAAACAAATGAAAGTAACTCATAAACTATCTAAGTCATAAACAAAAAATAAAACTATGTTGTTTCTATTCAAACCAGAACTATTTTTCACTTAAACAATAAAATATATGTTGAATATAAATGGATTTTATCATCACTAAAACTGAAATAATTAATCTATGTGTTAATATAGATCTAAATATGACTTGTTAGAGGTGGATTCGAATCCCAACTAGCTACATAACACAGTGGAATGCTGGAAAATTAACCTCTACCTTAACTAACTATTTTTGCAAAAAACAAAATATTGAAAATTCTGTCTAAGTGGGAATTAAAGGATGAATGACAGTCTGCATTATGGTGCGAACAGAAGGCTAAAAAACAGTCTGCATTAAGGTGTGAATAGAAGGTCGAAAAACAGTTTGCATTAAGGTGTGAATAGAAGGCTGAAAAACAGTTTAAACAGAGGGATGACTGGTTGGCGGCATGAATTCTGAAGGCATAAATTGCATAAAAACACAAGAAATTATATGTTATAAACAACAAAGTATTACATACATGAAAACGAAGTACTTGCTTGCAGAAATGAAATTACTTACAGAAAAACGTAATAAATATATAAAAAACGAAATGACTTAACTACAAACATAAAAAGAAACTGATGAATATACACAAATAGAACCTCTGGTTGTTGAGGGGCCCTTCTTAGTAATCAGGGGCTGCGCTCCTATGCTACTCAGTCACCGATCATTAACAGAGAACAAGAATGATCACCAACAGTTGAAATAGAGACTTTTTATTAAACTAAAGCAAAGTTTACAAAGCGTATTTTTCCTCTCATCTTCAAAACCAAAGAGATATTTATATGATGATTACAATCGAGATCAGGTCAACCACCTCTTACTAAAAATAAAGGTTCATTACTGCTGTAACAACTATCCATCAAAACAGGAATTAATTTAGAAAACAGCAAACCACAATTTCTAGAAAATTTGGTTTCAGAGAACCACGATTTTCTCCCAAATGGATTTGTATTTTGTGAAAAAACCTTCTGGGATTGAAATGGGTCTATTCTGCATAAAACCCATGTGCCAGAATTTTAAATTTCACTTATGTTTGCCCGCAAATCTAGCCCGAAAATCAACTGCCTGTTAAAAACATGTGGTCTACATGAGCGTCTGGATGAACGTCCGGATGACAAGCAACTAAAATTTGTTCATAAATTCAGATTTTGAGCGGATTTTCTGCTAGTTTGTTGGCCACATTGAAGGCTGAGTGCTGGGTTGTTGAACTAAATGTTGGATTCTTGGAGCTAGCCTTCCTTACGTGAACTGTTTCATTGAATAGATTGCATGTGTGTTAAACTATCGGTTATATCATCTGCGTATAAGTCGATCCATGATGTGCATATATATGAACCTGCATACAAAAATCATGCGTATTGTTAATTTAAAACATTGTTACAAACAAACTAACAAATTGTTTTAAGAATCAAACCAAAATTATATTAAAGCATGGTTTGTTTTATGGTTTTTAATAAGGTTTAAAATATGTTTTATATTTATTTGTTTTATGTTATGTTTATCTTAAAGGGATTAGTATATATTTAAATAATAAACGTTTTAATATTTTATTACTTAATGGTTTATTTGTTTAAATTTGAAACAATGTTAAAGACATATTATTAACTTGGATTTTTAATTTGTATATGAAAAAATCATGAAACCAACAAGAATTAGAGAACAAATTTAAATCCAAGCAGTAAACCAATAAGAAACATGTTATTAAACCTAGTGCAAAACTTAGGGCTGGAAGAAGGGGCTAGATGGAGTGTAGAATGTCTATTATTTGCAAAATACTACATTTAATACATAAAAATAACATATTTGTCTTATTTTACATTTACGATATTTTAATTAATAAAACAGAGCAAAAGACAACCTTATTGAACATAGATGTATTAAATTACGGTAAATAGGTCGAAAATTAATCTAAATAAAACCATTATAAAAGACAATTTTGAGGCCCAACAGTGAGATGGGATTTCAGCAGAGTGAGCCTGACCACAATGTGTACTTATTGACAGGTGGTTAGGTGCCTCTTATACTAGTCTTATATGTGGATGAAAGCTTTTTGACAGGAGATGAGAGGCTAATTGGAGACTACAAATCTAATTTTATAGTGGATTTTGAGATGAAAAACCTTGGGGCTGATGCATTACTTTTTGGGATTGGAGGTTTTGCAGAGAGATGGATGCTTCTTCATTGGACAGGGGAAGTATACAGTAGAGATCTTAAAGAGATTCAAGATGGAGGACTGCAAGCCTATGGCCATATCTCTAGTTTCTAACTAGAGGAATATGGATGCATCAGAGTCAAACATATTTGATCCTACCTTGTATCATTAGCTTATCGGATCACTTATGTATCTTGTCAACACTTGACCAAACAAAGAGTTTGTAATCAACTATTTGAGTTAGTTCATAACGGACCCTTTGAGAGTGCATTGGATGGTTGCGAAGCACATACTTCACTACATCAAAGGTACAATGGAGTATGGATTGGTTTATGAGCGCAGGGGGGGGGTGTGCAATTAGCAAGTTTCACAAATGTTGACTAGACAGGATGTGTAGAGGACTAGAACAGTACTTCAGACTGCAACTTTAGCATTGGATCATGGGTTGTCTCTTGGTTCAAGGAGAAGCATAAGTCAGTTTCATTGATCTCGATAGAGGCTGAGTACATGGAAGCCATCATGGTTTCTTTTGAGGGTATGTGGCTAAGGAAGTTACTTGCAGGATTGTTCGAGTGTGAGCTAGAGGCTACAATAGTTCACTGTGACAATCAGAGTGGCATCAGGATATCTATTGAATCCATTGTTCCATGACCGGAGCAAACACATAGACATCAGATACCACTTCTTGAGAGATTGTGCTCAGAGAGGAACCATTCGGTTGGAGTACATATAGGCAGATGAGCAAGTGGCAAACATTTTCACCAAGAAACTTTGCAGACAGATTTTTTTGAAGTTCGGAGATAAGTTGGGGTCGCTACTAAATCCCTTCCTCGTTGAGAGGGAGTGTTAAACTAGTAGCAAAAAGGAAGGTCTTCATGCATGCATGTGTTCTTGCATGTAGAAGACTTAAATTAGGAAATCAGTTGTATTTAATTTACTTTTCCTAAGTTTACTTTGGAAAATAAATTAAAGTGATATAAATTAACTTTAGTGAAACACTAGTTAAAGTTAAAGTGAAATTAGGGTTTTTGCTTTACCACTAGTTAAGTGAAAGTGAAATTAGAGTTTTCGCTTTACCTAAAGTTATAAAAGAGAGATCAATTGGTGGAGAGGACACACACACTTGTATTCCGATAGAGACAGGATACAGATAGGGAGAGAAATTCAGACAGAGGAGCGAGCAGCAAGATCACTAAGCTTCATACAGTTGGGTCGTACACTCACACAAGAGGGTGTTTAGGTTTAGCTCGGATTTTCCCAGTGATTCTGTTGGGTACTGCATTCGCCAGGTTTTCGTGAATTTGTAGTGATTGTAAAAGTTCCATATTTTCTCATAATAAAATCTATACCTCACCGCTGCACCGGTTTTCCCATCTTGGATATGAATTTATAGCATTAAAGATGGATATGACATTCTATTTAAATATATTCCTTCTCCCCCCATCTGATATTTGGAAAAGGGTGTGGAATCCTGATTGTCCACCCACGCTTAATGTTTTTTCTTAGCTGGTTGTTCGTCAAATGTTTCTCACTCTCGACAATCTAAAGAGAATATGTTATAAAGGCCCCAACATGTGCATTCTTTCTAAATATGAAGAAGAGACAATTATGCATATCTTCATTGATTGTCTCTTCGCTAACAAATTTGGGAAAAAAATTTTGTGGACCTTGTCAACAATGACAGGAGGCCTTTTTAAATTGAAGGTTTTTATCAAGGATGGGATTGCAATTATCTGGGCTCTCTTGTTGGTAGAAGCTCGCTAGAAAGCTTATGGACAGTCACGCCAAAATATGTTCTCTAGCAAATTTGGCTCTCCAGAAATAAATAAATTTTTGAAGATAGGAAAGCCTCTCCTAATAGAGAAATCATAAGTACTTAGCTCCAAATGAAAGAGTATCTCTCAGTGCAAGGTTGGGCAATTAAGTCTTCTAACAAATTTGCCCCTTCAGAACTTCAGTGGGCCTCCCAATTCATGGGGGTCATCTCCCTTCATTCCAAAAGGAATTTCAAAAGACCTAGATGGGATTTTGATATGTCTCCAAAGGGTTTTCAGATATGGTGGTCCTATCAATCACATTATTCTTTTTTCTTTGATGGTGCCTTGAAATGAAACCCTAGGGAAGCAAGTGCAGGTGGGGTCATCTTTGACCTCAGAGGAAAACAATTAGCTTCCTTTGCCTGGGAATTTGGGGTGGAGGACGAATAATCAAGTTGAGTGGGAAGCATTACTGCAAGGTATTGAACTTATGTACGACCTTCGCAATGGTTCGTTCCATGTCTTCGGGGATTGTTGCATCGTCATTCAATTAATGTAAAACATTTTGTCTAGGAAAATAAAAGAGACATGGAAAGTTTAGAAGAGGATTTTATCCTTCATAAAGTATATTTCCAAAGTCCATCTCCATCATTTAAAGCTATATAATAACACCCTTGTAGAGAAGCAAGCCAACATTGGCATCAACCTTTGACAAGGAGAAATTCTAGTGGGCAACTCTTTTTCTCCTACAGTTAAATGGGAAAATTGCTTCCAAGGATATCATTAAAGGGTCATTCCTTCTCCCCATGGGCATTAATGGATCTTGATCTTTGTGTAATGGTGTGATGGGACTCATCCGACATTTTCGAGGTGGAATTTAAGACGATTGGGACAAGTGGGTTGTTATGGAGGCATATGGGTACGATCTATGCTCGTTATACCTTGGGTATTAATATTCATGTCCTTCTAGTATGTTCTCATGGTAAGAGTTATTTCAAATTTACTCCAGGCCCTAGGATGGAGGGTTGTTCGTATGATTTGGGTCCTAATGTTTTATATATCATTCCTTTTCATGGTGGCTACATGAATGTTGTGGTGAATACCAAAAGTAGGGATGAGTCTACTATTTTTAGAAGGCCTTTGTGTGACAAAGATATTAGAGCCTTGGAAAGGATATTAGTAGATCCTCCACCTACAGAGGATGAAAGAATGGAATACATTCTCAATGCAGTTCCTGATTTAAAAAATCCCATGGTTGATTTTAAGAAGATGTTGTGTTGTGTGTTTGAGGTGTTAAAGGAAGCACTAGATGAGGACAAAAGAATTGCGTTGGGTATATCTTGTATGGACACCTACTTGGATTATTTGGAAAGCATATATAGAGTGCAAGTTGGGGAGGTCGAAGACATTCGTCGTAAGCTGTAGGAAATGGAAAGGGTGACGAGCTGCAAGCATGAGGAGTTGCACCATGATTTTATTAATGTGAAGCAAGCACACCAAGACCATAGGATGAACACCAATGAAAGGAATGAAGCACTCTTTGTTCAACTCAAGGAAATTCTAGAAGAATCGCATGTAGAAATCAACGTGCTTGATATAGGGAATAATGGGCCTTCTCATCAAAAGACTGGCGCCTCTCCTATGGATGAAGTATATATAGTCTAGTTGGTTGAGGAAGAAAGTCTAGTGCAGGAATGATTTTCACTATCTCTAACTTTGAAATGTTATGGTTTTTTGTCTATCACTATGCTACCAATATATTAGAATATACTTTGTTAGGGGAAATAGGATATTTTTTGGAAAAAGTTTGTTTTGCTATGTACAAAACTAAGTTGGCTCCAGACTTGGATTATATTGTCCCTTTTTGCAAAAACTTTGATAGTTCTCTTCTTTTTGAGGCATGGAGATGTTTGTACTCCTCTCTTTTTAATATAAATCTACTTCTCATTTCTATTAAAAATAAATAAAATGTTGCAAATAATAACACTTCTCCCCTATACTAAGTTGTATAAATATAATAAAGAGCCAAAAAAAAACCATTCATTACTCTTTCTCTCTCTATATAACAATTATGTAACTAATAATGCATAATATGTAAGAATAAAATAAATAACAATACTTTATTTTTAGAATTAATATATTGCACCTACTATATATCAATAGGTATGTAATCGGAAATGAATTATATTACAAGCTTCTGATATGATCTAAGATTTATAAACAACCACTCCAAAATTCAACTATTAACCGTTTGCTTTAATTTCATACTTTAATTTTTAAAATTAATATATATGTATACCTTAACCACTCCAAAATTCAACTACTAACATTTGATTTAATTTTCTTATATATTTTTATGTTTCGTTTTTGTTAATTAATTTTATAATATGTTAATTTAATTTTTAAAGTATTAATAAAAAAACATCCATATCTTATCATTTCTATGATCTTTTCATTTTTTTGGATAATTAATTTCATAATATGTTAATTTAAGTTTTAAAAAAATTAAAAAAGACATATTTTTATTTTATCATTTTATGAATATAATAAAATTAGTTAAAATAATCTAATCATTCTATATTTTATGATGATGATGATGATTTACATCCATTAAGACCAACTTTGGTTTATTAGACTTTACGAAGGGCATTACTGGGTTTGCTTTAAAATTTTGTTCCTGTGCTAAAAAAAATTGAAGAGAAGCTTTTTGAGCTCACTATAGTTTTGGCAAGTTAAGAGGTTAGAAAGCTTTGTATTGTAGCAAATACTATGAAACTTAGATCTAATGTGGGTTTAAGTAGGGCATTTTAAGATAATGTTATTTTCATCATCAACGCTCAAAGACTCAAAGATAGCAAACAATTTCCACCCATAAAGTTTTAGGAATAGATCAACACCCAGTTTTGCTACGGAGCTCATGAGAGTTTGTTCTAATCTTGGATATATTAATTTTATTCCTTAAACTAGTTACTCCTGAGATATACTTATGATCTTCAAAATTATGTTTAATGACCTCCTTATAGTATATTAATTTGTTTTTAACCGCTAAATTTTCCTCACACCATAGTTTCTCTTTAAACTTGGAAGTAATAATATTTTTGGCATTATCGATATTCTGCAAAGTGTCATGTTCATCATTGTCCCAGTGGTTTAACAAAGTAATGGTATATTTACACCAACTCTGTCTGAGGTGTAGTTGGTTTTGACTTGAGTTTAAAGCAATTTCAGGAATTCTTTTGTTTTCCATGTTATTTATTTTGTTCTTGTACATCAGGTACCTAGTCATATCCATGCTCTTGTTAGGATATTTAGACACTTAGGAGTTAGATAAGATCAACTTGTGTAATATATCATTTAGGTAAAGTATGTTACTTTAGTATGCATTTGTAAATATTCTAATCTGGCAGTCACGATATGTTCTAGACATAAAGTGATTCAGCGGTTCAACTTCTCTTAGATCATACCTACCATTGATCCGTGGCTTAACACCCGATTGGTCCATGATCTCTATTTAAAGAGCATGGAGGGTCCTTGGCTAGTTGATCGATTATGAGAAGCTCATGTAACTTTCTTTCTTTTGCATAATAAATTGCTCCAAGTAGCTATTTGGCTGGGGCCGTGGACTGTTTCCTTCTCGAGGGTTTTAACCACGTGACAAACATCGATGTATTGATTTGTGATTCATTTTTGTGAAGTGGTTGCTCTGGGTTTTTGGTCTTTTGGGAGTACCCTGTGTACCCAAACATGGTATTAGAGCATTTATGAAGAGCCGCTTTCAGTTTTGATCAAGATCTGGAACCGGTGTTGCCGAAACTTTAAAATGGTTTCTGGTTCTGGAGTTTCTATGCATTTGTGGGCTATGGGAGCTATTCCATTGCATCCGGAACATTGTTTCCATCGGGAAATAGTTTTCGTTTCATCGAAAACCATTTTCGTTTGATCCAGAAACACTCATTTCAGAAAATCTGAAGGTATAATGTTACAGTGGTGGTATAAGGTATACTGTTAGAAGAGATGTTAAATTTGACAAAAATATCTTGGCCTACGAGCCTAAATTGGTGGATGTGCCATCTTTTTCATGCGAGCCTAATTCAATGATTGTTCCTTCTTCTTCTTCTTCTTCCAACTTCCTTGACAGGTTTCCAACTCCAACTTCTGATGACGACAGTGAGGATGAAAATCCACCTGCGCCTGCTCATGTTCCTCCAATTGCACCAGCACCAATGCTTCCTCGATGGGTCCGTTCAACATGTGAAGCAACTAGTGATCTTTTTAGTGATCCTAGAGATCAACTTCGAACACGTTCTCAGTTTTAGCGAGCCTCTTCTCCTTTGGCTCAGGTTTCCAAGAATCATGATCCAGAAACTTTTGCAAAAGCTTCAGGAAATCCAGATTGGGATGCAGCTATGGATGAAGAATATCGTTCCTTAATGGCGAACGATACTTGGTATCTTGTTCCTCTTCCAAAAGGAAGAAAACTTGTTAGATGTAAATGGGTCTACAAAGCTAAGTATTCATTAGATAGAAGTGTTGAAAGACTTAAGGCAAGGTTAGTTGCCAAAGGTTTTTCCCAAGTTGAAAGGATTGACTGTAATGAAACGTTTGCTCCTGTCGCAAAAATGAACTCCATCTGCCTTGTTCTTTCCCTTCTAGCCTTACATAACTGGGAAGTTCATCAAATGGATGTCAAGTCTGCCTTTTTACATGGTGATTTACAGGAGGAAATTTACATGGAACAACCTCCTGGATATGTTCAGGATAACTCTAGCCTTGTCTGTCTCCTTAAGAAATCCTTATATGGCCTTAAGCAAGCTCATAGAGCTTGGTATGCCAAAATGGATAGCTTTCTCCTTGAAACTGGTTTTTCTAGATGCCATTCTAACCCCAATGTCTATACCAAGAAAGTAGTAAACCATCTCATCATACTTGTTCTTTATGTTGATGATCTTATCCTTACTGGTAGTGACCCTAAACTTTTAACCCATGTGAAATCCAGTCTTAAGAAAAAATTTGAAATGTCAGAATTAGGACATTTGCATTATTTTCTTGGTCTCCAAGTCTTGCAAACCAAAGAAGGAATCTTTCTTTCCCATTCTAATTATGCTTGTGACCTTCTTCGCCACTTTCACATGGAAGATTGTAAACCAACCCCTTCTCCCTTCCAGTCTAGAGTCAAACTTTCTACCACTTACTAGATACCACCTTGTATCATCAGCTTATTGGTAGTCTCTTATACTTGACTCATTCTTGTCCTAACCTTTCCTTTTCTGTTGGTCGTGTTGCCTGTTATATGCAAACACCTCATGAAAGTCACTGGAAAGCAGCTAAAAGAATACTTCGATATATTCGAGGTACAATTTAGTTTGGAATTCATTACAGTACAGGGGGAAAACCTTTGTTGGTTGGTTTCACTGATTCAGATTGGGCCAACGATCCTGATGATCGAAATTCTACTACAGGTTATGTTTTCAATCTAGGATATACTTGGGCTTGTAAGAAACAACAAGCTCTTGCTCTTTCTTCACCAGAAGCAGAATATTGAGCCGCAATTAATGCCAGTAAGGAAGCTTTATGGCTTCGACAGATCCTTTCAGAGTTTGGATTCGAGCAGTAGCAGCCTACTCCACTTTGGTGCGACAATCAAAGTGCCATCAAGCTTGCCAAAGATCCAGTTCTACATTAGTGCAGCAAACACATTGAGCTACACATGCACTTCATCAAAAATCTTGTTCATGATCGTGTTCTTGAAATTCTCTATTTCCCAACAGATGATCAAGTTGAAGGCATCTTCACCAAGTTTTTTACAGAAGCCAATTTTTCTAAACTTTGATCTATGTTAGGAGTTCAGTAATGTCTCCTTAAGGGGGCATAGGCTCTAATGCCTCCTTCCTTCTCCTAATAGTGTCACTTTTGTAAATCCTTCAATCCTATCCCAAGTTGTTCTTAAGAGGGGATGTTAGGATATTTAGACACTTAGGAGTTAGTTAAGATCAACTTGTGTAATATATCTGTTAGGTAAAGTGTGTTTCTTTAGTATGCATTAGTATGTATTTGTAAATATTCTAATCCGACGGTCACGATATGCTCTAGACATAAAGTTATCCAATGGTTCGACTTCTCTTAGATCATACCTACCATTGATCTGTGGATTAACACCCGATTGGTCCATGATCTCTATTTAAAGAGCATGGAGGGTCCTTGGTTAGTTGATCGATTATGAGAAGCTCATGTAACTTTCTTTATTTTGCATAATAAATTGCTACAAGTAGTTATTTGGATGGGGTCGTGGATTGTTTCCCTCTCGAGGTTTTTAACCACGTGACAAACATCGGTGTATTGATCTGTGATTCATTTGTGTGAAGTGGTTGCTCTAGGTGTTTGATCTTTTGGGAGTACCTTGTGTACCCAAATAGCTCTCGATGGGGGAAATACTCACTTTTATGATGAGAATATGATAAATCATATTACCTTTAATTTTGAGGTTATAAGTTATAAACCACTTCTAGATTTGCTCAATATTCCTCTAATATTCTCTAGAAAGGTTGCACTCCCATACTTCACAACTGTACGAGATAACGGGGATAACAATAGTTTCAAAGAGAACTTATTTTTATCCCACATGACTACGTTGGTTGATTTACAATTATTTTCGACACCAAAATAATCTTTCCACCCTCCATTAATCCTTTCTCAACGCTATAGTTCCAATTGATCTTGCGATGAATATCAATTTCGAGATACTCTTAAGAAGTCACTTCCTCCAGTTTTATATTATCATAAATAAAACTTGTGTAGGTGTCTTTCTTATATTTTATAATCATAACTTTTGTCTTGTCGATGTTAATAGTGATACCCATCTTAGAGCAGAAATATTTAATGGTTTTTAATTTCTTATCGAGATCAAAGGAACATCTTTCCATAATAATAATATCATCAACATAAAGCAGGAGGATAATAACTATTCCAACCAAGATCCATTACTAGACCTTAAATAATTCTAGGTATATGCAATGGTGTATCACTTAGAGGTTAATGGTTCCAATTTCCATGAATACTATTTTGTAACAAATCTAAATTGCCTATATTATATAAATGATAAACCCCAAAAATATAGGAACATTTTTTTTTAATTTTTTTAACTCTACCTATGGAAGAAACTAAACTTAATCTAATGGCTATGTGTTTAATTGAGGTATATATGTTCAAATTTTACTTTTTCATGCAATTTAATTTAAACTATAGAGGTTTACTCTAAATCATACCATATATATGTGTGTGTGTGTGTATGTTGTATGTGTTATTCAGGGAAAATATACCTTATGACACAAGGGTGTGGGGTCACCATCATACAAATATTCAACTTGCACACATACAACTATCTAGATATTTGAGAGAGAAATAGGGGAAAAAAGCATATGCACCTTATTTATGAAGGTTGGTCCTAGATTTAAACCTTATCTCCAAATGCTCTAGAAGCTTTAAGGGTTCTCAACACCTACAAAACATATAGATACCTTCCTACAGAGATCTTATATGTTATATAAAGATAAATAAAACATCATAATTGCATATAAAGAAGATGGCAATATATTTCATAAATCATAACACATAAGAACATTGATGCACCAATTGTGGAAGAAAATCTCTCTTTATTGATAAGCAACGGGAAATGATACAGCCTTTATCGGAGACAAGCCCTACTCTGCGACCAAGGATGGAGTTCTCTTGCTCCAATCTCCAAAGGTATTCTTTCAGCATAACCTTGCTCTCTTAAGATGTTTTTCCTAACCTCTACCCCTCCCATCTATTTATACTTGGTAATCAGGGGGAGTTACAAATATATGATAGTTAGGGAATGAATGATGCTAACAACTGAAGCAAAGGACTTCACCAATATTAGTAGTGAATCCTAAGGTAGCATATTTTGAAATCGAGGTATTCGTCTTTAGGAGATACTGATTGGAAGCCGTAGTGCAAAGAGGAAGGCAATGAATCCTTCAACAGATCACAAGAGTAACTGGAAGACTGGATCAGGGAAATGAGACACAATGTAATCTCAGGAATAAAAATTATGGGAATTAGGATGACCAAATAGAGGTAACGATCCTTGAACAGTGAGCACGACACAGATATTACCCAAGGCATCTTTAGACTTTTAGATGGCACAACTAGACTTATCTATCATGTAGCAGACATGAACTGATTCCCCATGTATAAAGGACAAGTGGAGGAGTAATAAATCGCAGTGATAACTGAACTAAGAGGTGAAAAACTGAGACATGTGTATCGGGTTATTCAAAAAGTGCTTTGTTCAAGGATGACATGCTGCCAACATACTTATAACCCAAAGAGTGAAATTCTTCCTTTCGTTTCTTGTTTAGTTTTAATGAGTCCAAGAAAGTCAACTAGAGTCTCTCTTCTTTTTTGACAAGCTTGAAGAGGAGAGAGAATAGTTCTTGATATGTCACTAATTTGTGTATTTTACAATCCCGAAATAATGAATGCTAGTGGGTGCTTTCATAGTTTTGAGATTCTAAAAACTCCAAAGAAGACTCTATGGGGGTGCTTTTTCGTAAATTTAGTCTCTTGAGTCTGAAAAAGCATAAAACAATCCACAGAAGAACTCTCTTAGCTCCTAAATAACTACGCTATACATTTTTCATACTTAGTCAGCAAGGTCTGAAAAATGGGTAAACTATCACTAAACCAACGCACCTTCAAAAGCAACATAAGCCTTAGTTTAACGAGTGTGAAGGAAGACAAGATCACTCAGAAAGTTCCATTTATTTACGAGAATGGGAATGACAACAGTAAACTTGATGATTTGTTCTTGAGTTTAGTGAGCATGACAAAGACATAAAGTATGCTTGGAAATATTTTTCATGTTTAGGTCCAGAGCATGAAAAAGAGAAAACTAAGCTCGTACATGTTCATTTTCCATAAGTTTAGTCCCCCGAGTCCAAAAAAGAGATAACCCTATGACTGAAGATACTATTCTAAATTATGAATAAAATAGAGTATTCATTTTTCATAAATAATCCACATGGTCCGAAAAAACGATAACCTAACACTAATGTGGATGATTTTTTAATTTACCTTAACGAGTTTGAACAAACAAGTTTACTCAACAATCTAGGGAAATTTAAGGAGTCAAACCAGGGCTTAAAGATAAATCCATGAGGGTGGGAGCCTTATTTTCAAGGGTAGCTTGGTAAAAGATGCAAAATGAGGTTCATTTTGATAGAAAAATGGCTACAAAGGCTCCCGCAACCTTGCACAACAGCGACATGGGAACCAAAAAGACAAGAAAATATTCTAACTAGGGTTTCCCATGCAAAGGTGGCCCTAACCACAAAAGAAAAATGATGTTTGCAAGGTACATAGTGGCTATACATCATAGTCTGTGGATGAAAACAGATCCTGAGGTTCGACGGAGGACGTGGTATAAGTGCAAAAGTATGCTGTAGGGACCAAATCCTACCTTAAATGAAAATGAAATCATATTTTGTATCATCTAGGACCTGTAACGGTTAGGAAAAGACAACATTGTATTAGTTCGAAAACATAAAACATTATTCGAACTATACAAAGTGGGTAAAAATTTCAAATTTTTACAATAAATTATTCAAATTAAAATAAAACATACTATTTTGATTTTTTAACTAATGTTATCCATTTTACCTCCTTACTTTGATTGATCATTGTGAGAAATTAGCTTAACTTTTTTCAAATCCATGAAGTGAAGGTACTTCTTCTCTCCCTCCTCTTTAATTTCATGCTTTCCAATTTTAAATTTCATAGTCCATTTTGGTTTTTAGGCCAGCCCTAAAGGCACCACGCAGTAATCGCAGGTAGCCTACTTTGTACCTATGATTTTGCATTTGAACTGTGGGTTGGCAATAGGACAACCCACGAATGGAATGCAGGCTACATACTATATAGTTGTGGTTCCTACGTGAGTGAATTTTTATGCAAAATCTAATTAAAAATATGTTTTGGGGTAGGTTACCATGGTCTCAGAATGGTGAGAGAGAGAGCACGAAGATATGGATCACCTTGCAATGGCATATCTCATGACAATGTAATATTTATGAAGATGTGGCTTACTTAAATTTTATTGCACGTCAAACATGCATGCACAATTTAGTCAACTTGAGACATTAGTGAGCTTGTGGGACCATGATCTTGGGTTGTTTGACCTCCAAGGGGAAACCTTGGAGTTGACTACAAAAGACATATGCTTTATCACAGGTTTATCGCACATGGGAGCACCTGTTAACATGGAGGGAATCGGTAGAGGCGGTGACCCTCTCAGTGTTCAAGACTATATTAACACATATTTCCAACCCAAGACATAGAAATCAAGGACTCAAATCCCGATTGGACAGATCACTAGATTTCCACTGAAATTCATATTGAGCACCGTATTCAGAGTAGCAGGATCTTCTACTTTGCATTTAGCTATGTGGACACACATGTGCATAGCGATAAAGTGCTTGCGAGGCGTACTATATGATTGGTGTTCGAGACTAGTCTTGATCATAAAAAGATAGTTATCTGGCTACAGGAGAGGTCGGAAGAAGAATTTCAGATATGCAAGAATATTGGTCTCATTATTATTTGAGAGGGTTCTTTCCCTCAATCTCACAGTGACACTACCACCATGCCCACCCCATGAGCCTATACTCACGCGGTGAGGTGACATATTTCTCCGACAGGGTGGTGGAGATGGAATCCAGAGTGGGTATGATGACGGCTTCTACTCCTAGTGGAGTAGACAGGTACCTGCCTTTGAGTATTTCCCTTATGCAGGTTTGGATTTCAGGGGCGATCCATAGTTTATCCTCCCTCCTGGAGGAGCATGGGGAGAGATGGGTATGGATTTTTACTTTTTTAATTATTTAATTTTTATGAAATTTTGTTCATAAATTTATATATACATATGTATTGAGTTTGATATACCTTATGTTGATATCCAGATATAGGACCAGTCTGGTCGAACGGACACCCAAGGACCTTAATTCAAGCAGTGTATATTGGAGGTGATGAATCGATGCTTCATGTGGTAGAGGGGAAGCTGGCTAGGCTTACCTATGATGTCTCCACTCTCAGGATGGAGAGGTTCCACATGGAAATGAAGGAGCATGTTGTTGGAGTTCCTTTGTCCTGGTTACACCTTCTTCGAAGGGTAACCTGAGCTACACTTTGTTACCGGGAGGCTGTAGAGGAAGCCGCAGCCGAGGAGGCTGAGGAGCACCCCTAGATCTAGGCATATTATGCATTTCGATCCTATTTTTTGTATTTTGATGTACTTGTGATAGGATCTTTGGATCAAACTCGATGTATTATGAACATACTTTACAAATATATATATACATACATACCTGGTTATTTACATGTGTTTCAAAGGTGTCTGTATATTTTCATTTTACAATGTATGTGTTAAGTGCCAATCAAGTATATAATTTGTAAATGCATCTATGAATGTGTTCTGATTCCTTGAAATGTGATTGTATGAAATGTATTCAAATTTCCTTTCAAGAAACCTAACTCTTAAAACCTGACATAGTAAAGTAGGGTGTCTCACCGGATAATCACCATTGAGCTAGGAAACCACTAATTGGGAGTCAAGTCTGAATTTGAGGTGGGTAATACCACGCAATGTAGCATCCCAAAGCGGCTCAATGACCGCACTGTATTCAGCCATATTATTAGTTGCAGGACCTAGACCGGTGCCACCATAGGAAACCAGTTGTCTTGAGGGTGAATAAATGACCCAGGAGGCTAAAGCTAGATTGCAGGTGTGATGATTGGCGTCATCAGCGAACCCTACAAGTAAACCACTCAGATGACATCTAAAACAACAAGAAGAATGTGTAAGGAACACTAACTAGTAATGACATATTGTACATAAACATACAATAATAATATAAGAAAAAGTATTGTGCCTAAGAATAATACTTCTTCAGGTAGAACCCATTTCTGGGCTCCGATAGCTCGTTACCATCATAGTCAGTTAACTCATAATCTCCCTCATTTAAAACTTTTGACATGATATATGGGCCTAACCACATGGAATTAAACTTGCCTACCCCCAGGGATTCTTTATCCTGATCCCAAAACAAGACAAGTTCTATTTAGGAGAAAACCCTAGGTTTTAAAGTTTTATCATACTGGTTTTTGACCCGGTTCTTATGAGCCTCATTTGCAGTAAGCACATCTCTACATTGTTCATCTAGATTCTCTGAATGAAGCAAACATTCTTCAAGATCAGTAGTATCAGGAAGCACATGAATAGAAATTTTCAAAGATGGTATCTCGCACTCAACAGGTGTGACTGCTTCCACCCCATGGATGAACATGAAAGGCGAGAAACCTATAGCAGTATTGACATTGGTTCGGTATGCCCAAAGTGTAAGATACAACATGATATGCCAATTTGATCTACTTGTGTTGATTGTGTGCTTAATAATGGTTTTCAAGGTCTTATTTACCGCCTCTACTTATCCATTCTCCTGAGGGTAAAAGGAAGATGAATGGTCTTGCCTAAACCCTAGCATCGTGGTCAATTCAATCATCATGTTGTTTTGGAAGTGACTGTCATGGTCAGTGAAAATCTGCTTCGGGATTCCAAACCAAGAAATAATCTATTTTAAGATAAAATATGTTGTCGTTTCGTCATCGACCTTAAAGGTAGGAATTGCCTCTATCCACTTTGTAAAGTAGTCTACAGTGAGAATGATGTACTTGTGCACCCCAACAGACACTGGGATGCATGTCATGAAATCAACCACCCACTTAGTGAAGAGCCCCACCATGATGGCAGCAAATAAAGGAGCAAGGTGTGACCACATTTTCTTGGTATATAGCTGACAAGGATGACATCGCTTTACAACTTACACTCAATCTTTAAAGATAGTGGTCCAAAAATAACCGACAGGTAGAATATTCTGGGTCGTTTCTAACCTAGATAAATGATTCCCACACGCTCCTCTATGAGAATAATTTAGGACATTCTCTGCCTCCTCGTGGGTGAGGCACCGATATAATATAGAATCCACCCCTAGTTGATACAAAGTATTGTCAATGATAAGGTACTTTTTCAAATTAACTCACAACTTACGTTGATTTTTCGCGAGAAGGACGCAGGACACTTGATATTTTGTAGATATACTAGGATATCTTCGTACCAGGAATCATGGTTGAAATTAAGAAGACGTACTCATCCAAAAATGAGTCTTCTTCTACCACTATGGTCTCCTCAATTAGGAATTCTGAGATCAATTCTGTGGACACTAAGGACTTTTTATACTTACCGAACTGGAAATTCAAGTCAAAATCTTGGAGAATGACGATCCATTTATTGAATTTTCCCCCAATTATTCATCGATATAAAACATACTGGAAAGGATTTACATCCGCAATCACTGTGGTTTTCCTCAGCAAGATATAGTGTATTAGCCTTTGGATGACATAAACTGTCGCCAATGCCAACTTCTAGATGTGTGAGTATTTAAGTTTGGGACCTGCTAACACTCGAGCAAGATAGTAGACAACATGCTCTTGGAGCTCATTGTCTTCTTGAACTAGTACCACTCCTATTGTCGACTCGGATGCATCTAGATACAATATAAAATCTTTACTGTAGTTTGGTGGATGCAAGAGAAGAGTCGATAGTAAAGCCTTTTTTAATGCCTCTAAAGCGTGTTGTGCGATTTAATCCCGCGGGATTGGGGTGTCTTTCTTTAGCAAGCACATGAAACCCTTTGTGATCTTGGAATAATTGACTATAACGTCGACGAAAATTGGATTTTCCCTATAGAATCTACAACTTCTTGATAGAACGAGGAGGAGGCAGATTTACAATGGCCTCAACTTTTAACAGATCCACCTGTATACCTTTATTTCAAACAATGAACCCGAGTAACCGCCTTGAATCGACACAAAAAACACACTTATGGGGATTTAAGCATATTTTATAGTGTCTACATCATTCAAAAATAAAATGAAGATGGTCTGGATGGTCCTTCCTCTTGCGAGAATAGGCAGGCAAATCATCCAAGTAAGGTTCGAATATGCTTTATGTCGTGGAAGGAAAAATTCATTGCCTGCTAAAATGTAGCTTCAACATTTTTCAAGCCAAAGGGCATCTTCTTATATGAAGAAATACCCCAAGGACAAATAAAGGTTTTCTTGTGTTGGTCTTCCTGTTTGATTTGAATTTTATTATAGCCCAAAAAATTGTCCATGAACGAAAATACCTCACTACCCACACACGCATCAATGATTTGGTCAATGAATGTAATGGGCTAGTTGTCCTTGGGACAAGCCTTATTTAAATCATGAAATTCATTGCAAACACATGTAGTCCCTTGTTTTTGGTCCACCGAAACTGGATTGGATACCCATTCCATTAGAGAAATCGAGTAAATAAACCCTGCTTTCAGCAATTTTTCCACCTCAGCCTTGACGACTGCCGCTTTCTATGGATTTACAGGTATGATCTTCTGTCGAATGGGTTTTACATTAGGGTACGTACATATCTCATGTTCAACTATCGATGGATCCATGCCTGACATCTCCTCATATGACCAGGCGAATATGTTGTGGAATTCCTTAAACAAGGAAGTGTAAATAACAATCTCTTCCAGAGAACAGTTTGCACCAATATGTACGTTTTCCACAACATCAGGTTTCATAGAGATGTTAATCGTAATCATGGTGGATATTTTGGACATATTCCCCTTGACAAATACCCCCTCCTTAGGAAAATTATTAACTGGTAGATCAACACCTTATGCAAGTCTCACATGGAACTCTAAATTCTCTATCTTGCTTAGTTCTAGAAGGAAGAAGGACTTGTGGTGAATATCTTCACAAATAATTTTTGGTCCAATCATGGCTTCCTGAATTGATTCATTAGAAGGAAAAACCAAATCCAAGCAATCATAGGAATATGTGGAGTTCTCTGTCCAGGTGGGTAGGTAAGCTTCATTCAACGTCTCATCTGATACTAGAGGAGTCGTGATGGAATCAACAACAACATTGGATATAGATTGATAAACTAATTATGTTGCTGATAGGGGAACTTGGGGTTCTTCACGCAAAGGGAGGACCCAGGAGTTAGTTGTATCCACAACCATAGAGATAGATTTCCTAGCACTAAGTAATTTATAGGAGTTGGTATATCGAATGTGCCCATCAATGGTGTATACATTCCAACTCCCAAGATTTCAATGGTCAGTTTCAACTGATCAATAAATGGTATCATGGACTCATTAGTTTCTAAATAGCCTTTCTGAGTAAAACTTAGCTGGTTAACTGTAACCAACTTCTCTTCGTGTGGAAACACTAAGACTTAAAAGACAGATGAAGGAATGACACACATGGCAAAAGTCCAACTTCTCCTCATAAGCAAATTATAGTCCAAGGGAGCATCAATAACTTAGACCTCAACAGATGTTGCTTTCCCTGCCATCTTTATTTCAAAAGTTGGTAGGATACCATGCCGACGGAAAGACCTCAGTCAAAAGCAGTAAGCAAATTGTTTGATGGGACCAGATTCGAGGATCCCAAAGCTTTCCAACAAGACATCAACATAACACACATGTACATATCCTCATTAATCACCATTCATCCAATGGTTTTTCCTCCATGGACAACATCGATTGAAAAGGCCACATGGTATAGCAGGCGTAGTTTAACATCTGAAATATTAAATTTGGCTAGAAGGCTTGTTGAGACCATACTACATATAGCCGCTAAGAGTGCACCCCTCTGGGAAGGACAACTTTGTAGCACTTCCAATGCCGACGTTGCACAAGGTGTTTGTGATAAGTCTTCCACTGTAGAATAGTTGGAAGCATCCCTCGCATTAGGGTTATGGAATGTCTTCTTAAAAACACCTTTAGGTATATTGGGCATCAGTTCAGCCAATTTTTCAATCATGAGAGGGGTTGAAGTTTTGGCAGTAGACTTACCATTTTCCTGAGCCTTCAATTCATAGTTTTTATTTCTTATCTATAAGAAAGTAATGGATCGGACCATGTTGATATAATTATGATCAGTAGGAGCACAAGGCGTACCCCCGACATATTTTGAGTTAGAACATGTATTCTATCCTTGGGGAAATATATCCTTTAGAACAATGGGTTGTTTTTGCTTAAGAGGCTTATGTGCTTGATCCATCAAGGGGAATTGATAGGTAAGATGGTATACTTGTACAAATTGCAAGGAAATTTAACCTTCTTCTTCTCTTTCTTACACCCCCAGTGTTATTCATGGTTTTTTGTTTATTTTGTTTCCCCTCACCCTTCTTCCCTTTATTCTTTTTTGTGCAGGGATGCTGATTTCCCTTTTGGTAATACTGTGGAGAATAGACATTAGCACTTTGCGGTGAGGGAGTGGAAACCTTGGATTCCTCCACTATATACTATTTCACCGATAGCTCATGGAGCTTCCTAGCTAGTAATTCTACAATGGGTGTACCTATTGAACCAACCACACCATTGACATGGGGTCTAGGATTGGGTTTCTCAAGGTCATTAGTATACCTCGACACCTCAGGGATAATTTCATAAAGAACCCAAACTGAGCGTATATCAAACCTAGCTGTTGGGACCTGAGAATTGTTTCTTCCTCCATGGTAACTCTCGATGTGGAAACATCCTTTGAAATATAAGGCAGTAAATATTTCAAGAATCACTCCAATAAGAACTTGGGAGGAATGTTGGCTTTGGTAAGCCTCTTTATCCTTCACCACTCCTGAATATGATTATATATATGCGTGGACTTGTTTTCTCGAAAAGTTGAAAATAAGTATGTATTGGCATCATCTCGGACAGGAAGTTGAAAATGATTTAAGAACGCGGTTTCTAAGTCAAGGAAGATATCATACGCGGTCGACGGGAGCTCAATGTACCAATTAGCCACTACACTAGTCAACGCTATTTGAAATAGCCTCAACCAATCGGAGTCATCATTCAATTAGTTGTAAGAGCACCATAGATGAAATGTGGTGATATGAGCACTTGGATCCTCACCAATTTTTCCTTCAAACTTTGGGATATCTAAAGGAGATTTGATGGGAACAGGTGGCCATGCTGCATTATTGCGCATAGGTTCATTCATTAGTTTAGACAAATATGAAAAGTTTAAAGTTCATAGGAAAGGAATTTTTTACCTAGTTGGGGTTTGGTATTGACAATTCTGGGGTGAGAAAGTACCTGGCCCAGGGCTCCCAAAAGAAAAGGTGGGGTTCCCCCAACCATCGGCTAAGATGCAGTAGCACTATTTTGAAATGGGTTCCACCTGAATTCCAAAGGATTACTGAATTGTGGAGTGTGATAGGTTGTTTGTCCAACTACATCTGAAATTGGAGTTTGAAAAGTAGGATAAGAGATCCCCCCCACTAAACAATGAAAAGGGAGAGCTCCCAAACAAAGCAGCTGAAACCTGACTAGAGGTATGAAAACTAAAACTTGTAAAAGTGTTTTGGTTCCCAAACGACACACCAACATAAGTAGGTGATGGACCTACATATAGTGCAGATGGAGGAATGTGTCCTTCGTTCCATGAAAATCCCTAGATAAAAGAGGTGGACCTGCTTGGACCACTTTGATGATTTTGCATGAAATTAAAAGAATTATAAGGTGCACTAGGTATCCCAATGACCACCCCACTAGACTTACCTATAACCTTAGAAGGTGTTGAGGGATTCACCACTCGAGTACTCAGAGAAAGAGTTGTTGTAGATGCAGTAGGTCTTTGAGCACTCATCGGGAAAGGAGAAACTCCACCAGCCATCATGGCTGAAGTAGGGGTAGATATGCCTTCTCCTATACTAGACATATCTAGACTCAAAGAAACTCCAGACAAAGGTGAACTAAAAGGACGAACTTGGACTATTACAGGGTCACTTAAATCAGTAAGAGGTCAATTATAATTTCTAGCAAACTCGTCAGCTTGCATATCTTCTATCTCTACTAGCAATATTTATTCCTAAGTAAGTCTATGTTCCAGTTCACTTGGAACTTCGCTAACACATGTTGGTTCAAAAGAACCGTCAGTGTCAAGTATCTGCCTTTGAGGTGGCGATGGAGACTCCATTGTTAAAGATGGAGGAAGATCTTGCAACCTTCTAGATCTACGGAGAGGATGGTCCTCCACATATAAAAATATATATCATACACCTAAAAGGTCAAACTAAAACACAAACAAACCAAAGAGCACACTAAAAAATATCCTAGGTCACACAAACCCAAGCAGGATATAGATACAAAATCCAATGGAAAGTTTGGGATGATTAGGACCTAGATCCAACCAGTGAATATCGAAGAGTAGTTACTTGACGTATCATGATGAGTTTTCTAGGTGCAAGTGCTGGAATCACCCAACCACCCTCCCAAATTATCAACCGAGGTTAGCTTCCAATTCTACCCTAGGAGCACTAGAAATAGCCTTCCAATGCCACCTGTGTAAGAACCTAAGGTCTAGAAACTAAGGCTACCAAATTTACAATGAGAGTCTGGTGGAACAGTCATTGGCCTAACTTATGTGCATGGGAAGGGTAGCTAAGCCCAAAATTCTATCAATACCAACACCTCACAAGGCCCAAGAAGTGGTCTTGAAAGAATCCATGTACGCATAACAATCCTGGTATACGTTCAAACGAGATATTGGAGGGTTATCTCAAGCAACCTCATGCTTGACTCCTGTGTTAAAGGAGATTTACGAATTATCCCTTGTAAACTTGGATTTACCTAAAGATTGGCAACTATGTCTCAAATCAAAGTGCTCTTGGATAGTTAAAATTTCCTAATCCAGGAACCTAGCTTAAGCTAGTTTATGATCGAACCTATGAAAAAAAAGATTACTAATAAATTTTATATCAAGCGTTATTTTTAAGGATTTATTACTCAGAGGTGGCAAAATGAGACTCAATGATGTTTTTGACTCAACCTGTGAAAGCAAATATGATGCAAAAAATTTCAAAATAAATGCTAACAACAATGTTTTTTTTCCTTTTTCTTTTTATGAAACAAAATGTAACTTTTTAAATAACTCTAAAAAACAAAAGACTTTTATATTTTTTGTTTTTTTTCTAAAAATAACGGAAATACAACTAATGCAAAGAACCTAGATTAGGGTTATCTATGCAACTAAAATAGTCTTTTTGGCTTTTCTTTTCAAAAAACTCAATTTTTGATGCAATTGTATGCAACTAAGTAAGTTAAGCAAACTAAACATGTATAAATGCAAGCGATAACATTCAGATCTTAAAAGTAACAATCTTTGGCAAGCAAAGCAAAGATGACTCAAACCTTAAATGGAATGAACTACCCACTTCAAGAGGAAAGTAGATCAAAACTTGGTAAAAGTGACATACCTAGACCACTACCAAAGCAATCAAAGGAAAACCAGTGCACTAGAAGGACTAACCGAGACCAACAACCTATAGACACATTAGCACTTGAACCAAAAGAGCCAAGAAGGAAGACCTAAACCACTCACAAACAGATATTCAAACCTAAATCACCCAAAAATACACTTGAATGACAAGTGGAAGTGAAGATAATTTACTAACATCACATCACAATGCCAGAGAAGAAACCCCATAGGCACCCAAGGAGCCAAAATGCAAAAAAATAGGGGAAACCCTAACAGATTGATCTAACCCTATAGGAAACCGCAACTGTTACTTAAACAGAATTCCAATGAATCGTGATTGTATATACAGTCAACCCGCGGTTACAGACAGCCAACCACGACCGTATGTAATTGAAACCCACAATTGCAACCCAAATTTTTCAAAAGTAAAATTAATGGCCAAGGGATCCTAAATACCAAACATTGTGGACTGAAATAAAAATACATGCAAGACACTTAAAGAAACAAAAAGAGAAAACTAGACTGGAAACTATTGGAACATACCCAAAACAAGCTATACTCTCCAATGGAGTCACCAGTTCTATTGTTCAGAGAAAATCTAGCTAATGACACAAGGGTCTGGGGTCACCAACATACAAATATTCAACTTGCATACATACAACATAACTATCTAGATATTTGAGAGAGAAATAGGGAATAAATCATATGCACCTTATTTATGAAGGTTGGTCCTAGCTTTAAACCTTCACTCCAAATTCTCCAGAAGCTTCAAGGGTTATCAACACCTACAAAAGAGATAGACACCTTCCACAGAGATCTTAGATGTTATATAAAGATAAATAAAACATTATAATTGCATATAAAGAAGATGACAATATATTTCATAAATCATAACATATAAGAAAATTGATGCACCAATTATGGAAGAAAATATCTCTTTATTGATAAGCAACAGTAAATGATACAATCTCTATCGAAGACAAGCCCTCCTATGTTGACCAAGGACTGAGTTCCATTGCTCCAATCTCCAAAGGTATTCCTCCGGCATAACCTTGCTCTCTTAAGATGTGTGTCATAACCTCTACCCCTCCCCTCTATTTATACTTGGTAATCAAGGGGAGTTATGGAGGTTAGGATAGTAAGAGAGGTTGGGGACATTATGATTACGAACCCAACTATCCCTAACTACTCATGTCTTTATTTTTTATTTTTTTTCTTAATGTAATTGCAGTATACAGGAAGGTCACGAATGGATCACGAGTCCTGTGAATGAAAATTGTGAATTCATAGTGTGATCATATAACCATGGGTTGCGTATAGGGATACCCATGAATGATCTACGGCATGAAATGAAAATAATCGTGATTACAGGTTAATCTCAATAAAAAACATAGGCAAGACTGGAAAGAACAAAGTGTATCAAGGCATATCTTCATCTATAGGTTTTTGGCAACTTCTATCCATAATGTCCTTTTGTGTACCGACATGCTTAGTGTCAGTACTCAGACAAAGAAGTGTCATTTCATAGTATAACAATATCCAATGAAGAGTTGTGAAAGATAATGGTTATTGTTATAATTTTTTCCTCTTGGGAGTGATATATTTTGAGAATAAAGAGTTTTGTTATATATTGACCATGATTATAAATGTTAGGTGGTGGGAATAATAAGGTTGAAGGGTTGTGTTTATAAAATAATATGTGTTTGGTATTAAGGCCTTAGATGCCTACAACCTTTATTTAGGTATCAAGGCTTTTGATAATTTTTTGAACCTTCTGTAATGTTGTAATGGCACATAACCCATCCTTGGTGATTAAAAACCTTTTGATAAACACATATCTCCTATTGGAAGACAAACATTTGATGGAATAGGCATGTTTCTTGCTTGAAACATAGTAAGGGTACAAATACCCATATTATGTAGTAATAGAAACCTCCATATGGTGCCCATATCGAGAGGATTCTTCAAAACCAGTTGAGAACACCAAAACTCAATCATAAGACACGTATAGCTTAAGGAGGACACGTGCCATTGTTTAAGGCATCCTTCTTATCCCTAGATTCCTAGAAGTTTGAGTAAGGACCCGAACCCCACATTTTCTCCTACATGAATGTTAATGCACCCCATACTTATACCTGGTGCTAAAAAAAGTATCACTGGAACCCATATCTGCACGTGGGAAACACATTCCCTCAATAGTTCGCATGCAGTGGTCAAGGCATTGTTCTTGGATCAATAACTATATAATATTGTTTCTAAGTTTCAGGTTTTGATGCTCAACATTGACATGTTCTGAATCATTGGAACATGATTCCAGAGGTGAACCAACTGAAGTTTTTGCAAGATCATTCTATCAGTGATGTCATGCCTAATTTGATGTGCTTTTCATGTACATATTTTATTTCACAATTAATGTTGTCATAGACCCCTTTGACAAGTCCATCAAGTCAAGCTGTGAGGATTTGTCGTCTTTTCATTTAGGCATCGTCACATTCAGTTCATCATGTTGGTCGCACCCATGTTTTGTTTGGAAAATTTTACCATTGCTTGACCCTTTGACAATCTATTAAAATTTCGGCAAATCAAAGCTTTTTCATTATGCCAATTAAATCCATCATTTTTGCATCCATTGATAAAATTTCTCATCCTATCCATCCTCGGTACCATCACCAAGCCAATGTCTAAAATGTTTTAATATTGGGCCATATACCTCTTTATTGCAAAACACCCCATCCTTTAAAAAAAAGAAAAACATTCTCCCCTCATTTACAAAATCCCATTCCCATTATCCATTACCCTTTGACATGTATCCTAAGCTCTAACTTTATCCCATTCATAAATCAAATACTTATCCATCCATAAATCAAATACTTATCCATTCGTAAATCTAACCTTTACCTTCATCCATGTTCAACTCCTAAAGCCCTTTTTTCTTTTCCTTATTAGCCCTTGCCTTTAGGCTGGAAAGGACTCTATGAATTGGCTTTTTGTCGTTTCCATTAATCTTCTAAAGGCCTTTTCCATTTACCTTATTATCCCTTTCCTTCAAGCTGGAAAGGACTTTATGAATCGACTTGTCGCCGTTTCCATTAATCTGCACAAAAACCAAAGTATTTAACCAAATGTTTTTTTAACATATTTGTTTTTAGCCTTTATCTCGACCAATGAAAATGATTTAATCATTATATCAACCAACATAATTTTTTATGGTCTTATTTGGCCTCATCATGAGGCAAAGAACAAGGAAAAAGATATTTGTGAAGCTTCTATCCTATGTTTGAATATGTAGATATTGGATATTAAGACATTTCTAAGCAATGCAGATATTACTCTAGCATTAATCACTAGTGATAAAATGTTTCGAATTTATGTAAACAAAACAAATTCTTTTATGCTTGGCATGTTGCAGCATGCATAGGTGCCTAAAATACTCATAGCTTACACACATTGCTTCACACGTTGAAATCCTTAGTCACCCATGTCAGATGCACATCGACACATGTAGCATGCCTTGCATGTTAGGATGTTGAAGCAGTTCAGCAACGTTTGTTGATGAGAAGATTCCAAAAGTATGGTTGATAAAAACTAGAAGCAAACTATATCTCTGGCAGAAGATGCACAAGTTTTATCCTTACATGCTTTGAAGGAAAGCTCGTAGCAAGCTCGAACTAGAATTATTATGCATGCTACAACTGCATTTCTTGCTTTGAAGGAAAGCTCGTAGCAAGCTCGAACCCGAATGATTATGCATGCTACTACTCTGTTTCTCGTACCTCTAGTGATCGGACTATACTTCCTACTCTAGAAGAGAGCAGTGGAGTCAATTCCAGTATCATTTGAATGACTTTATGAATCTCCCGAATTATATGAACTGCCTATAAATCTAACTTGGATACATAGATATAGTAACATCATAGAGAAATTTCTAAGCTATAAGTTGAATTAGATGAACTACATGTAAATGCAACATCGTAGAGAAACTATGAGGATAGAATGCATAGTCCGTTCATCACTTTGACCCATAAATTTGGTTTATTTTCCATCACAATCATTCAAAATGCATAAAATGCGTTAATTGCCACTTCCTTATATTTATGACCACTTGACCACAACAATCCATGTTTATGCTTCAAGTTCATCTTTTTTGCTTTTTTCTTGGGTCCTTAATAGTAGCCTTACCGACTAGTTGTTTAAGAAGCCTTTTGTTTTTACAATTTCTAAGAACAATACAATTCATGTGCCTAACAGACATTCAAGATAACTCTATTTGATAATATTTGGATTTGGCTATCTACGCCTTCAAACAATCCATGGTGTTAGTCCAAAACTCCCTTCTTTCCAATAATGGATAGAAAATATCCATTTATAAGGTTACCATTAGCTACTTTGCTTTCATCCAAACCCAATAAAAAATACCTTTAATAAATCCTTGTGGTATTTTATGCTTATAAACTAACGAAAAACTTAACAACCATTACATAGAGGATTAGAGATTCCAGTTTTTCGCTAGAAATGAAATGGTTTTCAAATAAAAAAAGTCCCTAAATTGCGTCAATTGCCATGTGCATGCGTTTTCTCCAGCAAGGTTTTGAAATGTGTGAAATGAGCACATCCCATCACATCAATGAGGAAGTCGTTAGCATGGACAAGACAATGACTTGAAGCTAATGACCAAATGTTTGTTGTTTAAATGCATGAGCTCAATGGCAAATGATGTATGGCCTTGTTGCAAAGTATTCACATCTTTCTATGCTTATCCTTTGATTCCTGCACATGAAAAACAATGATTAGAATGCAAATGAAATGCAATTAGTATGTGTGCTTCTTATCTAAGTGACTTATCACATAAGCATTATTGTATGGGAACATGGTGTTATGTGTTGTAAATGGTGATTTCCCCAAGACGACTTGAAGTCTCGATCCGGGCAGTTATGACCTTTTGGCTAACTTTTGAAATCATTATTACATTAATACAAAGTTGGTATTTTCGAGAGTTGTAATATGGGCATTATCTTTAAAATAAGTAAACAAAACTTGATGTTGTGAATATATATACTCTTGATAAGTCTAAAAACAAGTTGTTCATAAGCCACTTAATATGCCACTAAATCCTTGAACATTGTTGCCAAGATTTAAATATGGATCCTATGTCACTAACTTCTAAAATGATTTACTTAACCATGAACAACAATACCACAAAGTAAAGTCAAGTATAAGCATGATAAGCCCAAGTTGAGCAAGATAACCATAAACCATACCTACACCTTTTCATTTATAACCTTCAAGCAAAGGAATCTCGATACAAAACATAAACATAAACATTCAAAGCAATCTCAATACAAAACATAAACAAGTAACAGAAACAAAAAATCCCAACTCTCCAAGGACTAAAAGCATGCAGAAAGAGTGGGAAACAGAAAACTAAAGCTAAATTTTCCAACAAGAATAAATATCTCATATGTGGCATGAGAAAATTTTGAAGTTTGTTGATTTTAGTATTGTTCTGCTTGATTTTTTCTCCCAAATTTTCCATGCACTAAGCAGATCCTTGGGGTGATTTGTGGGTACCAAGTGAAGGTAAATATAATTTTTGAATTACCTTTTAAGCAACACCATGTATGGAAGGAGATAGCAATATATTTTTCAAAAGATGCACTTGCTGCAGTTTTCCAAGGGCACATAGTTACACCGTGTTTCCTTTTCACCCATCCTTGGTCAAAAGGTCACTAGAGCAGGTCACAAGAGCTAGAGTAGATAGATCGAGCTAGTGTCCTCTTTCTAAGCAACAAACGCATAACATCATTTAGCTGAAAACATGTAACATCAGGTTGGTATTATTTATGATTTTAAGGCTTGACGTCTCGATTAAAAGGTTGGTAGAGCGATTGGTAAACTCACCTTCAATTTCTACTTCTATTCATAAAGTTCGCACTAATCACATATGTTTTACCCATTTCCTAACCAATAGTGATAGCGTGGAAGACTGTTTAGATATAATCAAGAGCTTGGATACTTGTCAATCCATGATCCATGGTTGCCATTCAAAACTGATAAGGACTTATGGGTCTGCAGCCTTTCTTGTTCTAATAATAATTTCGTAAGTTCCTTTTTAAAATTTCTTATCTTAATTTGTTATTTTCATTTTAGGCAGTCAAACTTCTCTATTTTGCACTGATTTGTTGAGCTCTTCTTTTTGATAGTTTATAAGAGACCATGATAAGTTGTATCAATGATATGTAATTGTTACCTTTAATTCATTGAATAACAAAGAGATTTGATTGGCCTCCGGATGTAGAGATATGAAGGTTTCACTCAGGGTACAGGAATTACAGGGGATGGCGAGGAGAAAAGGGCCGTAACAGGCATTACACTCGAGCCGTATGATGGGTGGAAAATGAAAAATGACAAAGTATGAGGGAATCCACACACCGATGGATTGCAGAATGTAGACTGCCAAGTAATGGCTTACAGAGAGCAATCAATACAAAGAAAGTGTTGAATGCATAGAAAACGCCAGCAGTCTTAGCAAGCAGGAGGGACTCTATTTTTGAAGTATTATGACAAATGGATGTTAAGAGGAGGGAATTGAATGCAAGAAGAGCATCTTTTCGACAGCCACGGTGCAACCACTGACGGGCAAAGTATGATGAGGAGAGACAAGTGCCAGGGATTCTCTCTGTGATGTTCGACGCTGCCATTTCCAAGTAACTAGAATACAGGCATAAAATAAAAATTATATGGTTTTAGTGCTCAAGTTTAGGATCAAACTAATAATCACCATGCAGAAGTTTAGGATCAAACTGATAATCACCATGCACAAAAGTTTAGGATAAATCTATATTGATAATCACCATGCAGAAATTTTGAATGCAAAGGCATTACACCAAAACTCAAAATATTGTAGCAATGGACTGCATCCAATAAAATTTCCACAAAACCCTAACAAAAAATATGCCCACTTATGTTTCCTTTTGCAAACCTTTAAACCAGTTAATGTTGCCCAATTTTTTATCATATTTTTAAACTCCATGGGATGCCTACATCAATTATATCATATAAAGATCCCACCACTATGTGTTTATACCCACTTCTTGTCAATTTTATCTGCCATAAGATTTTCCAGCCCTTGTCATTTGATCAATTTGGTGGGCTTGATCTCTAGGTGCACAGTGAGCATGTATGAGGTAGCAAAACACAAATTCAAGAGGCAAGGAATGGCAACCTCAATTCAATGTTTCCACTCACACCACGAAACTATTGTCAAAGCAGAGAGGGGCAAGAGGCCCGTGTAGCAATGTTTAGGAAAAAAAAACTCACGTAAACGATGCTCTAGTCTTCAGCCCGAGCATATTCCTCGAACGAATGGCTTGGGTCCTGAAGTGTTATCCATGGCAATAAAGGAAAATTTGTTTATTGCAGCAAAGAAGATCTATAAATCAACACCGATTTGCAACCTTGGGTTGTAATACCGAATCTGTCAAGCAGCTGCTAGCGCTCATTAATGTACAACAAGTACCACGTTATTCTAGTTGGATGCAAAGGAATTTGAAAGAGAGGTGTAAATGACCCTAAGCTTATTTAGATTGCTGATTTCTTCGATCCAGCGGGCTAGCAGAGTCAACCATTGACTTTGTTCCTTCATTTAACTGATTCCCTCCATCCAGCTAGTAAGGAATAGAGGGAATTAGTTAAGTCAAGGAGCTAACTAAAATGTTAACTCTACTCGCCCCAGACTTAGGGAGTGGAGGGAGTGGAGAGAATAAGCAATCGAGATAAGCTCAGAATTGTAAGTACTTCTTTTTCTTACCGGTTGGATGAAAAGAATCAACAATCGAGATAAGCTCAATGAAAGACTAAGGCATGGCTTGGACTTGGAAATAATGGAGCACTAGTTAGTTACCTAGATAAACTCCAGTTTATTAATGTAGATCCTATTTTCAAGTATGGTTGTTGTAACTTCTTTTTTGTCTTCAGTTAATAAATACAGGTTGAGAGCTTAGTCTCCTCATGGTGTTTTTTTCCAAATTTATGTGTGCTATGTTTTTCTCCATTCTCTGTTTTCCTAATTTCAAGTTGATATCAGAGCAAAGGGCATGTAGAAGTGTGAGGTAAATTGAGAGTTTCAATTTGAATTCATTGTGGAAAGTTCTGAACAAAACGAGACTAAGAGAGCGTGAGGTCTGAGCCTCGTTTGTAATCCAACGGCTGCACCGACCCACTGATCTGAAAGGCAGTGAACATTTTTTCAGAAGCTTTTACATTGAGAAATCGCACAAAGAAAGCGTTGTTGTTTGGAGATCGTTGCGTGAAGAATATGTTAGTGATTGAGCAAAATATGAGGAAAATTGAACATTAAAACTTTAATCCATAATAACAGTGCCTATAAATCACATCAATAATTCAAAGATATAAATCAAACCACATAACACAGGATATACCCTGGGAAAACCCACCACTGATTCGGAGGATGAAAAACCCAGCAAACGATCTTTGAGTATGATAGATTAGCATTAGAGAATGATTACAACACAATAGAATATTGCTTTCACCGAGAGCACCAGAGAGAGGAGATCGAATGGAACATTGTATCTAACTTGCCAAGTGCATAGCACTTAAATAACAATTCAAATTAGGTTTTACAACAAAAATAGAATAGTCGCATGTAACAACAACTTGTTAGCACTTAGAACACTGATCCATCTTTAATCATGCACCCCATGCTGATCTAGTGTCAAGCTGACACTCCATAATTATCTTCCACATGAAGATATGTGCCTTCCATTAATTAACGAACTCTCATTGAGTAGTTAACTGAGTTGAACTGAATGTAACTGAACAGAACTGATAACTAAACAGAACGAAATGTAACTGAACAGAACTGATAACTAAACAGAACGAAATGTAACTGAACAGAACTGAATGCAACTAAACAGAATGGAATGTAACTGAACATAACTGAATGTAAATGAGTTGAACTGAATGTAACTAAGTTCAACTGAATGTAACTAAACAAAACTGAATGTAACTGAACAGAACGGAATGTAACTGAACAGAACTGAATGTAACTGAATAGAACTAGTGCATCTCCATCAGTGTTTATTTCCAATAACCATTTGCATAAATTAAGGAGTTGAACCCTTAATTAACTGAATGTGTTTACCATAACTGTAATTCAATTTCTCTCTCTATCTTTGTGCTTATATTACATATCTCTGCATGGTCCATGTGTGTTTTCATTAATTAATCATATCATACTCATAAGATCGTTTTTGAACCTATGATCATATGTATTTCCCTAGGTCATATAGTCATATGCTAAAGTAAATCACTCTAGGGGTGGTTAATCCCTAAAGGAGATTTGTAGCACCTGTTGACCATGACTAGCCAAACATCACATAGTATATCTACTCTACATAGTAAAGTACACCACCTCACAACATGAGGATATTCGTAGGACTACACAACCCTATTGTCCACCTCGATCATATGAGGATATTCATAGGGCTACACAAGCCTACTGTCCACCTCAATCATATGAGGATATTCATAGGGCTACACAAGCCTACTATCCACCTCAATCATATGAGGATATTCGTAGGGCTACACAAGCGTACTGTCTTGATATTACTCACAAGAATTTACAACATCACCACCTCAATCATATAAGGATATTCATAGGACTACACAAGCCTACCATCTTGATATTACAAGACTGGAGAATCACTCCTGATGTTGTATTATCAACACTCCCTCTCAGCAAGGGAGACATTCTCTGCCATACCAAGCTTATCTCGGAAGTGTCTAAACCTCGTCACAGATAGAGGCTTTGTCATCACATCTGCAATCTACTCCTCAGTAGATACATACTGAATTTTTACCATACCTTTCCGGACCATGTCTCGAATGAAGTGATACTTCATTTTTATGTGTTTTGACTTGTCATGAAACACAGGATTCTCATAAATATTTATACAACTTTGGTTGTCACACCTGATCACTGTAGGTTCTAGCTTTACACTGAGTAATCCTCCAAATAGCTTTCTTAGCCACACTGCTTCTCTACAAGCAGTACTAGCAGCAATGTACCCATCCTCTGCTGTGCTTTGGGAAACTGAGCCCTGCTTTCTGCTGGACCAAGAAATCATAGCAGAACCCAAGCTGAAATAGTATCTAGAAGTGCTCTTCTGATCAACAATTATGCCACCCCAATCAGAATCAGTATATCGAAGCAATAAAACTCCTCCATTGGAGGCATACCTGAGTCCATAAGCAATTGTACCGCAGCGGTACCTCAATATGTGCTTACCTTCAACCCAATGTCTGTGTCTAGGATCAGTCATGAACTGACTCAAGATGCTAACTGCATAGCAAATGTCTAGCCTTGAGTGTACCAAGTACATCAACGAGCCAATCAACTATCTGTATAATGTGGGGTCCACTGGATCCGATCCAGTCTCAGTCTCATGGATTTTCCTCAAATTGGAATCCATCGGAGTGTTCATGGATTTATAATCCACCATGCCAAATCTTCGCAAGATGTCCACTGTGTACTTCCCTTGAGATAGAAATATCTCATCATTCCTCTGCCAAATCTCAATACCTAGGAAGTAGTGCATAAGACCTAAGTCTTTCATCTCAAACTCTGAGGTAAGCTCCCTCTTACACTCAACAATCAATTTTTCCTCTCCAGTGAGGAAACGATCATCAACATATAGAACCAGTATAAGAGGCAGGTTCTCCACTACTTTGAAGTACAAGTTGGAATCTGCAACACTTTTCAAGAAACCCAGTTTCTGAAGGTAACTGTCTATTCTGTCATACCAAGCTCGAGGATCTTGTTTTAACCCATACATGGATTTCTTTAACTTGCAGACATGGGAGTCCTTCCCATGTATCACAAAGCCATTAGGCTACTTAATGTAAACTTCTTCCACATTCTCACCATTGAGGAAGGAAGTCTTCACATCTATCTAGTGAAGCTTCCAGCCTAATACTTATGCAAGTGAAATAATAGATCTGATAGTAGTATACCTGGCCACTGGAGTGAAGGTCTCCTCATAGTTAATTGCCTCTTTCTAAGACAATCCTCGGGTAACAAATCTGGCTTTGAATTTGTCCACACTGCCATCAGTAGCATGCTTTATCTTGTAAATCCATCTAGAAGTAACAACTGACTTCCTCTCGGGTCTGGGAACAATATCGCAAACATCATTCTTCAGGATAGAATGATACTCCTATGTCATAGAATCTTTCCATACTTGTTTCTCTGCAACCTCTTCATATGATGAAGGCTCAGAGTCACTAATGTTGCTCATCAATGCAACAAATCTTGAATATCTATTAGGATGCATACACTTTCTGGAAGTCCCCACTGGTGCTCCATGCTTCTCAGCATCTCTCAATATCTCACGGGACCATGTTGCCCTCGTCTTTGTAGGAGGTTCATAAGTTCAACTGGTTCATTAATGACAGGTAACTCTGTAGGCTCTGTTGGATTCTCCCTCTGAATCTCAGAAGGGGAAGAATCATTCTCATGATTTTCCAAAGTAGGAATCTTAGTCTCATCTATCTCTAGATCACATTCAATCTCTTTTGACCACTTGAATGAGGCCTCCTCATGGAAAGTCACATCCCAACTTACCTCAACATGTCTCTCACCAGGTACATAAATTTTGAAAGCTTTGGAGGTCTCACTATAGCCAACAAAAGTTCCCTTCTTTCCAGAAGGTTCCATATTGGTTCTCTTTTATTTTGGAATGTGAATATACACAGGACATCCAAAAATCCAAAGATGTGATATGTCTAGTTTTTCACCAATGAACACCTCTTCAGGTGTCTTCTCATTAAGAACTGCATGCGGACTTTTGTTCTGAGTGTACACTGTTGTACTAGTAGCTTCTTCCCATAAATAAGCAGAAATATCCTGATCATGTAACATGGCTTTTGCATCCTCACAAATAGTTCTATTCTTTCTCTCTGCAACCACATTCTGTTGTGGGTTGTAAGGAACTACTAATTGTCTACATATCCTTGCATCACTACAAAACTCATTAAAGGCATTTGATTCAAACTCTCCTCCATTATCAGACCTTAGGGCACGGATATGCCTACTTGTCTGGTTTTCTACCAAGGCTTTAAATTATTGGAATTTACAGAAGGTTTCACTTTTGGCTTTCATAAAGTAAATCCAGGCCTTACGGGAGAAATCATCAATGAATAAAACATAGTAAAGGTACCCACTAAGGGAAGGGCTAGACATGGGTCCACACATATTTGAATGTACTAAGTCAAGGATTCCTTTAGATCTAGTATGGCTTCTAGGAAATTTATTTTTAACATTCTTTCCTAAAGCACAACCTCGACAGATAGAATCATGAACATAATCGAAACTAGGCATACCTTTCACCATTCGTTGTAAACCAAGAAGTGCTCTGAAGTGGAGATGTCTGAGTCTCCTATGCCAAAGCTCGCATGGGTTGATATTATGATTTACCATGGCTGAAATAATCTTTCTTGGGACCTTGTAGAGTCCTCCTTCTCAAACTCCAAAAATAATAGCAGTATCAAGGTTTTGGTTCTTTGTCCATAAGTATACTTGATTCTTCATGAATATCACATGGAAGCCTTTATCTTCAAGGACAGAAACAGAGAGTAGATTTTTCTTCAATCCAAGAACATACAAAATGTCATCCATATGTAGCATGTCTCCTGATTTTAACTGGAATGATGTGGATCCAACTCCTAGGATTGGATATGTAGAATTGTCTCCCAATTCTACCATGCACGAGAATTGTTTCTCCTTTAGATTGGAGAGTGCACCCTTGTACCCTGACATGTGCTTGGAAGCACCACTGTCAATCAGCCATGTATCTTCTCCTATGATGATGGATCCGGACAAAGTAGAGACAATATAATACTCTCTTCTAGTCTCTTTCTCTTCGGGTGTAATCTTGTGCAAAAGTTCTTCTACCGCAATGGAGGCATGAAACTTTCCTTCATCCTTCATCCTTTTATTGCATTCTCTTGCAAAGTGACCTTTCTTTCCACACTAGAAACATTTAAACTTTGATTTTTCAAATTTCTTTGTAATCTCTTTCTTCTTTGAATGAAATATTTTCTTGGGAGCGAAAGGCTTCCTCCCTTTGTTAGTCCTAGCCATGAGAGCTAGATTCTCTTCTTTAGTGTGCACTGTTTTGTTTTGGATGTGCCCTTCTTCTTGAATGCAGTCATGCCAGATTCTTTTGAAATTGGGTTGTTCTTCTCTTCCATTTACCGCAACAAGAAAGGTCTCCCATGAGGCAGGGAGCCCATCAATGGCAGTTTGAAGAAGATCATCCTCATCTGTCTCCACACCGATGCTTGCTAGTTGATCCTTCACTTGTGAAATCTTTGTGAAGAAAGATGCCATGATCTCATCCTTCTCCATCTTCATGTTGCGCAACTTGTTCTTTAAAGCCCTCTTTTGAGTAGGAGTGTTCTTCTCATAGATATTCGTGAGTGTTTCAAAACACTCCTTTGTTGTCTTCAATGGAATGATCACCGACATGAGATTGTCCTTCATGGATTCATATATGATCTGCTTTGCCTTTGCTTGATTCTTTTTGTAATTTGTCCTTCCTGCATTTTTTGTGGGATCTTCGATCACAGAGGTCATAAAAGAGTCTAGATCATGTTCTTCTATAATATTGAACACCCTCGCCTTCCATGTATTGAAGTTGGATGTTCCTTTGAGTCTATCTTTTGGATGGACGGATATAGAAGGCATTGCTTACCGCTTTTGCTCAATGCTTCAAGATCTGCGGAGGCTTAGAGTGTTCACACAAAACTAAGCTTATTCATGCCCTCCCTCTGATACCATGTTAGTGATTGAGCAAAATATGAAGAAACTTGAACTTTAAAACTTTAATCCATAATAACAGTGCATATAAATCACATCAATAATTCAAAGATATAAATCAAACCATAGAACACAGGATATACCCTGGGAAAACCCTCCACTGATTCAAAGGATGAAAAAAACAGCAAATGATCTTCGAGTATGATGAATTAGCAACAGAGAATGATTACAACATAATAGCAGATTGCTTTCACCGAGAGCACCAGAGAGAGGAGATCGAATGGAACACTGTATCTAACTTGCCAAGTGCATAGCACTTAAATAACAAGTCAAATTAGGTTTTACAACAAAAATAGAATAGTCGCATGTAACAACAACTTGTTAACACTTAGAACATTGATCCATCTTTAATCATGCACCCCATGCTGATCTGGTGTCAAGCTAGCACTCCATAATTATCTTCCACATGAAGATATGTGCCTTCCATTAATTAACTAACTCTAATTGAGTAGTTAACTATGTTGAACTGAATGTAACTGAACAAAACGAAATGTAACTGAACATAACTGAATGTAGCTGAACATAACTGAAACTGAACAAAACTGAATGTAACTGAACAGAACTGAATGTAACTAAGTTGAATTGAATGTCACTGAGTTGAACTGAATGTAACTGGACATAATAGAATGTAACTGAACAGAACTGAATGTAACTGAATAGAACGGCTGCATCTCCATCAGTGTTTATTTCCAATAACCATTTGCATAAATTAAGGATTTGAACCCTTAATTAACTAAACGTGTTTACCATAACTGTAATTCAAATTCTCTTTCTATCTCTGTGCTTATAATACATATCTCTGCATGTTCCATGTGTGTTTTCATTAATTAATCATATCATAATCATAATATCGTTTTCGACCCTATGATCATATGTGTTTCCCTAGGTCATATAGTCATATGCTAAAGTAAATCACTTTAGGGGTAGCTAATCCCTAAAGGAGACTTGTAGCACCTATTGACCATGACTAGCCATACATCACATAGTATATCTACTTTACATAGTAAAATACACCAACTCACAACATGAGGATATTCGTAGGACTACACAAGCCTATTGTCCACCTCAATCATATGAGGATATTCGTAGGGCTACACAAGCCTACTGTCCACCTCGATCATATGAGGATATTAGTAGGGCTACACAAGCCTACTGTCCACCTCAATCATATGAGGATATTCATAGGGCTACACAAGCCTACTGTCCACCTCAATCATATGAGGATATTCATAGGGCTACACAAGCCTACTGTCTTGATATTACTCACAAGACTTTACAACATCACCACCTCAATCATATGAGGATATTCATAGGACTACAAAAGCCTACTGTCTTGATATTACAAGACTGGAGAATGAATCATGATGTTGTATTCTCAACAGAATAGTGCCCAGGTCCTATAGCTAACCCTAGTAGAGATTGCTGTCAGTTGCAATCTGAAGTATGTTGCCAAGGAGAGCAAGCAGAGCAGTCGTTACTGCTATTGGAGGAATCTCTGCCTACCACTGTGAAGTAAGCCTAAGGAGAGATCCCTTTGCTGAGAAGGCCTTGTGTGGAGATCGTTGCCTGGAAAGTGATCTGACTGAATTTTGCATCAAGATTGCATGCCTCCAACACTTGCAAAGATGTCGAATCTGATGGAAGGGACCTACCTCAATGAAGCCAATAAACTAGATGGATCGAATTTCATCAATTGGAAATTCAAAATGAAGACCTTGATGGAAGGTTATGGTATATGGACGATTGTGAAGGGAGATGAAGTGAAACCCGATGCGGCTGTAGGTGCAACAACAACATAGATCCAAGATTGGGATAAGCGTGAGAATAATGCCAAGGTATTGATGTGTATGTCTGTTAAATATAACATAATTCCACATATTAGAGAAGCTAAAACTTCTGCTGAAATGTGGACAATGCTTAAAGATTTGTATGAAACTAGCAATACAAATTGTATTATTTTCCTAAAAACTCAATTGCTAGGTATTAAACTGGATAGAAATGAATCTGTGCATTCATTCTTGGGTCACATTAAATAGGTGAAAGACAAGTTAGGAAATATAGGGGAAAAAGTTAACAGCACTGATCTTGTCACAATTACCTTAAATGGTATGCTAGAACACTATCAAATGTTTATAACGGGTCTGGCAGCAAGGGAGAAACCTCCTACTTTTGAATAATTGACAGGTATTTTGTTGCAAGAGGAAGAGAGGTGCGCAAATTTGAAGCCTCGGATTTCAGATTTGGCACTGTGGTCAAATAAGAGATTCTCAGGAGGGATTTCATCGCAGAGAAGGCAATTCCCAAGTTTGAATTAAGGTATGCCATCTACCAGAAATGAATCAAAGATTTGTTTTTATTGTGGTCGACCTGGACATCTTATTAGAGAATGTCAAAAGAAGAAGAGTGACGAGGCTAGGAATAAACCTAGAAAACATATAGGTCATTTTGTAGAAGATTCTTTAGAACATGATCTCAGTTTGTTTATTGCTAGTGATGACATTGATGAACCCCCTAATTTTGATTCACGAGATCTTAGACTGTTTGTGTCTAGTATTGATTTGTCTGCTGAAACTGATGACTCTGATGCCTAGTTTGTGGATTCTGGAGCATCAGTACATATGACATGTAATAAGAAGTGGTATAATAATTTTAAAGAAAATGGTGCCAACATATACCTTGGAGATGACCATGCTCATAAAATCAAGGGATACATAGATATTCCAATAACATTGTCGAATGGTATTGTTCGTCATATTTGCAATGTTGTGTATGTGCCAGGGATAAAGAAAAAATTGATCTTCGTTGATCCAGGAGGATATTAGTGGCCACCCACCTATTCCACTTGGACCCCCACCATTGTTTCTTTCAGTTTTCTAGTTTCCTTAATTGTAGCACAATTTACTATTTTTGGCATTTTTCGGGTCCTAAACTTCCGAAGCCGTTTTGAGGCCCTAAATGACGTTTTTTCGGCATTGAATGGTTGGGCAAATATGAATATGTTTTGGACTCAATATTTTCTATTTTTGGATGTAGTCCTTGAATATATATTTTTAACAATGTATCATGCACGTCAAACGGAGGTAGTACGCCAAAGTTACGACCCCGAGAAATTGATGTACCAAGTTACCCAATGGGGCCCACATTCTGGCGTTTCACCTCCTAGGGTTAGGTTTTTGGATGTGTAGGGTTTCCATTGTTTCTCAACAGTATATAGGCCTTCGATCCTCATTGTAACACAGAGTTCAGAGGCATGTAGCCGCCACATCTCTTCTTAGAGATAAGCTACCAGCACTCTAGCTAGTTTATTTCCATTCTATATGTAAACAAGTTTCAGTTCTTTGATTAATGAAATGTAGTGTTATTTTCGCTGCATATTTGTTTCTATGGTTATTTATGTATTCTCTTGCATTCCTGCATAAATTCGTATCAGTGGTATCAGAGCAATCTGCTCTTTCTCGATCCTTCTTTGCATGTCCCCAACGAGGGCGGGGTATAAAGTGTTAGGGCTCAATCTGGTTGAACCTTTGCAAGATTAACCTCGCAAATACCGACAGCCGCCCATGGGGGATGAAAAGAAAGATGAGGGCGTAGAAGATCCTATCAAAAATTTTCTCGAGGAGGCCCTTGAAAAACAAAGGAACGAGCTAATGGATAACTTCGCCTAGATCTTTCAACAACTTCCCACGGGCGGGGCATCTACATCTAGCAGCCACTCTGGAGGCGCAGCCCCTTTTAAGGTACAAGTAAACTTTGAAATTCCCATATTTGATGGATGAATAGATGCAGACGTCGTATATATATGGTTGAATCTATTAGAAGGATATTTCTCGGTTCTCGACTTTTTTGACTGGGAAAAGATTACTTTTTCACTACTCAAAGCCGCCCCCCATGTCAAGGAATGGTGGAAAACCTACTATGAGAGAAAGGACGAGGAGGAACCCTCTCTATTCTCAATCGTACCCACTTGGAATTCTTTCTGAGATGCCATAAAGGGACAATATTATCCTATGGGGAGCTATGAGGACAAGTACATACAATGGACTACGTTGCGACAACAAAGAGATCAAGATGTGCATGAACTGACCAATCTGTTCCATACCCTGCGCACCAAGTTGGGTATCAATGATTCAGAGAAAAATTTGGTGCTGAAGTACCACAGTTGTCTGCACATATACATTTAGGAGGAAATGGAGTTCCTTGACATCTCCTCGCTTGGTACGGCATACCGGTATGCTGCCAAAATTGAGCAAAAATTCAAACAGGAAAAGCGAGACTTTGGATCTGTGAATCAAAAGCAAACGAAAGGTGCCCCCAAACCACAGAACCAAGGACACAGCCAAGGCATGGTGACTCAAGACAACTTGCCAAAGTCGCAAGAAAAGAGCAACACTACGAAGCCGAAGAAGGAAGCGAGAAACTGGTGTGATTTCCATAAGAGCCCCACTCATTGGTGGTCGAGATAAAGGCTTCCGAATAAGATGCATACTCTGAAACTGAATCAAAACCCGAGAAGGGGAATGATAGAGGGAACAATATTATCGATGCAGAGCCCAACGCCACTATTTCCACCACGAAGATCCAAAAGGAAGAACCAGAAGATTTAGAGGAGGAGGAGTGTCTTTTCCACTCCCAAATGTGGGTAAAGGGTTCCCCGCTACAATTCATTATCGATAGTGGGAACCAAAAGAACCTCATTTCAGCAAAGGTCGTGAAGCGGTTGGGCTTACCGACCACAGCACACCCGCAGCCATACAACATCGGGTGGCTTCACCAAGGACAGGATCTTCGCGTCAGCCAGCAGTGTCGCCTTCCCTACAGCATCAAGCCCTTCACCGATGAGGTATTATGTGGTATTGCTCCTCTTGATGTTTGTGATGTATTATTAGGTCAACCATACTTATGGAAGCGACATGTTGTGTATGAGTCCCGACCTCGTGCTGTTATTTTTACGTTGGGAAATAAGTTGTACAGGATACCAAAGGTAACACCTCCTACTGCTATCTCTTTGGTTACTGCAAAACAATGCAGTAAGCTCATTTCCAAAACCAAAAAATTTGTTTTCTTGATGATCCACCCTCAGGGCAAGAAGATTGTGGCCATGACCTCCAGACAGGGCCCCTCCGCACGACAAAAACAAATGGACAAGGTCATGGAGGAGTACCAAGACATATTCACCTCATCCACAGGGGTGCCTCTGAATGTCGGGTCATGCACCCCATCGATATGACCCCAAGTGCGTCACTTCCCAATGGACTAATCTATCGATGCTCTGTTATGGAGAATGATGAAATAAAAAGACAAATTCAGGAGCTTTTGCAAAAGGGTCACATCTAGCCAAGTTCATCTCCCTATGGGAGCTCGATCGTGTTGGTACAGAAGAAGGATGGGACTTGGAGACTCTGTATTAACTATCAGGTGTTGAACAAGATCATTGTCGGGAATAGGTACTCGATCCCACGGATTGATGACCTTCTGGACTAGCTTAAAGGGGTGAAATATTTTAGCAAGATTGACTTAAAGTCTGGGTATCACCAGGTACCGATCGAACCGACCGATGTGTGAAGACTGCCTTCAAATCCAAGGAGGGCCTTTTCGAATGGTTGGTCATGCCTTTCGGGCTGACAAACGCTCCCACAACCTTCATGAGACTGATGGACGACATCTTGCGGCCATTCACCAACTCATTTGTAGTAGTGTACTTGGATGACATCCTGATATTCAGCCAGACTTTGGAAGAGCACCTCCACCACATCCAACAGGTCCTCCAAACACTGCAGAAGCACAAGTTGTGTGCCAATTTGGACAAGTGTACTTTTCCCATGACCCAGGTTCACTATCTGGGATACATTATTGATGAGTGTGGGGTACATGTGGATCCAACCAAGATCCAAGTCATTCAGGATTGGCCAGCCCCAACTACTCTAACAGAGCTTTGCAACTTTCTGGGTCTTGCTAATTTCTACCACATGTTCATATTGGGATTCTCTCATATCACTTGGCCCTTGAGTCAAGTCACCAAGGGAGGAGCGAAAGAAAAATTCTTCTGGTTGGAAACTCAACATAAGGCATTTGCAGAATTAAAACATCGCCTCTGTTGTGCCCCAGTGCTCACATTACCAGACTTACAACAACCATTTGAGATTGAGACAGATGCCTCTGACTATGTTATTGAGGCAGTCCTTACTCAACAAGGGCATCCAGTGGCATATCATAGTGAGACACTGTCTGACATAGTCCACAAATATCCCACTTATGACAAAGAGATGTATTCCATTGTACAGGATTGCCAACAATGGAAGCATTACATTTTGGGAAGGAAACGATCATCCACACAGACCACCGACCCCTACTATTCATACAGACACAATGGAAGTTACAGAACGATCGCCACCAGAAGCGGTCCACATATCTACAATAGTTTCATTTGAACATCAATTACAAGAAGGGAAGCACCAACAATGTTGCAGACTGCCTCAGCTGACCACCGATTGTGGCGATAACCATTGTGCTCAATTCTTGTGGGCACGAGACTTCTGATTGGTTGTTTCTCTACCAGAGCGATCCAAATTTTAGCCACACACACAGGACGCTCTTAGAGGAAAACTAAGTTCCAAATTTTCACCTCTAGGATGCACTACTATGTCACATGGGACACCTTTGTGTTCCTTTAAGCGAGTGTGCCAAGATGATTTGGGAAGCTCACTGCAGTCGGGTCGCTAAGCATTCTGGGATCGAGAAAACAGTGCCAGTATTGCAGAAGTATTTCTATTGGTCGAACCTTCGACAGGACGTCGGGAAGTACATCTGATCCTGCACTGCCTGTGCCATTACCAAACTCTCCATCAAGAAGCAAGGCCTTTATACTACATTTCCTACCCCTGGTCAACCTTGGGAATCCATCTCCATGGATTACATGTTGGGCCTTCCTTCTACTAAGCACGACAAAGACTGTGTGTTCATGGTCGTCGACAGATTCTCAAAGATGGCCATAATGGCGGCCTGCAAGAAGAATATCACAATAGAAGCCACTGCTAAACTCTTCTTTAAATGAGTGTGGGTAGACTTTGGGATCCCACAGTCTATAATCTCAGATCAGGACAGTAGGTTCCTTAGTACATTTTGGTCTAGCCTATGTTCAATGCTAGACACCAAGCTCACAAAGTCCACAGCTTTCCATCCCTAGACTGATGGCCAGACAAAGGTCATCAACAGGATGATCATACAAATTTTGCACATGTACAGCTCAAAGCATCCATGCACATGGTATGAAATCCTCCCCTATGTACAACATAGCTATAACCGGGCCCTCCACAGCTCAACCGACCACATCCCCTTTCAGGTGGGCTTGGGATTCCAGCCACTATGTCCCATTGACGTAGCCATGCCATTTGCAGCTACTCAAGCTGATTTGGCTCATGTCCAGTCTGAAGTTTCCAAGGCGAACAGTTTCATTCAGCGCATTCAACACATTCGCCAACAGGTTCATGACATATTGGATAGATCCAATTCCAAGTACAACCAGCAGCATGATCAGCATCAGGTGCAACACAACTTCTAGGTGGGCGACAAAGTGTGGCTACATTTGCAGAAGGAGCACCTCACTGGACCCCACCGCAAGCTTCACTTGCTCTGATATGGGCCATACACCATCACCAAGGCTGTCGAGGAAAATTCCTTCGAGCTCATTATTCCACCATTCCTTAGTCTACACCTAGTGTTCAATGTGGACCTCCTTCGACCCTACTTTCCACCTCTACTGGACACATCATATGTGGCAGAACAACTCACACCAACAGAGTTAAACCCCGACTGCATGGAACAAGACACAACTAATCAAATTATGGACACACAGATGAAGAACACTCGCGAGCAGAAGATCTAGCTATATCAAGTTGTCAAAGCAAGCCAACTCCTTCACCAGGGAAAGTGGCTCACCAAGGACCAAGTTTAGCAGAAGTTTCCTCATCTCATGGAGGAACTCAATGCAATGGGGACCATTGCTTCCTAAGGGGGGAGGAATGATCTAGGAGGATATTGGTGGCCACCCACCTATTCCACTTGGACCCCCGCCATTGTTTCTTTCAGTTTTCCAGTTTCATTAATTGTAGCACATTTTTTTTTGGCAGTTTTCGGGTTCTAAACTTTCGGAGTCGTTTTGAGGCCCTAAACGACGTTTTTTCGGCAGCGAAGGGTTGGAAAAACATGAGCCCATTTTGGACTCAATATTTTTTGTTTATGGATGTAGTCCTTGAACAGATCTTTCTAACGATGTATCATGCACGTCAAACGGAGGTAGTATGCCAAAGTTACGACCCCGGGAAATTGATGTACCAAGTTACCCAATCGGGCCCACATTCTGGCGTTTCACCTCCTAGGGTTAGGTTTTTGGATGTGTAGGGTTTCCATTGTTTCTCAATAATATATAAGCCTTCGAGCCTCATTATAACACAGAGTTTAGAGGCATGTAGCTGCCAAATCTCTTCTCAGAGATAAGCTGTCAGCACTCTAACTAGTTTATTTCCATTTTGTATGTAAACAAGTTTCAGTTCTTTGATTAATGAAATGAAGTGTTATTTCCGCTGCATCTTTGTTTAGCGTTCCTGCATAAATCCGGATCATATTTGTCCACCATTACAGATCAGAACTTGAAGGTTGAATTCTTCAAGAATTATTGCATAGTGAAGGATGTGTTAGACCAATACAGAACTGTTGCAACGGGAGTCGGAGCAGGAGGACTATACAAGCTTGACATTACCATCAAAGAATATCACGCACTAACTTTTGAAACTATGCCAACAAACAGTCTTTGGCATCAAAGGTATGGCCACATCAATCATCATGATTTATTGTTATTATATAAACAGAATATGGTTGAAGGACTTCCCATGTTAAAGAATGAGAATGTTTCTTGTGAAGGATGTGCATTAGAAAAAATGCACAGAGATGAATTTTCCTCTAATCCTAATAAGATAAAGAGAGCTGTGTTAGATCTTGTGTATACTGATGTTTGCAGACTTATGCAGACTAGGTCTTTAGCAGGTGCATTTTACTTTCTGTTATTTATTGATGATTGCACAAGATACACGTGGGTTTATTTCCTTAGAAGAAAAAGTGATGTTTTCGAGTACTTTAAGGAATTTAGAAACATGGTGGAAAAGCAAACAAAAAAATCCATCAAAATCCTCTGTTTAGATCAAGGGGGAGAGTATAAATCAGGGGACTTCATCAAATATTGCAATGATCATGGAATAGTACAGCAGTTTACAGTACCCAACACTCCACAGCAGAACGTAGTTGCTGAAAGGAAAAACAAAACTCTAGTAGAGTGTGCACGCAGTATGATGAAAGGTAAGAATCTCTCGAATGCATTTTGGGCTAAATCCATAACTACTGCCGTCTATTTGAAGAATAGAAGTCCAACAAGGTGTTGTGATAATATTACTCCTTTTGAAGCCTTGTATGGTTCCAAACCTGCAATTCATAATTTGAAAATATTTGGGTGTAAGGATTTTGCACATATTCCAAAGGAGAATAGGAAGAAATTGGATGCTAAAGCCATTAAATGTATTTTCATAGGGTATTGTTCTGAATTTAAAGCATACAAACTTTTTGATCTTTCTACTCACAAAGTATTTGCAAGTAGAGATGTACTTTTCCATGAGTAGGAAGCAGGAAATCATGACAACAATAGTCACAAGGAATGGCATAGACTTCTTGATGAAGGAGATAAAGAATAGCAACAGCAGCAGCAACCATCACAGCAGCAGACACCACATCAGCAACCACAACCGCAGAAGCAAGAAGGACTCAGTGATATGAACACTTCAAGCAGTTCAAGGTCATCTAGTGATGAAGACAGATCTTCACAAAGTGAGGAGGGAGATAATCAGTTGAGAAGATCTTCACGACAAGTTCGACTTCCTAATAGGTATAGAGACTATGCCCTAATGAGTAGCATTTCAAATGTAATAGAACCCATGAGATTTAATGAATCCAATGAACATAATGAATGGCAAAATGCAATGGAGGAATAATATGAATCTATAATGGAAAACAATACTTGGGAGTTGATTGAATTGCCTAAACATAAAAATACCATTGGATGCAAATGGATATACAAACCCAAGTTTACATCAGATGGTAGTATAGACAAATATAAGGCTAGATTGGTGGCAAAGGGGTATTCATAAATAGAAGGTATTGATTATGCTGAAACATTTGCACCAATAGCTAAATTGAATACTATCAAAGTGTTAATTTCTTTAGCTACTAAGTATCATTGGAAGCTACACCAATTAGATGTTAAATCTACATTTTTGAATGGTGAGTTAAAGGAGGAGGTTTACCTTACTCAACCTGAAGGGTTTGTGGAACATGGGCAAGAACACTTAGTGTGTAAGTTAAAGAAAAGCATTGTATGGACTAAAATAGGCACTTAGGTCATGGTATGAGAAGATATACTCTTTCTTTCTTCAACGAGGATTTATGAGGAGCAAGAGTGATCCAAATATGTATACCAAATTTGATGAGCATGGGTATATAGTATTGATTTCCTTATATGTTGATGATTTAATAATTACAAGAAATGCAGACAAATTAATTGATGAAATCAAGAAGCAGTTGTCATAAGTTTTTGAAATGAAAGATCTTGGTGAGTTACATTACTGCCTAGGTCTTGAAGTTTGGAGAAATGCAAGCCAAACTTTTGTTTGCCAGAGTAAGTATGTCAGAGATATACTTTAAAGATTTCAAATGGATCAGTGTAAATCTTCCATTGTTCCCATGCAGCAGAATGTGAAACTTTCTTGTGATGATGGTTCGAAGGAGGTAAATGGCACTATGTATAGAAAGATGGTGGGAAGCTTGAATTATCTAACTACAACCATACCTGACATTGCATATTATGTGAGTGTGTTAAGTGAGTTTATGGAAAAACCTCAAGAAAGCCATTGGAATGTCGTAAAGGCGGTACTCAGGTATCTAAAAGGAACACTTGATTATGGTATTAAATATACTGATGCATCTGATGTTGAGTTGACATGTTACTTAGCTTCTGATTGGGATGGAAATCTGGATGATCAAATATCAACCACTGGATATGCATTTGACATTGGATTCGGAATTGTTTCATGGAGCAGTAAAAAGCAACCTACTATATCTTTGTCTTGTACTGAAGCAAAATATAAAGCCTTGTGTGCAGCAACTTGTGAAGTTGTTTGGTTGAGAAGAATTCTTCAAGATGTTAGAAAAGAACAAAAAGGAACCTACAATGATCAAATGTGATAATCAAAGTTCAATCAAGCTGGTGAATAATCTGATTTATCATGCAAGGACAAAGCATGTTGATGCTCAGTTTCATTTTGTTAGAGAAAAACTGCAGTCCAATGAAATAGCTCTTATGTATTGTAATACTCGTCAAAACATTGTTGATATTTTCACTAAGCCTCTTGGAAAGATTAAGTTTGAACTGTTTAGAGAGATGTTAGGTGTAGAAGTCAATCCACTCTCCTCTATTCTCCATTAAGGGGGAGACTTGGAAATAATGGAGCACTAGTTAGTTACCTAGATAAACTCCAGCTTATTAATGTAGATCCTATTTTCAAGTATGGATGTTGTAGCCACTTATTTGTCTTCAGTTAATAAATACAGGTTGAGAGTGTAGTCTCCTCACGGTGTTTTTTTCCAAATTTTTGTTTGCTCTGTTTTTCTGCATTCTCTGTTTTCCTAATTTCAAGTGTTGGCGAGCTTCAAGGCCCTCTTCATTGATATGCCAGTTGTAATGGGGACCCCTACGATAAGAGGTGAGCCTTGCAAGTGGAATGAAATCCACTGTGTTGTTGAGTTCTCAATGGTGTGCAACTCAAAATGTAACATGGTGTGTGAACAGTGAAATAAAGTCGACACTTCTCTTTCTAATTCCTTTGCATCCAACTAGAATAACGTCGTGACTTGTTGTACATTAATGAGCGCTTGTAGCTACTTGACAGATACATGATGGTTTTAGTCCGATCTCGGACCCTCAAAATCAAAAGGAACGCTACTATGAAGATAACACTTGAACTCGCCAATGGTAATATCATAGTTTTATATCTGAATATATTTCTTCCCTACTATATCGTACAGATAAAGCACGATACATAGAAGAGATGATGAACGATGTATATAGAAGAGAACCACTTCACATCCAACGAAAACTAGAGCATGAGCATTAAAGTTTGATTTTAGACTCGAGAAAGTGAGCATTTGTTGACCCCATTATCAACTTTTGTTACACAAAGTAGGGAAATAATCACTTCCTCTTAGAGTTCCCTACGTACACCCACATTAGATCTCAGTTTCATAATCTTTGTTGCAATACCGACCTTCCTAACCTTTTAACTTGTCAAAATTATAGTGAGCTCAGGACGCTTCTCACCAAGCTCTTTGAGCATAAGAATACAATTTTAAAACAAACTAATTAATTTCTTTCTTTAGGTCCGATAGACCAAAGTTTGGTCTCATTGAATGTTAACCATCATCATCATCATCATCATCAATATTGTCTGGTTTGGACATTCCTATGTTTTACTAATCTCTCATTGACCACGAAGTCCACTATGAATTTTGAACATTGGCATAGGAACTATGTATTCTTTTCCAAAATGAAAGACCAAGCGGAGAAGGTTGTGCAGAGAGTTGAGCATCTTAGGATAAATGAGACAGAAGAACACATGCAATAACATAAACTTTCATTTTGTCGAGTTACAGTGCATCTTGCTGCTTATAAAAGAAGCTTCTCCCCAAGAATACGAAGATGTCCAAGAGTCCAGGCCGATTTTCATATAGCATACTAAGCACTTCAAGCATACCAAGGTTAATACATCATACTAGGACTAGCAAGACCTTTGAGATGTCTAAAATTGAGTTACCACTTAATCATAAAATTTTCACGTAGGGACTTTGACTTAGTCGAGTAAAACTTGTCTATCTCCCTCTAGACAAGTCGAAATTTAAACTTGACCAAAATATTTAAAAGACTAAATTTGGTCGGACTTTTGGACCTCACTCTTTTTAACTCGACAAGTTCTTACTTGTCATTTTTACCAACTTACTGGACTTTGACAGGTTTTACTTCGACTAATTTACTCACTGACCAGGCCTAGAATTTGAGGGCATGTAGAAAGCTCTTATCATTTTTAAATGTATTTGGAAGGTAATTGTAAAAGAAACACATCAAAAGTGATGGCCGTGAAAAAATTTGAAACATAGATTTGACATTTACTTATTTACATTTGTTGTCAGAAAATTTAATACCTCTAGCAAACTATATAGTTTGTAACTGTACTGGTTAGTAATTACCAGATCCTTCCCTCTGCAATGCTCTCTATTGTGACATCAGGTAATAGTATGCCCCTAGGCCCACATTTAGGAGCACTTTTAAGAGTTAAGCTGCAGTTCAGGGTTTAGTTTCCATGTTGGATTTCGAGATAGAGGAAGGGACTAACAAAGAGAGGAATTGAATTTAACAATTGTGAATTCATTGTTGTTTCTACTCTACATGGTTTGGTGGTTTTATGATTCAATATTCAAATGTATCTCATTGAAATAAAACTTGGTGCCCCTCCCCTTTATCAACATGATGTATTTGACCTGTGTATATCATTATCAATCCATTAAGATATATCTGTATTCAAGCTAATCTTACCCAACATCAAGACCACGAGACTCGCGAGCCAAGAAAGCCAAGAAACAAGACTAGGCCGAATCTTTGTAATAGAGAAGGGGACATTGATTCTTATTTGGTCATTGCCTATGAGCTTATTAGTTTGAACGCTTGCTTACTGGTTCCATAGAAAAACACGACATCATAGATCGACATCCTTGAGCAATATAAACCCTCAATATGTCTAATTTCCTTCAGCAATATGTGGGTACCTTTGGGATTATGTAGAATGAAGGTGTGTGGTGTGTCAAATGGGGTTTCTGACCAAGGAGTCTATTGCATCGTGTGGCAGGATATGATGTACTCTTTTTTATGCACTCTCTAGTTGTGACACAAAGTGTAGTGTTGCATTTCCACTGGTTGTTTAAGGTATGCTTTTAACTTGAAGTGTGTGCGTGATTTTATTGTGTGGAATTTTTTAGTTTGAATGATATTTTGATGTTTTTAATAGTAGATTGATGGATTTTTGGCCCGATTTTCATGTTTGGGTTTGGTTTGTTTTTAAACCCCTTATATTTTTAGTATGGTCTAATATTCTCCAAGGTAAGCAAGCAATTTCCCTTTTTTAATAATTATCATGCTGGATGGCAGCATGGTACATCACGGGTTATCATTTCCCATCTCCTTTGGGCAGTTGGACAGCTAGTTTTAGGCCAAGTAATCATTGTATGTAGGCAAGTTTAGTAGGGAGATGCTCAACAATTGATTTTCTCCTCGCCTTCAAACAGGTTTGTGATCTATTAATGATAAATGTTAACTTTTAGAGAAAAGACAAAACTGCTCATGATGACTGAATAATTTTCACAAACTTTGTTGCATCCCCTATGACATCAAACTATAGCAAATCTTTCAATTTTATACCTATGTCATCTCACACTTCTTACCATTACCCATATGGCGGTTACTGCTCATAGACTTTACGGGTGTTTAATATTTAGGGCAGACTTTACCAAAGTTGAAGAAATGCATTGAGCCGAAAAGGTTATATCAATTTTCACAAATTTAAAAAATTTAAACGTATCAGTCCTGAATTTGAATTTGAGGTGAAGGTTCATTTTAAATGCATAATGTTAAGTCCGTTATGGAAAGGGCAAGTTTTCAACCTAAATCAATAAGACAAATAACTGATCGAACTCCTCCTTATTTGTGGATAAGGAAGATGCCAAAGAAAGAAAGACGTCATCTATAAGAGTAAGAAGTGGAATTCTTAACCATAAATGAGAGGTATTATTATAATAAAACAAATTTTGACACTCTATAAACTTGAAAAAACGTGGGCTCGAATTCTTAAAAATAAGTGCTGGGCAATGGGCATTTCTATGATACAACAAATTTGATACTGAACTTGAAAAAACGTCAACAGACTTGACATCCTATAAACTTGAAAAAACGTAAAATGACATACTATAAACTTGAAAAAACGTAAAATGACAGGCATTAAAAACCCATAAACGTCATCAAATTTCTAATTCACGGGCACTTGGAATTTCAAATTCCGGGTCTGAACGTAACTACTTGGCGTTCTCTTCCCCCACTTTGGAAGTATGGTACATCATTGATTAATGGGAGCCTGGAGGTATTAGTTAGGGTTTCAAGAGCGAAGAGTATTTCTATGTAAAATTCAATGGACCGGATTTACTTTTTTACTAAATATGCAGGCTGATGAAGATGTGGAGAGCAAGCGGAATGTGGGAGCAGATTATCCATTTGGATTACAAATTTTCGCTCTCATCATAGCAGTTTAAATGGCTATGCTTAATCTGAGTAGGCTGAGCTGTTACGAAGTTCCAAAATTCGTTTGAGGGCATTTGGTCTAGTGGTATGATTCTCGCTTTGGGTGCGCGAGGTCCCGAGTTCGATTCTCGGAATGCCCCAGTTATGGATTTCTTCTTTTAAGATTCATGATCCGAAGCCAGGACGGTGGTCAGGTGCACTATCCTTCTCATTGTTGTAAGTTGCAGTTGGGTAATGACCAGAATTTATGCTTTTAACAAAACATACCACTGTTTTTCTAATAAATTCTGAAGGCGGATAAAGATGTGCAGAGCGACTGGACTATGGTTGCAGATTATCAATGTGGATTACAAATCTTGTTTAAATGGCCTAGCTTGTTCTGTGATTCTCAGCTGTTAAGACGTCCAAATTTCTGTTTGAGGGCATTTGATCTAATGGTATGCTTTTCGCTTTGGGTGCGAGAGGTCCCGAGTTCGATTCTCGAAATGCCCCTGTTCTCGATTTACTCTCTTAAGAACAATGGTCCGGAGAAAGAGCGGTGATGCACTATCCTTCTCATTGCTAGTAAGACTTGCAGTTGGGAATTTTACTTTTAACATTACACACCAGAGCTTTCTGCATTATACGGCCCATACCACAGTTTACTACACATGTGTTGAGATGGCCGAGTTGGTCTAAGGCGCCAGATTAAGGTTCTGGTCCGAAAGGGCGTGGGTTTCAAATCCCACTCTCAACATTCTTATTCTGTCAGGATGGCCGAGTGGTCTAAGGCGCCAGACTCAAGTTCTGGTCCTCGATTTTGAGGGCGTGGGTTCAAATCCCACTTCTGACATTACTAATTTCTCACAACAAGTTCAGTCTGCCATTTTCAATATTACAGTTGTTACAACTTCACAACAAGTTCTTGTTGATGGTTTCTTCACAACTTTGCTTGTTTTCAAAATCTTTTCGAGGGTTTCTTCATAATATCAGAAAAAGACCTGTAGGAGGGCATTTGGTTTGTGGGATGATTCTCGCTTTGGGTGCGATAGGTCTCGAGTTCGATTCTCGCAATGCCCCTGGAGATGCTTTGGTTAGTCTCCTTCTCATACATACTCACACTCCCCCTCATTTACAACTGCAGAAACATGATAACTATGTTCCGAACAACTTTAAATAGACCAATCGTTCATTTTCTGCCTATAATCTGTTCATGGGCGGTGAACCAACTGATTTTTTTGCAAGATCATTCTATCAGTGATGCCATGCCTAGTTTGATGTGCTTTTCATGTACATATATTATTTCACCAGTAAAGTTGTCATAGACCCCTTAGACAAGTCCATCAAGATACATTATATCGTTACCACGTCATTTGTCAAGCCAAGCTATGAGGATTTGTCAACTTTTCATTTGGGCATCGTCACGTTCAGTTTGGCATGTTGGTCTCACCCATGTTTTGCTTGGCCCTTTTGACAATCTGTTAAATTTTCAACAAATCATAGCTTTTGCATTATGCCAATTAAATCCATCATTTTGGATCCATTGATAAAATTGTTCATCCTATCCATCTTCAGTACCATCACCAAACCAACGTCAAAAGTGTTTTAAATATTGGGCAATATATGTCTTTATTGCAAAACACCATTATCCTTTAAAAAAAACGAAAAACATTCTCCCCTCATTTACAAAATCCCATTCCCATTATCCATTACCCTTTACCTGTATTCTAAGGTCTAACCTTATCCCATTCATAAATCAAATACTTATCCATTCATAAATCTAACCTTTACCTTCATTATGTTTAACTCCTAAAGCCCTTTTTTCTTTTCTTTATTAACCCTTGCCTTCAGGCCGGAAAGGACTCTATGAATTGGCTTTCTGTCGTTTCCATTAATCTGCTAAAGCCCTTTTTCATTTTCCTTATTAGCCCTTTCCTTCAGGCCGGAATTGATTCTATGAATTGGCTTGCCGCCGTTTTCATTAATCTGCACAAAAAACAAAGTATTTAACCAAATGTTTTTTTAACATAGTTGTTTTTAGCCTTTATCTCGACTAATGAAAATGATTTAATCATTATATCAACCAACATCGTTTTTTATGGTCTTATTTGGCCTCATCCCGAGGCAAAGAACAGGGCAAAAGAGATTTTTGAAGCTTCTATCCTATGTTTGAAGATGTAGATATTGGATATTAAGATGTTTCTAAGTAATGTAGATATTACTCTAGCATTAATCACTAGTGATAAGATGTTTCAACATTATGTAAACAAAACCAATTCTTTTATGCTTTCCATGTTGTAGCATGCATAGGTGCCTAAAATCCTCATAGCTTACACACATTGCTTCACACGTTGAAATCCTTAGTCACCCATGTCACATGCACATCAACACAATTAGTGTGCCTTGCATGTCAAGCTGCTGAAGCTGTTCAACAACATTTGTTGATGAGAAGATTCCAAACCTATGGTTGATAAAAACTAGAAGCAAACTGTATCTCTAGCAGAAGATGCACAAGCTTTATCCTTACACACTTTGAAGGAAAGCTCGTAGCAAGCTCGAACTAGAATTATTACGCCTGCTACAACTACATTTCTCGCTTTGAAGGAAAGTTCGTAGCAAGCTCGAACCCGAATGATTATGCATGCTACAATTCTGTTTCTCATACCTCTAGTGATCGGACTATACCTCCTACTCTAGAAGAGAGCAATGGAGTCAATTCCAATATCATTTGAATGACTTTTTGAATCTCCCGAATTATATGAACTGCCTATAAATGTAACTTGGATGGATAGATATAGTAACATCATAGAGAAAATACTAAGCTAGAAGTTGAATTAGATGAACTACCTGTAAATGTAACATTGTAGAGAAATTATGAGGATAGAATGCATAGTCCCTTCATCACTTTGACCCATAAATTTGGTTTTTTTTCCATCACAATCTGTCAAAATGCATAAAATGCGTTAATTGCCACTTCCCTATCTTTATGACCACTTGACCCAGACAATCCATGTTTATGCTTCCATGTCCTCTTTTTTGGTTTTTTTCTTGGGTCCTTAATAATAGCCTTACCCACTAGTTGTTTAAGAAGTCTTTGTTTTTACAATTTTTACCATTTCTAAGAATAAGACAATTCATGCGCCTAATAGACATTCAAGATAACCTTCACACTCTATTTGATAATATTGGGTTTTGGCTTTCTACACCTTCAAACAATCCATGGTGTTGTCCAAAATTCCCTTCTTTCCAATAATGGATAGAAAATATCCATTTATAAGGTTACCATTAGCTATTAGCTACTTTGCTTTCATTCAAATCCAATAAAAAATACCTTTAATAAATCCTTGTGGTATTTTATGCTTATAAACTAAGAAAAACTTAACAACCATTACATAGAAGATTAGAGATTCCGGTTTTCCACTAGAAACGAAATGGTTTTCAAATCAAAAGAGTGCCTAAATTGCGTCATTTTCTCGAGAAGGTTTTGAAATGTGTGAAATGAGCACATCCCATCACATCAATGACGAAGTTGTTAGCATGGCCAAGACAATGACTTGAAGCTGATGGCCAAATGTTTGTTGTTTAAATGCATGAGCTCAATGGCAAATGATGTATGGCCTCAGTTGAGGATCGTAACCCTGCTATTGATATTCTCTGGTCTCTAAACATGCCTACTAAATTACCCTGTTTCAATTGGCTTCTAATTAAAGGAAAAATACTTACTTGGGAGCAACTGCAACTTCGCGGGTTTTATGGGCCCAGTCAATGTGTTCTTTGTGAGAAGAACAACGAGGATATTCAACATCTCTTCATGTCCTGTTCTTTTTCAGTGGATATTTTCACCCATTTTAGGGCCCGTTTTGGATTCTCGGCCACCTTACATAACTCTGTCAATTCATTCATGGTTCATTGGTTCTGCACCATAGCTCGTTCGGCCTCGTTCAGACAGCTTCCTCTTTTTATCTTCTAGTGCATTTGGATTACTAGGAATTTGTGTCTTTTTGAAAATGTGAAGCCTTCTCAGCGCTCCCTCATACACAAGGTTGAGAACTTATTAAATCTGTATCCAGTCCAGCAAAAAATTAAAAAATTACAAGCTGTTGTACCTAAGCCTCTGAAGAAATTTCCTTGTGCTTTTTTTGATGGGGCTGCTGCAAATAATAAGGGAGGTGCTGGATTTGTGATTTATCTGAGTGAAAACCATTTTTATAGCTTCTCCATGGGCTGCGGGTGCAGCACGAATACTAGAGCAGAGCTATTAGCACTATGGGCTGCTCTAAGAGTCAGCTTAATTATGGGAGTGCCTATTCACTTGATATTTGGTGATTCTTTGGTTATTATCTCATGGATCAACAGACTCTCTGCCCTTGATATTCCTATTTTGAGGCACTGGTGCGAAGATATTAGAGATATGCTTCATCATGCCCCTTCGGTGATGTTCAAGCATATATACCGGGAGCATAACTCGCTGGCAGACGGTCTCTCCAAATCAGCTCTGAATTTGGATATGGGACATGGAAAATTCTATGAAACAATGGATGGTTTGGTTTTAGCACAGGATCTATTTGTGCTCTTTTAGCTGTTAATTTCCATATCAGCTTTGTTATTTATCAGCATTGTATGTTTATCTCTTTTTGTCTTGTTATGGAGACTCTCTGTCAGCCAGCTCTGCTCAGGAATATAAGCTTGACATCACCTTCGGTTCACTCTATTTTTCTGACCTGATTTATCAGGAATGACGACAAAAGTCTGCCATGATCAGACTTTCTTTGCTTCTCTGTTTTGGCTGGATTGGCTGGCATGATCATGTTTTATGCTGAGTGTATTATTGTTGAATCCTGCTGTCAGGTCAGAATTAGGTAAAAGATGTCTTTTGATTCTATGAATAACAAAGACTGGTATTTTTTCCTCTGAAAAAAAATGATGTATGGCCTTGTTGCAAAGTATTCACATCTTTCTATGCTTATCCTTTGATTCCTGCACATGAAAAACAATGATTAGAATGCAAATGAAATGCAATTAGTATGTGTGCTTCTTATCTAAGTGACTTATCACATAAGCATTATTGTATGGGAACATGGTGTTATGTGTTGTGAATGGTGCTACGGACAAGACAACTTGAAGTCTCGATCTGGGCAGTTACGACCCTTTGGCTAACTTTTGAAATCATCATTACATTAATACAAAATTGGTGTATTCGAGAGTTGCAATATGGGCGTTATCTTTAAAATAAGTAAACACAACTTGATGTTGTGAATATATATACTCTTGATAAGTCTAAAAATAGGTTGTTCATAAGCCACTAAATCCTTGGGCATTGTTGCCAAGCTTTAAATATGGATCGTATGTGGCTAACTTTAACCATGAACTCATATTCTTACTTCTAACTCACTATGCATGCACAATAATTCATGCCACCACCCTCTTCCATTCACCTGGAAAATGACAACAATACCACAAACTAAAGTAAAGTATAAGCATGTTAAGCCCAAGTTGAGCCAGATAACCATGAACCATACCTACACCTTTTCATTTATAACCTTTAGGCAAAGGAATCTCGATACAAAACATAAACATGCAAAAGAATTTCAATACAAAACATAAACAAGTAACAGAAACAACAAATCCTAACTCTCAAAGGACTAAAAACATGCAGAAAGAGTGGGAAACAGAAAGCTAAAGCTAAAGTTTCCAACTAGAATAACATATCATATGTGGCATGAGAAAATTTTGAAGTCTATTGATTTTAGTAATGTTCTGCTTGATTTTTTCTTCCAAATTGTCCATGCACTAAGCAAATCCTTGGGTGCTTTGTGGGTACCAAGTGAAGGTAAATATAATTTTTGAATTACCTTTTAAGCAACACCATGTAGGGAAGGAGGTAACAATATCTTTTTCAAAAGATGCACTTGTTGTAGTTTGCCAAGGGCACATAGTTACACTGTGTTTCCTTTTCATTCATCCTTGGTCAAAAGGTCACTAGAGTAGGTCACAAGAGCTAGAGTAGATAGATCGAGCTAGTGTGCTCTTTCTAAGCAACAAAAGCATAACATCATTTAGCTGAAAACATGTAACATCAATTAGGTATTATTTATGATTTTAAGGCTTGACGTCTTGATTAAAAGGTTAGTCAAGCTATTGGTAAACTCACCTTCAATTTCTACTTCTATTCATAAAGTTCACATTAATCACATATGTTTTACCCATTGCCTAACCAATAGTGATAGTGTAGAAGACTATCTAGATATAATCAAGAGCTTGGATACTTGTAAATCCATGATCCATGGTTGTCATTCAAAACTGACTTGACCTTGGATATTTGTAAATCCATGATCCATGGTTATCATTCTAAACTGACAAGGACTTATGGCTCTGCAACCTTTCTTGTTCTAATAATAATTTAGCAAGTTCCTTTTAAAAAAAAATTATCTTAATTTTTTAATTTCTTTTTTACAGTCAAACTGCTCTATTTTACACTGATTTGCTCAGCTCTTTTTGATAGTTTATAACAAACTATGATAAGTTGTATCAATGATATGTAATTGTTACCTTTGATTCATTGAATGCCAAAGAGTTTTGATTGGTGTCCGGATGTAGAGATATGAAGGTTAAAAATGCCAATGATGGGTGGCAAATGAAAAACAACAAAGTATGAGGGAATCCACACACCGATGGATTGCAGAATGTAGTCTGCCAAGTAATGGCTTTGTTATAGCAAATTTCACCACACTAGGTGAATCACACATTGTATGGCCTTTCCCTGTCCCGCTGCAGACTCATTAGACCCTATGGACCACTTTTTGTCTTTTGATGTGTCCTTGATCATCCCTAAAAACATAAGAAAAGTGATATACGCGGCTTTTTCCCCGATAACCGCGTACATACGTGGATCTGACCCCTATAGTCGCGTACATCGAGATGTGTGCATAATCCAAATCCTTTTGGAGTTTTCCTTGACTTGGATCCGACTCATATGACTCCTGGCCTTCCATACGCCTTGAGATCGCACGGATTTGACCTTTCAATATCCCTTTGAAAAGCTATATAAGGAACCCCTTGGTACATTGAAAGCAGAAGAGAGAATTGAGAGTAACGAAACTATAGTCCATTGTTGCCAGAACTTATGCTTGAGTCTGCATCCCTTTGTCCCTTGGAGCACTGTTGTGTTCTTCCCAAGCTTGCCTTTTGCTAGTAAGCTTGCTATCGAAGTGATGGAGGATTGAGGTGGTGGAGGCCCAAGTGGGGGATTCAGTTTCTCCGGTTTGCAGACGTGCCGTCAGAGGTTGTCACTTGTAATCTCTGATTCATATTAATAGAAATATCTTTTCCTGTCCAGTAATGTCTATTTGAATGAATATTGTATCCATTGGAATATGTCAAATGCTTTTACATTATTGATTATATATGCTAGAATAGATCTAACACCATGAAATATAACATGCTTGTATTGTTTACTTGTTATTGAGGAAGTGTTATAGCAATTCAAGCTGAAGATTGGAAAGCTCAACGGGGATCTACTTCAACCATCCAGAATAAGGTACGAGGTTCAATCCTTTAGTGTTAGATGTTTTTATTTCTATTGCATATTGGGAAAGATTGATTTCTGGTGTCTCGCTGTCTGTTGTGGTACCCCAAGCCATAGGAATTTCTCTCCGTAACAGAATTGGCGACCATACTGGGGAGTTCCTAGTAGTTGTCCTTTGGGGGCAACAATGGGCTTGATATTATTGACTTGCTCTCTATTTCTCCTTGTTTCTGGGTTGCATTTTATAGTATGTTCATCCATTGACACTCCCCTTTATTTGTTTGACCCTTGGCCTGCTTTTTACCACTGCCTTCTCTGTATACGCAGGTTTTTGGCCAAAAGTCGCATACATATGCGGATTTTTGGCCAAAAGTCGCGTATACACGTAGATTTTAGACTAAAATCCTTTTTTCCACGCAGGTTTTTGGCCAAAAGTCGCATACATGGGCCTTCCCATGCGGGTTTTTGGCCAAAAGTCGCGTATATTGGATTTTCCATGCAGGTTTTTGGCCTAAAGTCGCATACATACGCAACTGTTCTTTATACAGTCGCGTACATCCTCCCTTTTGGTGAGTTTGATGTTGGGGGAAGTTGTTGGGTGGGTTGTGAGTGTGGTTGGGTCTTCCTTGGGTCTGATGTTGTCTGTTGGATGCTTCTTTTGTGACCAGAGAACGCTTTTTCATTGATTTTTTCTTTGAAAGTAGTTTTAGTCATTTATCCTTTTTGTTTTGCCATTAGTGCATTACTCTTTTGGTCTTGGTGTCTTGCTGGGCTTGTCTTTTATACTTGCTGCAGAGACTAAGAGTTTTAGATGACTTTTATTGCATTTTGCATTCTTTTATATTGAAAAATACAAAGTAGTTGCACTCTTAGTTGCATCTTAGATATGGATTTGAGGAGGTACTTGCATTGGATTGCTTGGATGAGAGTTGTGTTTAGGCTTTCATATAGGAAGGATTGCATTGGCATTCGGGAAAGAATATATATTTATGCATCTCATGTAGTGGCATACCCTATTTTTCATTTGACAAAGATTACACTTAGCATTGTTTGTTATGGTGTGCACTTTTATTTCACTACTGAGTCTTCATATCACTAGTTGCACGGCCATTTCCCTTTGAGTAATTACAGCCAACTAAAATCAATGCTAAATAAAATGAATTGCACTCTTTTCTTTTCTAGGGTGCACCAACAAGCTTAGGTTTTAGGATCTTGGAATAGTTCATTGTAAGTTAATTCTCCAAGATCACTAAACAACAACAACTAGGTGTCTGTCCAGGGAGTGTGTGAAACCCTTGGTATAACCGGCGTTCTCAGGAAGCTCCTCTCAAAAGGGAGTCAAGCACGAGGCAGTGCGAGCGGTTGTTGATTGGGATGACCCCTGGTCGATAACTGTGTAGCACCGGTGATATAGCCAAGATTGTATTCGTATCTGGGGGCTCTTTCGAGAGTTTTGGGCTTTGCTACCCTGCCCATACGGTCAATCCCGCCTGCGACTGTCCGCCTGAGCGTTGATTATATTGAGATGACCTTAGTAACCTTACCTAGGATATTGAGGGGGTACTTGTAGAGGTTATTCCGCATGTGTCCCGGCCAGGTTGGGGTCGGACAGCACAATCACTTTACGCGTTGAAGCTGAGGGCCACTATAATTGGTTACGTACCTCCACTTGTAGTGTATGGGAGTTTCGAGCCTCTCCTAAGCGAGACATACCTGCTACATTCGGGAGCTCACATATCCTCCCCTTGGTTTGCTTGTATTTTGGATGTAGATTTTCTTAGGAGTGTGCTCTTTGTGCGCTAGTTGGCCTTTGGGATCGTGGTTACTTGAGTATATTTATGCTCTATTGAGTTCAGGTCCTTTTTATTTTCGGCATGCCTGATATCCTATCACCTGTCCTTGGTCCTAGTATGGACCCTGGTGTCAGACTTGGGGGCATCACAACCCCTTACCGTGCTCATAGATTTGGGAATGGTCACATTCCTTCCTCTACTCCATTTGTGGAGGATTTTTATTCCTTTCGCTCGGTCTTTACACCGATGGTCACTCTCATGGGGGTGGTAATGGATGCGTGAACGTTGGGTCTACACCTTACTATCCTTTTTATGTCTCATCGTTCACCGCATTGTTTCCTTTGGGTGTTGTTGTCATGATCATTCCTCCCTATTCCCTATAGTGTGGATTCTTTATTGACTATTTTGGATTGTTTTGGACTAATATGGTTGTCATGTAGGGTCCAAATTTTGTACACTCTCTTCGAGGTTTTGACCCGTTCGTGCCTATCACAGGTATTATGTCTGAACTGGCATATAGGTTAGGATATCAGATCTGCTTGCACTTATGCATTGCCTTATGACCGTTCCATCTTAACCTTAGGTACGAACCCATTCCATGGTATCACAGAACCTTCATGTTGCTGTTAGAAGTGGTACCATGTGAATGGTAGAGCTTTCCTTTACATGGGTGCCCTAGTTAGCTCCCCTTTGCATTTGGTGCCCATGCCGTGAGTCCTCTCTTAGGTCCAGGAGTCCGTTGTATAGTATTGCCATGACATTTCGCAAGAGCCTCATACTCCTCTTGATCTTATGTTGGCCATGTTCCCTCCGGACTCCCTTATATCAAGTTGTGGATGCATTATCATGAGCTTTGCCTTTCTTATTGAGCTTTATGCCGGCTCCCCTAACATTGCGTTTCAGCCATATAGCCCGAGCTTGTCTCATGTCTAGCCATGCAGAGCCATTTTTTATCCTTCGCAGCTTGATCTTCCCTTTTTTACCGGGAGGGGATTTTCCCATGAGTGTCAATATTCTACACATGTGTCCTTGCATTGAGCATAGGTATATTCCACTGCTTGGAACTAGTTTGTTTGCCCTTATGACACTCGTCTCCTCCTATTTTGTAACTATAAAGCTAGTTTATTTTTTTTTCAAGCTTTTCAAATAACTGAAAAAGTCCAAAAAAATTAAAAAACCAAAAAGCCGGACAAGAAAAGATATTATCTTTGGCAGCTGTCGAGTCGTGTCGCCTTCGAACAGAACACTGTATATCACATCTGTTGGTTGGGTTATAGTTTGACTTTAGGAGCTGTACTCGTTTAGCTGAGTTTATCTCCACCGACTGGTTATGCTTCCAGTCCCTATGGAGCCTCTATTGATGCCTCCTGCGTCATAGAGATGTCCCAGTTTGTATATCGAGTCTATGCTGCCTTTATTCAGTCACCATATGTCGTTATGCTCTTGTTCGAAGGAAGTTGAAACCTGAGTCGACCATTCCTCAGTTATCTTGACTTTGCATGTCGGCCATTCCCGGTACAATTACCGGTT